>JAIEZT010000310.1:0-65561 GCA_019594935.1 Periophthalmus modestus | reverse complement strand
TTGAATAGCACAATATGTCAAGTAATGCACAAGTAATACAATATCTAGAGATCAACATTTGAGGTCGTATAGGGCGAGTTTTGCCGGACTGCTTCCACAGTGCGGCAGTGAAGCGTATCTATGTGCATGCGTAGTTAATGGTGATTTCATTTCAAAAATCCAGGAGTAAAAAAACACCACACTTCTCCCAGATCCGACTTGCACCTTGGTCGGGTAAAGTTACAGGACTGGGTTCCCACGGAGAGTAGAGGAGTCTACTGCATACATCCAACATTCTGCAGATCAGGAACTCTCTATAAAGGCAGATGACAGACCCACTACAGAGAAAAGTTGCCTAGTGCATCTTTCAATGGCAATTCTGAGAATCTAAATTATGGACAGCTGATGGGAAGAATCTTTGAAAATGTATTTAGTTACCAAAATACTGAAATACCTGCTTAAAATTGCCTTTTTAAAAGTATACATGGGTCAGTCTAAAGGACTGTATTATGAATACTTTTAGGCTGGAGTTGCATTTAAAGTTATAGAGTAAAAGTAGCCCATATAGGATTAAAACATCAAGCTTTATGTTGTGTTTTTACTGTTTGTTTTGCATTTATTGTGATCAGAGACAGACGAAATCTCTGCTGGCCTCACCACAATAGCTGAGTTTTAGATTTTTCTTCACTAGTTACCTGCAGTTTGAAGCCTACAGGGTTGTGATCAAGTACTGCAAATGTCAATCAATCAATCCATCAAGTTTAGGAGAGGAGTCCAGTGAAAAAAAGTAACTGGTAACTGTAACTGAATACAGTTACTCACTCAAAAATAGTATTCAGAGTACGTGTTCTCTGGACAGTATTCTTCCATAGACTGCATAAAGAAGGTTGTCACCTATAGCGTTCGGCTTACAGTCAATTGAAGCTTATTAAGGCAGCAGTTACTAGTCCATATTGGAATTACGACTGTGAGTATCATAGTAACCAAAGAGCCAATCTGGAGCTGGGAGCGATGTCTGTTTAACGGTAATGCCCTTCCTGCTACACCGATGGTTTAACAGGGGGCAGGTTGCATAGCACCACTGTCAATCAAACCTGTTGCTAATGCTAGCGGGAGTGACCTCAGGGAAAGAAGGCACCCTGATTTGTCTGTTATTAATGTTCATATCTTGATTTACGGACCATAAAACATTTACGGAAATAAAAATAACAGGATGCAAAACATTTTAAGACCAAAATGAATGTTAAAGCGAATTGGAGCCAGAGTCAAGCGGAGCCAGAAAGTGCACCATGCTCGCTTCCTGTTTCGAATGCAGCGGCTAGCCGTTTGTTTGCTTTGTACATTTATATATACTGTCTATGGTTCTGTGTATTACTGGCTTTGACCTGTATGTATGGCTTGACGTCGACTGCTGCTGCATCATGTGTGTCTCTTCAGGTGGCTGGTTTGGGAGGTAGAAGGCCCTTGTGGCAGACCTTGCCACTGTGTGGCCTCATGCCCTGGTGCAGTGAGGAGGTGAGGTGTGCAACAGGTGACTCAGCTGCTTGAATAATTATCCCACAAAGATGGCATCGCATGAGGTTTTGATCCCTGTTAATGCCCCAAACATATGCTGTCACCAAATTGTACTTTGAGGTATAGGACTTGTCGCACATTCGGCTCTTCCAACCTCTTCTGGTCTCCGCCGTGCGCGTCAACATAGTAGACATCTCGTCAACTAACATGAACCGTTAATGTTGTAGCTATCTCCGGATTGGTGGGAGCTGGGAACGTTGCGAGAAGGTACAAGATCTGAATTTTGGGAGCGGGGCGAGCGTCTTCTCTCTGGTTAGAACGCATTAGGGGATAGGCGCATGAAGGTCCCGGCGTAAATAGTAAGGGTATGGGCAGGAGATTATGGTGTAGCGGGGGTAAGATATGGAGGAGATGGGAGGATGGATAAGGGAGATGTCGGCCATATTTTGCGAGTAGGGCTTATAGGTTCTTGATTGACTTGTATTGTGTCACTATACGTCTGTTTAACTCTATCATCAACCCTGATTTTGGAGGTAGGTAGTGCACCGATGGGGGACTTCCACACTGTTTTTCAGATGCTTTCTTATCATTTTGGTCATCTGCTCGTCTTTGTATTCTGTTTTTAAAATGTTTATGTGTGTTTGTGTTGGCTCACGGTGAGAAAATCCGAGCAATGGGAAGAAGGCAGGTGGGTGAAGACGCTGTATGCATTGGCTCCAGTTGGTCTGTAACACTGGGGAAAGCTGTGGTGGGAAGCTTTGGGGCTTGATGAGCAGAGGAGGGGGGGCTCAGGTTAGAGCTGCGCTCTGAAGTCGCGGCCTCAGACGGCTCTGTGTTGTGGGCCTGTGTGAGAAATGCGGACGGGTCTATTTCCATCTTTAGTTGGAGAAATAAAATGCAAAAAAAAAATTACATGCGTTGGTAATTAGATTGTATATTGAGTCATGATAATAATTTGTGATTTTCTGCTCTTTTGTGGGATCCGCATCTTTGGGATCGGGTCATGTCAAAAGCCGAGTTCAAAAGACTGGCTCTTTTTAATTCAGTTATATGACAGAAGCCAATGTGAGAATTAAATTAACAGAATCTAAATCTAATAAGAAATAATTACTATTATTATATTATTATTATTATTATTATTATCATTATTAAAACATTAGACAACATTTTGTCCAGTTGACAGATTTAACTTTGGCTTTTACTATGGATCAGACTTGGATGACTGAAGGATTACACAGACTTTTTTTTCTTCTTTATTTTAACTGCTTTTTGCATTTTATATACATACAGAATACATCATATATATGAAGTAAGATATATGGAATTATGAAGTAAAGAAAAAAAGTTTAAAAACTCTAGAAAGTATTTTATCAAGGATTTGAATATAAAATATATATATATAAACAGTATTTAGTAGAGTTCATTAACTTTTTTCTTTGCTACATTTCCATATATCTTACTTCATATATCTGATGTCTTCTGTATGTATATAAAATGTAGAAAGTAGTAAAAAATAAACATTAAATGAGAAGGTATGTCTGAACATTTGACGCTTTAAATTGGATTCCGTTTGAATCTTTATAAAAACAGGAAATACAGATTCTCAACAAACTCATTCAAATTATTTTATGAATGTGACATACATGTGCGTGTTCAGAGCTGCTGTGACTCAGATGAAAGTTGGTTTCATTTCTGCCCGTCAGCTGAACACTTTGTCCTGGGGCTCGTGACAACACAGCTCTAGAGACTGTTATTAAATGAGTGTAAGGATCAGTATTTTGTGTTTAGTTCAGGGTTGACCCCTTTTGTTGCTTGAACTGTTCTTGTGTTGTTGTTGTTAATGTAACTGCTTTTATATGTGACACTTGGTTGCTATGACGACAAGTTGATGTGAAGGTTGTATTACTCAGTATCAGTTACTGGTCTGTTTTGGCTCTAGTGAGTTGACACCATAGACTGTATAAAAGTGGACAAAGTGAGTGTGATGTCACCCATAGTGTTCAGCTCCAGTCAAATGAAGCTCATCGAGGCTAGTGATTATAGGGGCCAATTTGGTGCCAAGTTACATATTTGGAATCAAACAGCAAGTATCATAGCAACTAAAGAACCAATCCAGAGCAAGACTGTTGAAGGTAACGCCCCTTCCCGCCTGCACCACTAGTTTAGCAGGGAGTGGGCACTTAGCAACGCTGTCAATCAAACCTGTTGCTAATGCTAGCGGGAGTAACCTCAGGGAAAGAAGGCGCCTGATTTGTCAGTTTTTGTTAGTTATATGTTCATATCTTTATTTACAGACACAATAGTGAACTAAAAAGCCCAGGATCATGTAGAGCGGGTTAAGATGAACATTTTAAGACCAAAATAATGAGCCTGACAGCAGAAGATACAGAGAGGGGAGTCACAGCTTTTCAGTGTAAAGTAAACTGAAGCCAGAGTTGATGGAGCCGGAAGACTGCACATGCTCACTTCCTATTTGGAAAACTTATTTATATATATATAGTCTATTCTCACAAATGAGAATGAATAAAACTAAGGTGCAAAGTTTGTCTGAGTTTCTGGGTCTATTTGTTGTCTATTTGTCATGATTAACTCCCATCTCTGTGATTTATTTCATGATCCAGTCCTGTATAAGACACCTCTGGCCCCCACCTCTGCTCAGGCTCTTTCTCCAGCTTGTGTCAGTGGAGATGGTTTGAGTGACACCGCCCCACGCTTCTCTGCCCGAGTGCTTCACTTCTGTCTTTCTCTCAAGTCTCCTCTCTGTCCCCAGCTCCTGAAAATTAGGAAGTTTAGATGATTTTTTCACTTCTCCATTTCCGCCTCTGTCCTGTTCTTCTGATTTGAATGTGATGTTCTAAACTATAGCCCTCACACTTAATCACAGCTCCACAGTAATTGCATCGTATGATAGAACTCTCAGAGGTGACGTTTTTAAAGGGGCTTTCACACTTGTTGTTATCTGCTCCTAATTTAGGCCAATTTTGCACCTGATGTGGAGTTTGTTTGGTCATGTTAGTGCTTGTTTAGTCCTGGTCTAGTACAGGTTTAGTTTCAAGTTTAGTCCTGGTTTAGTCCAAGTTTAGTTTCAGGTTTAGTCCTGGTTATTTCTAGTTTAGCCCTGGTTTAGTCCAGTTTTAGTTTTGGGTTTACTCCTGGTTTAGACTGGTATAGTCCTGGTTTAGTCCAGATTTATATTTTGGATTTACTACTATTTTAGCTTTTAGCTTTTGCTTTAGTCCTGGTTTAGTCCAGGTTTAGTCCCCAGTTTAGTCTGGTTTAGTTAAAATGTTGGACCTCTACAAACTCTGTTCTGAAGTACATTGAAAGTTTTGCAGATCGTTCTCGCTCTTCTGCCTCTAGATGTGTTTAAATGTGCTCGAGGTACAAAATATTTTTTTTTATTTTTCTTTTTAAAATTGTGTAGCTTATCATGAACAAATGTTTGCTCTGCCCCTTCTCCATGTGTGTCTGCACGATCACTGGTCTAAAATACATTTGAGAACAGATAAATAAAACGAAGGGGAACTGTCCAACTTCTGCATCAATTTGAATTTAGATCATGTTTGTATTCTGAGTTGTTCTAAGAAATGCCATTCTAACAAAGACGATATTATTGCATTAAACATGTATACGTCAGGTTTTAGAACTGAGTTAAAGATCAGGGCCGTGCAGCTGATTCAGTTCAAATTCAGATCTGATGTTTCATTGATCTGTGGCTCGGGGTCCAGAGGCTGCGTCACGGCACATATTAAAAGTACATCTTGTTTATTTTCATGAGGTTAACACCAATGCCATCATCAAAATCATGATAAGTACAATCATGATCAGTACAAATGAAAAAAAGTGCTTTGGGCATTATGCCAAGCTCTAGTTTACAAGTGCTGTTATCAACATCTGCGCACGCACACACACACACACACACGCGCGCGCGCACACACACACACACACACACACACACACACACACACACACACACACACACACACACACACACACACTGCAGCAAAGGCCCAAAGAGCTTCCTATGCAAGAGCTTTTAAATAGATACAAGATACCAATATTAAGATGAAGATCAAAGTTTGCAAAATGCACTTGAAAAATGCAATGAAAACCACTGAACAAAACACAGAAAAATATACAAAATATATATACAGACTCAAGTCACTATTCAAAACTAGAATGTGTGTGGTTTTCTTGGGGTTTTTTTGGTTTTTTTTGCCTTTCATTCAATTTTATATATATAGCACATTTAAAATGCAACTTAAGCTGCCCAAAGTGCTTCACATAAACAGCAACAAACAAAAACAGATATACATAAAATACAGCACATAGGCAAAGAAAAGTAAAGCAATAAAACACCAAGATATCTTGCCTAGCTAGAATTAAATGCCAGGGAGAAGGGGCAGGTTTTTTGTCTGGATTTAAACTGTGCTAGGTTTATTTCAAATGTATAAAACGCAAATGTGTGAACTTCTTAAGAGCAATCAAAACACACCAAATTTTAAGAAATTACAGAGTAATTATATTTAGTAAAGTAAATATATTTTAGATGTTACAGCATTATAAAGATAAACATTTGAAAAACGCAAATATTTAATCTTTTTCACCTACTCACTCCGCCTTAGTGATGGGACTTTTGGCTCTTTTGGCCCTCTCTATTTATTTATTTACAGAAGTCAATGTGAGAACTCATTTTATCTACAAACTAAAGAGGCATGACCAAGGCTCAGATGTGTTTAAAATGGTTCAAACTGCTAAAAAGTTGCACTACAATAATAATAGGATAATATTTTTAAAAACGTTTTTAGAGCACGAAGATCTCACTCATGTCCCCTGCTCTGCTTCTGTGGAAAAATGCATAAAAATTTGATAGAAAAAGATTGGTTTCTTTTAAAAAATGAGATCGGTTCCACATTAAGGAATCATTCAAAAGAGCCGACTCGCTTACAAATGTCACATCACTACTTTGCCTCTCGCTCATGCAGAACTTAACGCATACTTTTATAGCGTAAAAATACTCAGATTACACATAGACACATGGGTAAGATCTACTTTGCGTTACTCCAAAGTGAAATAGAATAAAATAGAACAATTCATAAATCATTTTAGCTTTTTTTGAAACCTCCTGGAGCACACTGCAGCCTGCCTTTCACCCATACGCTTCCAAACTGTGATTAAAGTGAAGCTCCTCCTCATGTGCATGTATGCGCACTCACCTTCACACAGCAGTAGCAGTAGTAGTAGTTCCAGTACTCGCCGCAGACACAAGCACATGGAGATGCTGAGGTGGACTTCAGCAGCTCTATGGACTTACACCATATACACGAGCCCGTCTCTGCCTCACTCTCGCACCGCGCTGCTCCTCTCTGTGATAGCGGATAGCATTTGAAGTGACTTAAGAAAGAGAACAGGAACAATCACTTTGTTCTCATTTTTCAGATGAGTACCTTCGGAGAGAAGGAAGGAAGGGAGGGGAGAGGAAGTCAACAAGCCCAGTGCCTTCCTGTAGAAAAATAAGGAAACACTAGATAGACATCTCCACTTCTCCATGAAAAAGAGATTCAGACTGCTTTTAGGGGGGAGAACGCACAAACCAGGGCTGATCTGGCAACACAAATACAAGAGAATGCAAGAAAACACAAAAGAATGCAAGAGAACACGCGACAACAATGCAACGTGGAGTTTATCAGCTCCGTGTTTGTCCAACTTTCATCTTTTTATCACACAAATGCATTCTGAGAAGAGCCGTTTCCACTTCTGCACAACCAGAGCTGATGTGGCAAAACAAACACAAGAAAACACAAGACAACACAAAACAACACAAGAGAACAATGCAGCTCTGAGCGTTTGTCCAATCAACTTTCATCTATTATCACACCAATGCATTCTGGGAAGAGCTGTTTCCACTTAGGCACAACAAGAACTGATCTGGCAATACAATTACACGACAACACAAGAGAACACAAGACAACAATGCATCATGGAGTTTCTGAGCTCTGAGCTTTTGCCCAATCAACTTTAACCTTTTTATCACACAAATGCATTCTGGGAAGAGTTGTTTTTTATTGCAGCAAATCCAAACTATACACAAATCATAGAAAGTGTTGGTTTATAGGTTTCTTTAAAGGTCCTATATCATGCAAAATGGACTCTCAAATTCGTGTTATAATATTGTTACCTCATCAAAAACATACAGGGAGTTGTGTTTTGTATCATTCACACGTGTTTGAGTAACCCAGTTTGTCTACATCTCTAAAGCTCAAAATGCTCTGTTCCACCTTGTGATGTCATGTAGTGGTAGCTTTCAAGGTAAGGTCTACATTTTACCTTTTATTCAGTAGATATAAGTCATCCAAATCATCCAAAATGACTCTAGTGAAGGTGTGTGGAGTTTAAAAACACAGTGGAGCACTTCCTGTATTACCAAATGACATCACAAGGTGGAACAGAGTGTTTCCTCAGCCTAAATATGCAGGGTTTGTGTGTTAAACATGTGTGAATGAAACAAAACACAACTCACAGCATAACATTATAACATAGATCAGAAAATAGATAGAAAAAGGGAAATGGAGTCCTTCATTAGATCTTTGTTAGTATTTAAAGTTATTCATGTTTTTTGTATTGATGTGAACAAATTGTTTTCTTAATGAATTAAAAAAAATCTTCATTTCTGTTCATTAAAATACTTGCAGCAGAACTAAACGCAATGAACACGAACCAGAAGCTGAATAACATTGACTAACACATCACCACCACTCATGTATGGGACCTGAACTAAAACAGTACACAATATTAATCATTTTCATCCACAAATTAATTCTGTTATTCAGGGCATAGTTTATTCATTTTTGTCGTTAAACTGGTTAAAAGTTACAACAAGATCTTCCTTCCATCCATGTAAATATAGACAGAGATTATATATATAAGCATGTAGCCACTAGGAGGCAAGAGTGACCCATCATGAAAACTGTGACACTCAACAAGACATGTACTGGAGGAAATACTTCTCACTCAACATACTGCAACCTCTGTTACTACTTTTACTACTGCAGATTTGCTAAACTGTGTACATTTACTATGGATATTATAATTATATATTAGTCCAAAGTGAGTTAACCAGGAAAGTAAAGTAAAATTACAATTCAAAAACAGAAACAAACAGGGTTTATATGAGACAATACGACGTCTGGGTTCGGGATATAATTCTGTTTATATTGTTATGTTTGAATGAACAAAAGAAACCTACTTCATGTGATGTTCAGGGTGGGCCAACTTAGAGCCACAATATGTACCCTTTTAGTCAAAATAAACTAAAATAGCAGCATGAGTTTTCCATATTGGTTGTGTTTATTCCATTGAAAAAGATAGAAAAACATGTCCTTTCTGAGCGGGCTTGCATCTCCACAAACCTGACTGTTATTTCGCCTGGAGGACAGCCTCCCCCAAGCTTGTTTCATGGAAAATGTGTTTCTTTGGCAATAATATTCCACTGCAGGAACATCCACAGAAAATTTGGGGCCTGGTGCAAGAAGCCTCAGACGGGCCCCCCTCTAATATAAATGAAGAACAGGTTGAAGGTTCAATTCTGGGCCCTTAAAAACCCTGGGGCCCGGGACAACAGACTCCTTTGTCCTGCCCTGAACTCCCTTGTTCCACTCTATGGCCCTATGTGCATGAAAAATGTTTCCAAAAGTATGGTTTAACTTTTCTATATCCATGGAAACACAGATAACCTACTACCTCCCGGAAGTCCCATAGTGCACCTTTAAGCAAGCAGCTTCAGTCCAATCCTTTTTGGTTCATACAAAAAGAAAAAGTTGTGTGTTTTTTTCTGAGACTGAACTAACAAAATAAAATGTCATTCATTAAATATATAGTGCTGTTTATCTGTTTATTTGAATAGTAAATAGTCACATTTTTATATAGTGTCTTTTCACCTTCAAGTCACTCAAAGCACTTTACATCAAGGAACCACACACCCATTCACTCATCCATTCACTCACACCTTCACTCACACATTCATACACCAGTTTACAGACACTGGCAGTGAGGTGGGTTAAGTGTCTTACCCAAGGTCACAACAACTGCATTCATTTGTGGGAGCTGAAATTGCACCGCCAACCTGTGGGTCAGTGGATCTGACCTCAAACAACCCAACCTTTGGATCAACGGACAAAACACTCTACCAACTGAGCACTTTTTTTAGGCCAACTTCACATGGTCATTCAGTTCAAACAGGGACTCGGTTGGTGGAGTGTTTGTCCAGTGATCTGAAGGTTGGTGGTTCAAATCCTGCTCTTCACATAAGCATCATTGGTTGAGTGGTCAGATCCACTTAAGCCACCTCGCCCATCGTGTCTGTGAACACCGGTGTACAAATATGTGTGTGGATGGGGTGAGTGGTTCCTTGATGTTAAGCGCTTTGAGTCTTGAAGAAAACGCTATATAAAAAAAGTGACTATTTACCATTTCCTTCTCGCAATTATCATGAAATTAAAATATGTAATTATGAAATCCCTGTTTACTATGGATTCATAAATGCTAAATATAAAAACAGTTATATAAGAGAGATATTCTGATTATAGCTGAAGCGTATGCATCACATGGCTTCAGAAGTTGTTCTTTCTTAGCTCGTTTTAATTACCATAACGATGAGATAATGAGTGGGATCTGCAGTAATGGAACTCATTTGATTGAAATGGTGTTATTGTCCTCGTTTGGCTGTGCTGCGTCATTAGCCATGTTAATTAGCTCATAAAGTCTATTAACCTCAGACCCGAATGCTGTGTACCAATCCATGTCCCAAATTAGAGCTTTAATAACGGAGTGAGTAAGTGTATGAGTGTTCTAACTGTAGACATGCCTTAAGTTTGTAGTGATCTTCTGTCGTCATGTTTTTCAGTTAAGGAAGTAAATTTTATGATACGCAAATCTAACTATCTAAAAAAAAGACGCAAAAAACATACATAAAGGTGAACAATGTGTCCAGTCACACTACCTGTCATAAGTTTGGGGACATCCTCTCATTCAGTGTTTTTTTTTTTTATGTATTTTTACTACTTTCTACATTTTAGATACATACAGAAGACATCAAATATATAGTATGAAGTAAGATATATGGAATTATGTTGTAAAAAGAAAAATTGTAACGGGCGGCTACTTTGAGGACTCGACACTCCCTAAGGGTGGCGCTAATGTGCCACTTGTGTTGGTGTTATTGCAGCTTTTGGCTGTACTTGTCACAAAACCAAGTCGACACACATTAGAAGCACTGATGCTCTAACATTGAATAACATGGCTTTTTTTCTGGCATCGCCATGGCAACACCATGCAAAATACAACTTTGTCCCCTGGACTTTTTTGACAGGGATGACCTGAAGAGTCACTGTGCCAAATTTCACATTCTTAAATGATACTAATGAGTAGTAGTATTTTCCCGTAACAATAACATAGGTACTGTTGTGCATTGCCATGGTAATGCCATCGAAAATACAACGTGGGTCCTGTTGACTTTTTTGTTTGGGATGACATGAAGACTGCCACATTTCACATACTTCCATGATACTAATATTTTTCTCATTAATGGTAATTTTTTGGATTAGTATAACCTGGGGCGTACTGTATTTTGGAAACATACATGAGCTCGTTACGTTTATATGAAGAGCTGGGTTGCCTAAATGTCGACAATATAATTATTATTTTTAACAAATAGCTGCTGCATTTACAACATACTGTGTAGTAATATGTGTAAAAATAGCTCAGGTGTGGGCCTTTAAGTGTCCAATCACACTTGGATATGATCATAGTAATAAACAGGTTTATTGTAGGTCATTAATGATGTTTATGCCATTACAGCACATCTGATGACATTTTTAAAACCACAGGTCAGGGAACAATGACTTTGACCTACAAGCACTACTATGGTAATATAATGTGTTCCCCTGCATTATTTGTTGACTTAACCAGGAGAGAACAAAGTCTGTCTGAGCCTATCACCAAGGTGACCACTACTGTCTGTTCTGGCTCTTTGTCCCACAATCGCACCTGTTACTTTTCTTGCGGTGGTTTTGATGCTTTGCCTTGGTCTGGTATGATCCACAGTATGGTATTAAATTTGTCTATCTCCATGGCAACAAGCAGGCAACAGCACTAAGTCACTAAATGCGGGCTAGATATGCATAAAGCTGCACTGTGGAGCATTCCAAGGAAAACAAGACCTCCAGGGAGTCAAGCAGGTGGCTGGCCTTATACCAAAAAGTTTCACAGTGTAAATTTGAAGCCTAATATCTAATCCAATAACCAAAAAATGCTAGTAGAGGGCAGATGTGAGACCTGTTCCCCTGTTCCCCTCCCTTCACCAGGCCCCTCTCCTAGCTCCTTCCCTTCACCTGGCCTTTGTTCAGACTCACCTGTGCTCTCTTCTGTCAGGCCAAAGCTGGCACACAATCAGACAGCAGTAAAGAAGACTGCATCTAGTGGTGAAGTGTGAGAATACAACAGGAGCGGGTCAGCCACAACTACAAACTTTTATTCCATTAGCTGTGAAATACTGAGGACACATCACAGAGACCCATTTGAGCTTATTGCACATTGTTTTAGGTATAGGATCTGGCAACCCAACCTGAAGCGCTCATTTTGATTAGATAATTGGCTTCATAGAACTTATTTTTTTGAATGCAGTACATCTGTAAAACTATAGCTCCAAGTGATGTGTCTTACAATATGTTCATTTTTGTTCAACTTCGCTCCACCCCGGATGTTTCAGACCTTCATGTTTGATTGTTCATGTTTTAAATAATTCCTCATGTTCACTTATTAAACTCTGGTCAGTCTAATGCAGTGTCACGCGCCACCAGACCACACTCTAATGATCCTTATACCTCGGAACGTCGAACCTGACCTTTGACCCCTGTGGCCACTCTGCAGTCACCTCTCACTGCCCAGAACACGGTGAGTCCTGCTCTCATTAAAGACCTCTAAGTAGTATTTGGCTTTCAGTGTCACTCCTCAAGTATCTCCAAAGTATAAAAGCTGAGGCCATAGAGCTGTGAACCCAAGAGCGGAAGATCATCTGGTAAAGGTTGAGTTCACTGGACGATAGAAAGTAGGTGAATGCATTCTGAGTTCTGAATGTAAAATTTGCATTTATTGTGTTTGAATTATTTTTGATGTTTTTCTCCAGACATGAGTGGTGTTGCTGTGACTGCGTCCTTGTTCTTTTTGCTTGGTGTTTGTTCGGCGTGTTACATCTCCAACTGCCCCATTGGAGGAAAGAGGTCTGTTATGGACGCCCCTTTGCGCAAGGTGAGTCAAGATTATTTTTTTTAGAGAGGCAGATGGCGCAGATTGGCAGCGATACTTCTGTCAGTCTGCCCCAGGGCGGATGTGGCTACAGAGGTAGTTTTCCACCATGGAGTGTGGAGTGAATGAATAATGCCCTGTAAAGGGTCTTTGAGGGTCCAAAAACTAGTACCAGTCAAACGTTTGGACACACCCTCTCATTTAAATTGTTTTTAAATTATTTTTCATTTTTCATTTTTTTTTAAATGTTTACTACTTTTTACATTTTAAATACATACAGAATTATGTATTAAAGAAGAAGAAAAAAAAGCTCATCATTTAAAAAAAATATATATATTATATTCAATCCTTAAGAAGCCACCTTTTTTTTCTTTATTACATAATTCCATATATTTTTCTTGTAGAAAGTAGTTAAAAAGACAAACAAAAACAAAAAATCCTTAGAAGAAGTGTCCAATCTCTTGATTTGTAGTTTGTATATAAGCAACACCAAGGCAAGGCAAGTTTATTTGTATAACACAATTCATACACAAGAAAATTGAAAGTGATTTACAGAATAAGAAAGCCATTAAAATCACAATACAACAAAATCAAAACGTAAATAATCACAAATAGTCATCTTAAAATTAACATTAAGGGAGAAAAGTGCAGAATAAAAACCAGACACACCGTCTGAGTCAGTGTTTTGTTTTTTTTTTTTCTTATTTTTTAGAATTTTTTTTACATTTTACACACACATATACAGAAGACATCAAATATATGAAGCAAGATATATGGAAGTATGGTTGCCTGTCACATCCAGACTGATCTCTCTGTGAATTTTTTTTATACAGATTAATATCAGTCTGGTCCCCACATCCTCCACTGCATCTAAAACCTAGTCAAACGAGTGTCCTCCAATCAGATTTGTTTATTTCAGTGACATATGTGGAAAGAAGGAGCTCATTGGTCACCTATGATTTACAAATAAAATCTAATTTATATCTCACCTCAGATTAACAGAGTTTAGTGCTTCACTCATTGATTCTACAAAAATCCGCCATGTTTTTCAGCCCCTTGTGAATGAGAGGGTGATAAGATAAATGCATTTATATAAGTTTTACTATAATTAAAATTTTATACTGCTTTAAAACTAAACAAAAGTCGTTCCGTCATAGTGCATGTCGTGTGGCCCTGGAGAGCGGGGCCGCTGCTTTGGGCCCAGTATCTGTTGTGGGGAGGGCCTTGGTTGCCTGATGGGATCCCCAGAAACAGCTCACTGTGTGGAGGAGAACTACCTGCTCACCCCCTGCCAGTCTGGAGGAAGGCCCTGTGGATCAGAGGGGGGGCGCTGTGCTGCCTCAGGACTCTGCTGTGACGCTGGTCAGTTTGTTTTTAAGTTTTAATCACAAAAATCTTTTCAATTATTGATGTATCGATACTGCCTGAGCTATCGATTCTCAAATAAAAATAACAATACTTAAAGGTCCTATATTACACAAAATTGCGAGCTTTTAAGCCATGTCAGAATGTTACACAAAACAGTGTCAATACAGGCGCTTTAAAATGTCTCAAATTTTACAGTAGCGAGTTAAAAATGTGACTATTTACATTTATGTCGAAAGCAGGATTCAAACTGCCACCCTTTGGATCAGTGGACAAACACAATACCAACAGAGCTACTGTCGCCTCTATGAAATAGGCTAGACACTCAATACCCATTTTCAACAGAAAGTATTTGTTAGTTTCTTATATTATCACGTGTACTTGTAATACTAGTTCTGCTCATGATCATGCTAAAACTATCCAGCAAAGATCCAAAGTTGTCCTGTTTTAAATTTTTTTATGAGCCCTTACACAAACGAGTATTTTGTTTCAATCCTAGCTTTAGTTTTGAAAAGTCTCTGATTTTTATCTTCGTTTGACACCACTTTGACAACACTATGAGCCCTGATAACAGGTTGTTGGCCTTTGTGGTAGATTGTGTGTGAGCCTTGATAATGGGACATGTCTCTACAGAGAGTTGCACCACAGACCAGAGCTGCCTGCCCGACGAGGAAGTAGAAGACCCGGTTGGCCAATACGAGCCCAGTGACCCCAGTGACATCATCCTCAGGCTTTTTACACCTGGCCAATCACAACGCTGTGGCATAGACTGCACCAATGAGCTGCTGATACCACAACACGAGGATTGTATTTCTATAGGTACAACAGTTTTTTTCTTTTAGCTCTTTAGAGTTCGTATGTAGAGTGCCTTTGTCTATATTTTTATGTACAAAATGCATGCTGAAATAAAATTTGGAGAAACTATTTCAAAGTGTGTTGAGTTACATCCATGGGTATAATTGTAACAGGGTGGAGTCTTAAACTGATAGATTCTCACAGAACTCCTTCTATTAGAAAACAAAGGTGTAACTTATTTTTATATTAGACTAGACCATAGATCTATGCTATTAATATATATATATATATAATAGATATATATATATATATATGAACATACTGTAGCTAACCTGCTAGCTGGTGTGTTCCAAATAGGAAGTGAGCATGGGCACGCTTCCGACTCTGGTCTCAACTCTGGTCTCTGCTCAGAACATTAAAGCAGCAGAGACCAAATCAGGTGTCTTCTTTCCCCAGGGTTCTCCAGCTAGTATTAGCAACAGGTTTGACAAGTTTGTTAAGCACCGGCTCCTTTATCTTCAACAGTCTCACTCTTGCTCTTTGGTTGCTATGATACTTGCGATCGGTAATCCTAATATGGAACTTGGCTCCAAATTCCCCCCCATAACTGCTCTAGCCTCGATGAGCTTCATTTGACTGGACCCGAACGCTATGGGTGACGTCACACTCACTTAGTCCACTTCTTTATACAGTTTATGGTCTAAACAGACCTATTGTGCAGTTTAGACAAGTTTTTGGCTCTTTGTTTACATTATGGTTTCTTAGGTAATGGAATTACCTCTAGTATGTCATAGCCAACCAGGAGTAAAATTATAAAACTTCGTCAACATTTTTTGTAAAATCTTCAATCCAATGATGATAAGTAGTGCAATAAAGTAGTCTAACCTATCAAATGCATTTTAAATGGCCCATATGACACTGTTTTCTGATCTATGTTATAATGTTCTTTCCTCATCACAAACACACCGTGGAGTTGTGTTTTGTTTTGGTTCAAACATGTTTAACACACAAGCCCTGCATATTTAGGCTGAGTTCTTCTCTCACTGAAAAACACTCTGCTCCACCTTGTGATGTTATTTGGTAATACAGGAAGTGTTCCACTGTGTTTTTAAAACTCCACACACATTCACTAGGATTATTAGGATAATTTTAGCCGGGAAATTCCTGTGTCTACGAAACAAAAGGTGAAAGGTAATGGTTAACTTGAAAACAACCTCTTCATGGCATCCCAAGGTGGAACAGGTTTGGCGATGTAGACAGACTAACAATGCAGGGTTGATCAAACATATGTGAATGAAACAAAATATAACTCCAGATATGGTTTTGAGAAGGTAAAAAACATTATAACATGACTTATAGCTCAAGTCAATTTTGCGTAATATAGGACCTTTAATGTACTGGGGGCCTCACACTGCCTCAGGTTTAGTCCAGTCAGCAGGCCTTATCAAATACAGACTTGGTTGTAATCAGTGCATTCAAAGCCCAAAGCTGTGTTTATCTCAGAGACAACAGATTGCTGCGGCTCCTTGAATCTCACATGACACAGCTTGCTTGAGATGAGATCACATCTGATTTCAGGGCTACACCATAAAGATGTAGAGAGCATAAACTGGGTGAAAGTGTTTTCCCAAACCGTTTTCATGTGTGTGAGTCACAGTTTTACACACTGCTGGAGCATGCTTTGTCCATACAAGGGAATATCTGAATGAAAGATAACTTGGTGTAGTACTACAAGACATATAGTTTTCTTTATATCAGATTTTTGAGGCGAAACTTTTCCCAAATTCTCCAATGAAATGAATGGGATTCCTGCCATCATAAAGAGAGAGCAGTTTGGAGCATTAGAGGAAAAAGTGGGTGAGGCCGAATAAGGTCAATAGGTCAATGAAATTCTCATTCATTTTTCCCATAGACATTAAAAATAAATACATAAACATTAATAAAGTCTAAAAGCTTGCTGCTAGTCAAGCAACACAAGGTTATGTAATCGAAAAAAACCCCCAAAAAAACAGGTGTACTCTCCTTATATTTCACTTATACGATAAAAAATTAATGGGACTGAAATTATGTACTTCTTTGTTAAGGTTTAAAAAATGTCTCAAATATAAAATTAAGTTAAGGAAACTCCTGCACACTGTCTCACTCTTGATGCAGTTTTATTCTGCAACGTTTCAGTCGCTTTGACCTTACTCAGGTATGAGGATAGCCCCTTCTGCTCCCCTTGTATAAGTTAAGGGTCCGCCCCCTTCATTTTAATCAACCAGTCACAATAGTGACGACACATACATTCACGATCAGACCCCAGTATACCCGCAAAATTGTGCATAATTTACTATACAAACGTCTTTTGTGAGTTAAAATGCATGGATAATAACTAGAAAAATATAAAGATTATTATCAATCAGAAAAAATAGCAGTTATATACTATAATTTTAACTTTTAAATATGAATATAAATATAAATATAAAAATATCAATGATCATCAAAATCAATGTAAAATTGAAAGCTGTACTTTTGTCTATTGCTACAACTTGTGTTTTACTTATGAATGTGCTAGTTTAAGTCCTTAACACTACTTTCTACTTTACTACTCTCTACATTTTATATACATACAGAATGCATCAAATAAATTAAGTAAGATATATGTTAAAAAAAAAAAAAAAAAAAAAAAAAACCCAACATATATGTATAACATATATATATATATATATATATATAGATTCGTATATATATATATATATATATATATATATATATATATATATATATATATATCTATATATATATATATATATATATATATATATATATATATATATATATATATATATATATATATATATAGTATATGTATATATATATACATACACACACACACACATATGTGTATATTTCAAATCCTTAAAGTAGCCGCTCTTTGCTTTGTTGAAAAAACATTCACTTTCTGGTTTTGCTACATAATTACATATATCTTACTTCATATATTAATGTATTCTGTAAGAATCTAAAATGTAGAAAAGCAGTAAAAAATAAAGAAAAAAAGCATTGAATTAGAGGGTGTTGTGCCTTAAATTTTGATAGTAGTGTACATACATTTTTATCTTTTATATTAGACCATGCTGGTTTTGTGAATGCCCAGTCCTTATGCCACCTAAGCGCATACAATTCATTCATTAACTGGCAAAATGATGCGAATAGACTGGACAGGTCTGGGTCTACAGTGGGGCATAAGTGTGCATTGTAAACTCATGTCAAAGTGTTTGCGCCTCCATTTCAGGCTTGCAAATGAATTAAACTTAATAAAAAAGTATTGCCTTTGCACCCTTTGGTATCCTGATGCAGCCTCAGTCAGTTTGATCTAGACTCAGGCTTGCCCACTATGTCCCTAAAAGGATTCTCCAGATCTTAGCGGAACTTTTCTCTAGTTACATAAAGGTGACTAACCACATAAATAAATAAAATGTGGGCGTGACTCAGGTTACAATAGCGCTTGACATTAATGTTTGAAGAGCCATATCAAGCCTATAACAGAGCCACAAACCGGTTACCTTTCACACGCTCAAGCCACCATGTCTTTTACAGGGAAATATGTCCAGGAGTCTCAGGAGAACTTCGAGCCCTTTATGCGGGCACATGGTAGGAGAGTCTATTACTTTACACTTTTATCAATTTGTTTAGTCAATGGTGTTTGGATGTGGATGGTGTGTTATCAAAAATTGTGTCACCATTACAAAAATGGTCAGTTTGATATGACCTCATTATACAACAGCCAATGGCATCCCATGTTGGTAGAATTTCTATTAATTTATTAATTTTTTTTATTATTTCTACAGGGAAAGCCCAATGAGAGAACCCTCAAAAAATACAGAACAAAACAAACAAACCAACAAACTGCATAGGTCCATTTAAAACATTAAAAACAGGGCTAGGTGTGACAATAAATGCTTATCACCAGATTATTATTATAGTGCGATAATGGCACCAATCTATCAGTTTTGCATGTCCTTGAGATGTATTCTAGTTTTGGAAGCAAAATAAGCAAAAGTTCAAGTTCTAATTCGAATTTCATTTCTAGTTCGGCCAGTTTTTCAGGTGTAGACAATCACGAGATCTATTAAAAGTTCCCCTATCAAAAGTTTAACAAACAAGTGTAATAGTCACGCAGTCTGTAGTCATAGTTCCTTATAAATACATTTTATACAGTGTTGTTCTCTTCTGACAGACAGCGATGGCCAGCGTACCTTTTTTCATAGAGAGAACAGTGATGGGTTTTAAATTCATCACCTGTTATGAAATGAAGGGCTAAGTGAAAGAGTGGATCTAAATGTTTATAGTAGAGGAGCTGAAGTCTGCATATAAAGCTAGAAGTTTGCAAACACTATTAAAAAAACATACACACTTTTTTGTTACTCACTGTCTCTTTCAGACTAAAACGTTTTCAAAATTTCAAATGGAAAAGACATTCAGCCAGGAAGTTAAGCTTGGGCACAAATGGGTCTTCCAAATGGACAAAGACATGGACTGGTTTACAAACTGGCTTAAGAATAACAAAGTCAATGTTTTGGAGTTGCCATTACAAAAACCTGATCTCAATACTATTGAAAATGTATGGGCAGATCTGAAAAGGCATGTGCGAGGAAGGCGGCCTACAAACTTGGCTCAGTTACATCAGTTCGTCTGGAGGAATGGGCCAAAATTCCTGCCAACTTTGTGAGAAGCTTGTGGATAGATATCCAAAAACATTGACCCTAAGTCATACTGTTTAAAGGCAGTGGTACTAAATACTAATGAAATGTATTTAAACTTCAGACTTTGAAGAAAGTAATGCAAAATTGTCATTCTTCTGGCCTTTGGGAAATATTAATTATTTTAATAATCCTAATTGACCTAAAATAGGAAACGTTTGGTCTGATTTCATGTCAGACATCCAGAAAAAAACATGTGTCTTTTTATATATTGTATGAAAACTTCTGGTTTCAGCTGTATAATTATATATCCCACAATCTTAATACAGAAAGAAAGTTTGCTTGAACTTTTTTTTTTTTTTTTGTAATTCAAAAGAATACAAGATTTGTTTCTATAATAAAATTATCTTTTTAAAACTGTTACATAATTATTTGGTAGATGTGCTGTTTGAGCATTAACAGATAGACATAAATATAAATAATATTTGTACCTTTAGGTGTTCCTGAGGAGCACCATCAAGATCGGCAAAGACCTGAAGAGTGTTTCTGAGATTGAGCAGAATGGAGACCACTTTAAAATCACCATCACCAAGGAACCCACGTTAGCGTTGTTTCATTCACAATCGGCCAGGAGTGTGAAATTGACTCCATCACTGGGGAAAAAGTCAAGGTAAGACTTAAATACAGACAGTGGGCATGTTGACTGGTCCAGGTAATCCAGAACGTACACTTCTGCTATGGTATGGTACATTAACCAAAACTAAAGTCATAGGAGAGATGCTGGTACTGATCTGCAATATGGCTGCTTACAAGGAAAAAAGAAAGAAAAAAAATGCAGTCAATGAGCAAGTTTTCATACACTATATATAAAGACACGTGTGAAATCAGACTAAACTTTTCCTAACCCCAAATAGGAAATTAAAGCTTGGGTGCAAATGGGTCTTCCAAAATAAATGTGATTTTATTCTAAATGATGAGGGACTAATGAGCTCCTTTGGTTCACATTGTCACTGAAATAAACAAATCTGATTGGACGATACTGTTCTAATCTCATGCGATGGAGGGAGTGGTGACCAGACTTATATCTGTCTATTTAGAACATACACAGACATATCATTATGGACTTGCTAGACAACTTCTTGGAATCAATTTTATTAAAAATACGAATAAATAAATGCATGTAATTGTGTTTTCCAGGCAGTAATCAGGCGTGAAGGCAACAAGCTTCTAACCAACCTGAAAGAAATGACGTCGGTCACAGAGCTGGTGGACGCTAACACCATTGTCACAGTGAGTACTTAAATTTGAGCGTTTGGTCATTTGAGAGGTCGTGTTTGCATCCGCATCCTGCTTATGTCTCTCTTCTCTGCTTTCAGACTGTGACCTCAGGTGGCATCAAGTTCAAGACAACAAGCAAACGTGTTTAAATACTTATAATAGAAGAAGAAGAAGAAGAAGAAGAAGAAGAAAGGAGAAAAATTATAGCAGAATTTGCCTGATTTTCCAAAATACAGTGTCAAATTAATTTAATATGTAATACCAGCCAACCTGACATTTTCACAATCACCACTAGATACTGTCTATATGGTGTACATAGCTCTTTTCCACCTTCAAGGCATTCAAAGTACTTTACATTGATTTCCACACACATTCATGCACTGGTGTACACAGACACTGTGGGTGAGATGGTTTAAATGTCTTGCCCAATGACACAACATCAGATTTGTAGAATTACAGAGCCAACCAACAATGTTTATGTCAGGAGCAGGATTCGAACCACCGACCTTTAGATAAAGAGGACAACCTCTCTACTAACTGAGCTACTGTCACTCCCGCAAAGAAGCCACCAGAGCGAGGAGTGAGGGGGAGGGGCTTATGAGCTCCTTCACAGCGGGTCACATCAGAGCTGACTAAACAGGTGTAAAAGTGGAGAGTGGCCCCAACGTTGCAACACAACCAACTGCTTTAGTTCCAGCTTATTTAGACAACTTTAGTAAACTTTGCAAATGAAACATAACAGTTGATATCACAACTACCAAGTGACTTCAACATTAGAGAGAGAATATGTACTAAGTGGGTAGGGTTAACACGTCATTCTAAATAAAAAATCCTTTACACTCATGGTTCAGAATCAAGTAGAGGCTGCGCTGAGTTTAACAACGACACAGTGAAACAGGCCCATCTCTGCTCTGTGCCCTGTGCTCTGTGCTCACTCCAGTGTGAACATGACAGATACATGAGCCTGTGGCCTGAAAACACATCTGATTATCACATTCATTAAAAATTAAAGGGCAGGTGTTCTGTTACAAACATGAGTAAAAAAGATCAGTTGGGCATGTTGTATTCTATTTAAAAAACCATGTACCACAAAATCAGTTCAAATGAGATGTGTTTGTCAAAGTATTATCTCATATTGACTGGTGTTATATGCATTAATTTAGGATACCAACATCACCTGGAGGACATCCTTAGCGAATCAGAGGCAACCACCGTATGTATTAAAACAAATGCGGGTGGACAAGAGGGCTGAAAAACATCAATGAATGAGAAAAGCAATAAGGAGGAGGTGAGATTTATTTTGTTTCAAGATGTTAAGTGACTAATGAGTTCCTTCATTTCACATGTGTCACTGATAGGGTGGACGTCTGTGGGGTGAGTGCTTTGGTGGAGGTCTGCGGGCGGGGTCCTCTGGGTGGAGGTCTGTGGGTTGGGTGCTCTGGGGGGGGTTAGGTGCTCTGGGAGGAGGTCTGGAGCTTGGGTGCTCTAAGTGGAGGTCTGGGGGTTGGGGTGCTCTGGGGGGAGCAAGCTGGTGCGGACCCTCCAACTCCACCAAGAAAGTTACGCAGTGCACTTTTGATTGACAGCTGAGTAGTTGAAAAGAAGAGGAAAGAGAGCGAGAGACAGTTTGACGCAGCGGGACAGGTTGTGCTGTTGACTGCTGTGTTCTGTGTTCATGAGTAACTTCCTCTCTCAGACTCAGGGTTTGTCCAGCACCATGAAAGCTGCATAACGTTATCTGTCCTGTACGTTTATCATGGGCTTATCTGAAAGATGACCTCACCCAAGTAAAGTGCTTCCACAGTGACCACGTAAACCTCAGTATATCTTCATCTTTATTTGGGCCTAACTGAAGAAAAGAGCGAAGATGCAGTGTGTTGTTTAAATAGTAGCACTAGGATGGTCACATTTTTGTATAGTGCTTTCCACCTTCTAGACACTCAGTGCTTTTTTATATCAAGAAACCACTCACCCATTCACCAACACGTTCATAAACCAGTGTACGAAGACAGTGGGGGGTGAGGTGGGTTGAGTGTCTTGCCCAAGGACACAACGGCAGCATTCATCTGTGGGAGTTGGAATCCATAGACTGTTATATATAAATTAACATAGCTCACCTGCTAGCCCCCCGATATAATTTAACCACCGCGTTCCAAATAGGAAGTGATCATGGCGAGTGTGTGACTTCTTCTACAGGAGAAACAAGGTATATTTTCTTAAAGTTATGTAATACTAGAATTTGGAAAGAAATCACCAATAACGTTATATTTGCCTATAGATGTTCAAAGGGAAAGATTAATTCCTTACTTCATTCAATGTAAACAGAAATAAAACGCCTACAACGACGATACCTTGACTCTTCTTCATTGAAATAATAAAGAATTTAAAATAAAACTGTAATTATTTCGGTTTCCATTTTACACATTTAGGCCATGTGTAGCCATATAGCACATTAGTCAGCATGGCCTGTGGCTCAATTCACTTTATATGAGAAAACCGTTGCCACTCTCTCTGTAAATGCTGTTGTCTAGCACGTCAATTTGGGCTTGAAATGTTTGTATTAACCCGATGGACATGATCCTGATATTTTTGCTGAGCACCTCCGCCCTTCTTAATGATGGAAGCGGGAACATCACCTTCAACAACCCCGCTCCTGATTGGCTCTTTGGTTGCTATGATACTCGTGCTCGAAATTCCAAATATAGAACTTGGCTCAAAATTCGCCTCTATACCATAACCGCTAGCCTCGATGAGCTTCACTTGACTGGAGACAAACACTATAGGATGATGTCACTCTCACTTAGTCCACTTCTTTATAGAGTCTATGGATCATCTCAACGACAGATGTGCATTACTAGCTGGACCTAGTTTGAAAGCAGAAAAAAAAAGCTTAATATTAGTTTACTTGAACAACATAAACGAGATAAACTTGTAATAACTGCCATTTAACACACTATTGAACTCAAAATGTTTGTCCAAAGTGTGAACTCTGCTCCAAACCAGACGCTTTTATAGAGTTCTGACTGAGGAGGACTTTTCCCCCTTAGAAAGAGCCAAGCTAAACTTGATGATTTGAAATAACTGAATACTGAAACTTGATTAAAAGTGCATCTATTTCACAAACCAAACTGTCAAATATTAAAAGGGATTTGAGAAAAAATCGCAAATATGACAACTGAGGTCAAAGTTAAGTGGGGTCAGAGGTTCGCAAGCACCAGATAAAAAGGCAAGAACATCATTGTGCAACTTTGCATTTCTGTAACAGTGGTTTATTTTAAATACAACAGAGTTTCAGAGTTGCTTTATATTACAGTGAAAAAATAATACAAACAGTTGTATTTTTGTTGTTATGCATTCAAGCATATTCAAAGCAACCAAACACAAGATAGACCTGAAACTTAACGTGAAGCTGGATTCAATGGCGTGGACACAGCACAGACCGTCCTGAAACTTCACAAGGCTTTTCTAATCAGAGACACCTGGAGTTAATGATTGAGGAACTGGAACAAGGCTTTAAAAGCAGCCCACAGACTCTGCCCCTGCCCCTGTCCACGTTCACCTGCCCCTCTGCCAACATGGCTTTTGCTGGAACATACCAACTAGAGTCTCAGGAGAACTTTGAGCCCTTTATGAAGGCAATTGGTAAGAAAGTTAATTTTTTTCATTAATTTACTTCACAAATTTTCACTTAAGTCATGTTTGGTTTTTTTAGTTTTTTTTTTTGTAGATATTTTGATGAATTATCACCCAGCTTGTTCTAGTTTAGTATTGATTTTGAAGGGACTATGTACAAAGATGTTGGCATTAATGTTAGCGTTGGCACAGTAGCTAAACAGTAGTAGTGGTGATGACTCAAAATGAGCAAAAGCAAATCAAAAATGGCAAGAGACTGGTGTCAAATAAGGAATAAGTGTACAACTGTTTATGTAAAAGCAAAACCAAAAAGGCTGTAAAAATGTATAAATTGCTATATATATATCTATATCTCCATATTATAGCTGATCTCCACTTAAGCTGATTAAAAAACCGATGTTTGCACCAAGTTTTGACTAAAAGGTGGTTTCCAATCTGCACTCTTATCTGCAGGAACAGTGCGCAATGCAGTTACACACGCAAGTTTTAAGGATTTGTTTTTTGGGTCTCAATGGA
Organism: Periophthalmus modestus; assembly: GCA_019594935.1. Lineage (NCBI taxonomy): Eukaryota > Metazoa > Chordata > Actinopteri > Gobiiformes > Gobiidae > Periophthalmus > Periophthalmus modestus. The sequence goes on along the minus strand of JAIEZT010000310.1, from coordinate 40,494 downwards.
TTATCCAATGAGAAAGCAGAGGACTAGGTTGCCATATCCTAGAACTAAAACTAGCTTTCATTTAACCCAATAATGGATCCTCAATGTGGCTACTAGTCTGGCCCAATAGGAAAGAAGGTTCCAACAATGATGTTTGTATTTTAATCATGTATATATTTCTTAGGTCTCCTGACGAGCTCATCCAGAAAGGCAAAAGACATTCAAAAGCACTTCTGAAATCGAGGTGAACGGCGACCATTTTAAAGTAACTGTCACCACAGGAACAAAGTCATGGTAAACTCCTTCACACTCGGGCAGGAGAGCGACATCGAAACGATCACTGGAGAAAAAGTCAAAGTAAGGCCTTTTAATGGCACAGCAAACTGGCTTTGAGATCGAAAAAGTGACGTCTTGTGCTTTCTAGGCAGTGGTGAAGCGTGAAGGAAACACAGCTCATAACCTCTTTGAAGGGAATCGAATCCGTCACAGAATTGGTGGACGCGAACACGATTGTCAATGTAAGTGCTAAAGAGTTCTACTTTTTTAAAAAAAAATTATTTTTTGTACTCGTGTTCATGTCTCCTTCTGCCTGCAGACTCTGACAGTTGGTGGTATCCAGTACAAGAGGATAAGCAAACGTGTTTAAATACTTGGAAAATAAAGTAAAAATTTGGAGATTGTGTACCTTTTCTTTGCACTATTGGGAAATTTTTGCTAGATAAGATTTAAGCAATGAAGGTTGCATTAATAACTGTATGTTTCATTACAGTTGCAGACTAATGCCTAAAGCGTTTCATTCTGCTATTTACTAAAGCTCATGCTTTTTAACAATATTGTAGATTTACAATATTTTATGGTTTAAATCTGCTCTTGGGTTGTTTCAGTGGCAGACATTTTTTTTTTTAATGTTTGTATTTACTTCAGCAATCTATTGACCTTCAGAATGTATCATGAAAGGTGTCAAGCTAAACTGATTGCATGAAGGCTTAACTTCCAAAGGTCAATGATCACTCAATCCTGTGCTGAGAGCAAGTTTAAAACATGCATTTGAAGCTACTTTAAATGGATTTTATCAATTCAAGCTAAAGCTAACTACATAGTAACATTTTCCATTTGGGGAATTGGTTAAATTCTGTATTCTGAAACTGTCGGCGCTAAAGTTTCATGTGAGTTCTAATCATGCTAGACCCCGTGATTTCATTCTAATAGTTTAAACTGCCCTGCAATAAATGCTTATGAGTTTGACTGGGGAATAACCGGGCAAATGTGTAATTAAAGATGGGTTGTAAATGGTAAGATTTTTTATTGCACTTTTCCACCCTCAAGGCACTTTATATGAAGGAACTATGCACCCATTCACACACAGGCGTATGCAGAGACTGGGGGTGGGTTAAGTGTCTTGCCTAAGGACACAACGACAGCATTCATCTGTGGATGCGCTGCTATGCGGTGGGTCAGTGGATGGGCCTGTGGACATGACCACTTAATCATGTTTATGTCGAGAATGGGATGTGAACTGCAGTGGGCAAACAATCTGCCATCTGATCCACTGCTCCAGCTCCTGCACTGTACTGAACAAGGCTGTTTGTGTAAATGAACATATGCTGGTAACGTGTTGCTTGTATGGTTCAGTTCTATTTGCTCATATTAATTCTTACACTAGCGTGCATGACACTCAAGGCTGTTTGGATGTTTTTTTTACATGACACTTTTGCAAATTCCCTTAGTCGGTAAAATGTCCGCCTCTAAAAGGACAGATTGGAAAGTTCTTGCATAAGTTCTTGATTCCCAGCTCCAGCCAGGTGTGCTGCAGGTAGAAGAGTACAAACCAGACCACACTATTATCTAAGACCACTGTGACCCTGATTTAAGTTGATTTTCCTTTTGATTTCAGCTCTTTATTATCTGATATGTTCAAGAAGATCTATTGTGCTTGTGTCTGCTACTAAAAGAAGTGTCTAGAGTAGCCAAAAATTGTCCTCAGAGTAATATTTCTTCCAAATAATATTACTCAAGTAGTGGTCTACAAAATTAATGAAGTAAGAGTAAAAAAATATTTGGGAAAAGTATTATCAAGTAAAAGTAAGTTAAAGAGTAACTGATTTATATAAAAGATGAAATAATGCACAAAATCTGGTCTTTTCATAAATGTTCAAAATCATTTCATATTGTCAAACATAAAGGATTTGTCACATGTAGACTAGGAACCACAACTTTTACTCAAGTAAGAATACTGTTACTTCAATAAAAATATTGTAGGAGTAAAAGAATGATGCAAGAAAAGTGCCCTGAAAACAACGATTTCTTTTAAAAGTTACTCAAGCAAATGCAATTAAGTAAATGTAACTGCGTATTACCCACCTCTGACTAAAAAAAGTACTAATATATTGTTGAATAAAACACATAAATATAAATGAAAGTAACAAGAGGAGACTAAATGTTAACTCATGAGTTTATTAAAAGTCATATTACAAAAGTTGAACAGTTGGACATGCTTAGATCGTTAGACGAGCAGGAAAGTGTAAACAAAATTGAGGACAGCGACTCATTTTTTCCGGTGGAACAGGTTCTTGATGCCCTCCTCCACAGACTTGGGCTCGTGCATCATGGTCATGGGTCTGTTCTTCAGAGCGGCCTCTCTCATGCTGTAGTACACGTACTCGTTCTCCTTAAACATCCTCAGCTCCATCTCCGTCTGGATCCTCATCTCCTGGAGGCAGACCCAAGGAAATATGAGCGTTTGGGGAGCAGTAGCCTAAATATTGAATTCACTTCATTTCTCTGTCAAACTCTGTCTAATTTCAAGTCTTTAACTGAAAAATTACTGTTAAACCATCTTCTGCTTTTAAAACTGATAATTAGATCAATACATCTCTTGGCCAATATATTGGGCCCATATTTGCCCTGTTTAGTATATCAGCTATTGGCCTTAAATCTCAATATTTTGCTTTGGTCGACCAGCTGCCTAAAGAGTACACACAAAGGTTTCTTTTAACACTTTTTTCTTAAAGGTTTTAGTACATTTTAACTTTAATTTGAGGAAACATATCTATACAGCTTTTCTTAAAGGAAAAAATTTTAGTATCTTTTAATTACATTAATTTTTACCATTGACTTTTTGACTGTTTGAGTGTTTGTCAAACATTTTGGGACCCAGGTCAAACAAACCACTTACGGGCCCCTTTAATATAAATAAATAGAAAGAGGGCCACTAAGATCCTGAGACCCAGGATAACCTGGGTCTCACTCCCCTGTATACAAATACCAGTAGATGGTACTTAACTGTCTGTTATATTATCAAATTCAATATTTTTTGACTACCAAAAAAGTAACAGCCAATTAAGCTTTAGTCAAAAATAAAACACTAAAACAAAAAAGGAACAGCATTGATGTGATAAGTCCTCACCTCGAGGTCCTTGGTGATGGGGTGTGTGGGTCCGTGTGTGATCATTAGAATGGCATAGGCCTTGCAGATCATGCTGTGTCCAACCTCAATCTTCCCAGCCTGCCAGTGGTCACTCCGTCCGCTCGCATTGCGGCCATCCCCAGAGCGGCATTGTTTTGTGGTAGATTTTCCTGTACAAGATAATAAACACAGACAGATGAAAATAAAAGTTTAATGGTTCTATAGTATGCAGTATTTTTGATAGTTAACCTTTGGACATGTTAGATGGCATTTAGATAAGTATTTGAAAAAACAGCTACTTTGGATTGATTTCTAGGCATACACAACACTTTTTGATTGGTGCACTATGGTGCTACCTAGCAAGATAGCTATATATAGATAGATAGATAGACAGATAGATAGATAGATAGATATACAGATAAATAAATCATATTTTGATCTTTTGTTGGTTGGTTCTTAGTTGGTTGGTTCTTTAGTGGTATATTGGTCCATTGCATAACACATTTCCAGGATTAGTTGCATCTTCTACATTCAAACCATTATTTTTTAGCAATCTAACTTATAAACAAACTTAAATAAAACTGTACTGCTTCTACTTCAGTGGTGGAACGTACCCAAAGTAAAAGTACTAAAGTTCTGCACTGAAGTATAAATTTTAGATATCTGTACTTTACTTAAGTACATTTTTAGAGTGTATACTTTTTACTTTTACTTCACTACATTTGAGAGCAGCTATCTGTTACTTTCTACTCTACTACATTCTGGACTGAAAAGTAAAAAGTACTTTTCGTATGATTTGAGGGGTTATTTTTACCATGTTTGCGGTAACAGCCTAATTAAAGTTTTCGAGTGCTGTTCGAAACCTGATTTACAGCTGAGAGTTTATTTTTTACCACATTGATAATTTGAGCAAACAAAAATATACTAATAAAAACAGCTTGGAACTACTTCTTCCACCACTGCACCCACTTACATGTATCCTTCCACCATTTTGCGTGAGTACTCTGCAGCGTCTCTTCAAAGTACTGCAGGTAAGCCTGGACTTCACTCATTGTGCTCCACATTCGGATTAGATAGATGTGAGTGTCTGCCAAAATGGGCTCTGTTTTCTCTATAGTCTCCCTGCAGATTTTCACCACCTACAATGCAATATATCGTAAGCGTACACATTTAAACAGCATTATTATACCGATAGAACTTGTATGTGGCCTACTTCATGATAGTCGCCCTTTAATCGAGCTTGGTCCATTTTCTCAAGCATCTGATAGCAGAAATCTGTGGCTTCCTTCACTTGTTCTTCCGTTGGCTGGAAGAAGAAACAAAATTAGTATGAATATAATGTAATCAATGAGAACTTAAAGAATACATATATTTTCTGACCACAGTGCTTCACATAAAAGTCAGCAGAAAACAAATATATGGATACAACGATACAATAAACACCAAGATATCCTGTCTAGCTAGTATGAAATGCCAAGGACAAAAATGGTTTATGTTTGGCCTTGCTCCTACATATTCACTGAACTCCAGTCTGTTCCAAACTCACACTCTCTTAATCAGACTTGGAGACTCATCCATGCATTTGTCTCCAGCTCACTGGTCTCTCCCCCTGAGCCTTAAGACAGCTGCAGAATATCCAGAACGCTACTGCTCGGGTCCTGACTAGAACCAGGAAGTACGAGCACATAAATACATCTCCCACATGTTAGTGCCATATGAATCATCTTGTATTCTGAGTGTCTCAGGGACCGGCCTCCTGCTGGTGCCCAGAGTGAGGACTAAACCAGGACTAAACCAGGACTAAACCAGGACTAAAACAGGGACTAAACCAGGACTAAAACAGGACTAAAACAGGACTAAAACAGGACTAAACCAGGACTAAAACAGGACTAAAACCAGACTAAATCAGGACTAAACCAGGACTAAAACAGGACTAAACCTGGACTAAAACAGGACTAAAATCAGGACTAAACCAAGACTAAACATGGGGAATCAGCATTTCAGTTTTATACAGCTAAAACCCTGGAACAGTCTTCCTGAAGATGTGAGACAGGCCTCTACTTTGACAATGTTTAAATCCAGACTCCAAACAGTTTTCTGTTTAGCTGTGCATATGACTGAAAGGTTTTTATTCCGCACTCTCTTCGCTTTTATATGTCATGTTATGATGATTATTTATGTTTTGATTTTTTTTTTTATTGTGATTTTAATGTCTTTCTTATTCTGTAAAGCACTCTGAATTATTTTACGTACCAATTGTTGTCTACAAAAACACTTGCTTTGCCTTCAGAGTCAGAGTCTGGGGTGAGCAGCTTCAGTCACCGCGAGTGTTGTAACAGGCTCTAAATGGTTAAGATTTTTATATAGCGCTTTTTCCACCTTCAAAGTACACAAAGCACTTTACATCAAGGAACACTCACCTATTCACACACACATTGACACATCAGTGTACACAGACACTGGAGGGATATTTGATGTTGTTTGATGTCAGTGTCAATGTAGTGATGTGAAACTATTCAAATGGTTAGTGTACAAAATGAACTATTTACAAAACACTCGGGCAGTTAGAGTGTTTTAATAATGCCTTCGCTAAAATGTACATGTAATCAATTTGTGGTGGGGAAGCTGCATGTGACTTGGAGCACATCTGTGGGACTTACTACAGTAGCCGAAAATAGCTTCTGCTTCTCAGATATCATTCATGTCTTATCAACCCTGTCACGCTTCCATCACTCCACCAGGGACTATGCACGGACTAAATCAGGACTACACCAGGACTAGAGCAGGACTAGATCAGGACTACACCAGGGCTAGAGCAGGACTAGATCAGGACTACACCAGGCTAGATCAGGACTACACCAGGACTAGATCAGGACTACACCAGGGCTACACCAGGACTAGATCAGGACTACACCAGGACTAGATCAGACTACACCAGGGCTAGATCAGGACTACACCAGGACTAGATCAGGACTAGGTCAGGACTACACCAGGGCTAGATCAGGACTACACCAGGACTAGATCAGGACTAGATCAGGACTACTAACCAGGGCTAGATCAGGACTACACCAGGACTAGATCAGGACAAGATCAGGACTAGATTAGGACTAGATTAGGACTACACCAGGACTAGATCAGGATTAAACCAAGTCCACATCAAGACTAGACTGGGTTGGAACCAGTGCTAAAACCTAAACAAGTAAAAGTAGAAGAGTATCTGTACTTTACTTAAGCGCATTTTACTGTGGATGTTTTTTTACTTTTACTTCACTTCATCTGAGATAAGGTATCTGTACTTTCTACTCCACTACATTTTGAACTGGACTGAAAAGAAAAAGTATTTTCTCTTATTGTTTGAGACCTGCTGAAAAGCTGAGGGTTTATTTTTAACACGATCATAATTTAAACGATATACAGATAAAAACAACTAGAAAAAAACTATTGATTCAATTGTTTCCTTTGAAAAAAATCTGCACAAATCTTTATAAAAATCACTACATTTGAAGCTTCAATAGATCTCAAAGTCTGTGCAAAATATTTTACTTTTTACTCTTTAAGTACATTTTTAAACTGATGCTTCAATACTTTAAGTAGATATTTTTATGTGATACTTCTGCTTTTTACTTGTGTTAGTGTTTTTGTATTTTGTATTTTTTTTTTTTTTACCTGGTATCTGTACTTTTACTTAAGTAACAGAACTGAGTATTTCTTCCACCACTGGCTGGAACCTCAACCAAACAGGACCAAACAGAGTAAGTGTAAACGTCGCCTAGGCTCTATTAGCACAAAACACAGAATGCTAATACAAACACATGCTAACCTTAACTCCATCCACTTCCTGTCCTCCCATCTTGATATCGTCTTTGGTGTGGTTTGTGCAGTGTTCACAAGTGCAGTCAAAGAAGTACTGCACTTTCAACAGCCTCCGCCTTTCCTCGGATAAATTGATATAATCCACGTAGGCCACGGTCAGCTCCTCTCCTTCTGCGATTTTACCCAAAAGCGCGCAATTCAATCCTAAAGAGGAACACATCATTATATCTCACATAGTAATAATATGGAGTACAGTCAGGGCTGGGTTAGTGTCTCTACAAACACACGCCCTTATAGTGTGTGTCCTTCAGTTCAGTCAATGCAGCTGTCATTCAAGCCAAAAACTCCAACAAGATCAGCTTCCACACAATACAAATATGTGTTACTAAACACAGTATAAAACATTGTACTGAAAATAATAGGACAGAATATCTCTAATTAGACAGATAGATGTTAGGTCATTCGTTCATTTCATTAATATTAGTTTCCATGTGTATATTGGCTATTAAAAGTGTTGTTTCTATGGTTACTTACTACATACACAGGGTTTAGTTTCTGCTAAAAGCCAAAAATTCCTTCTCAAACCATATACATATTAATGCTTTGGTAGGCAGTGGTGGAAGGTAACAAAGTAAAAGTAGAATTTTTAGGTATTTGTACTTTACTTAAGTACATTTTAGAGTGTATACTTTTTACTTTTACTTCACTATATCTGAGAGCAGGTGTTTGTACTTTCTACTCCTTTACATTTTTGAACTGGACTGAAAAGTAAAAAAGTACTTTTGATTTGAGGAGTTATTTTTTACCATGTTCGTGGTAATATCCTGATTAAAGTTTCGAGTTCAAGCTTCGGCTTTGAGTAAACCAAAATAAATACACAATATTCATAAGTTAAGTTAAGAAATTGATTCGTATTGTTTTGGTCGAACAAACTATGTCTTATTTTTAAACAATATCACTACAATTACACTTTAACAAAAACACTTGGGTGAAATACTTTTGCTTTTCACTCTTAAAGTCATTTTTTTTTTATTGGAGTAGATTTTTTTTTGCTTGAGTAATTTTTTACTCTGTATGTATAGTTTTACTACATACTTTTCACTAAAGTAGCAAATTAAGTACAGTACTTCTTCCACCACTGCTGGTAAGTATAAAGGGTTCAAATTACATCTTGTTTCATAATTTTTGGCTTAAATAAAACAATATGACATTAGTTATAAGTACATGGGTGGGGGTGGGAGGCAGACGAAAACACAACTATGAACGACGCTACTGTTTAAAATATGAGAATGTGAGAATGTTATTTCATTCAATATAATGTGATCACATTACACATTATAGGAACCACAGACTATCTAGTAATGCAGTTTACTATGTGGAGTGAGTGAGGTGAGACACTAATGTTACTGCACCAGTTAAAAACTCATGGTTGCTAAGTAGGGGTGGGCGATATGGACAAAAATGAATATGTTCGATATATTTTTTTTCAAACTTGTTGCTAACTCTAGCAGGGGCGACTTCAGGGAAAGAAAACGCCTGATTTGTCTGTTATTAATGTTGATATTATTAATGTTGATTTTAAAACCGAAATGACGAGCCTGACAGCAGCAGTTATGGAGAGAGGAGCGGCAGTTTTTCAAGTGAATTGGAGCCAGAGTCGATGGAGCCGGATGCGCGCCCATGCTCACTCTTAGGAACGTGGTGGTTAGCAGGTTAGCTATGTTCATTTATATATACAGTTTTCGCTTGACACTCATTTTTGCATGATTACTACAACTTTCTGTACATTTGATTTTTTACATTTTTAGCCATTTTAACTATAGGATATATCTGCTAGTCTATAAAACAACAATTGCAATATTATCCATTTTTTATATATCTCCCACCTCTATTGCTAAGGTTGCTGTAGCTCAGTAGAAACACGTGTCTGTTGAGGTAACGCACCTCTGTTGAGAATGAAATAAAGTACTCACAGACGATTGACTGAAAGATAAACAGGAAGCAGTTTACACCAATCACAGACTGAACAGACAAGAAGACAAACTGCACAGACAAACATTACCTCAGTAGCTCTAAGTTTTAGACATGTATTTCACAAAACATACTCACTTTCCATGGTTGAGGATGACAGTGCAGTTGGGCCAGCAGTTGTGGTTCACCAGACACAGGTTGGGAACAGGCCGACCCCCACCGCCTGAAGACCCCTCTGGTCACTCACTGTAAAACCGTTACAGTTAATCTGAAAGGACAACGAATGGATACGGTCAGTGTTCAGATGTAGTTCGGACGACAGTGGCTCAGTTGGTAGAATGTTTGTCCACTGATCTGAAGGTTGGTTCGATACCCGCTTTCGACATTAATATCATTGGTTGGCAGTGCGATTCCAGCTCCCACAGATTGTTGTTGTTGTGTCCTTGGGCAAGACACTTAACCCCACCTTGCCCCCAGTGTCCCTGTGTCTGCGTACATTGGTGTATGAGTGAATGGGTAAATGGTTCCTTAAAATAAAATGCTTTGAGGGGCTTGATAGGGGCTATATAAAAATGTGACCATTTATCTGGCAAAGACGAGTTAGTAAAAAGAAACAACTATATAAACATGTACACCTAAACACTATAATATATATTATTTAGATGGGGAAAGATGACATAATAAATTCATTTAAAATCAACATTTTAATTTTTTTTTTTTATAAATATGTGTCATTTTCAATGGTAATTGGTCACATTTTATATAGCTCTTTTGCCTTCTTCAAGACACTCAAAACACTTTACATTAAGGAACCACTCACCCATTCACACACACATTCATACACCAGTGTACACAGACATTGGGGACAAGGTGGTTAAGTGTCTTGCCCAAGGACACAATGACAGCATTCACCTCTGTGAGCTAAAATTGCATCGCCAGCCTGTGGGTCAGTGGATTTGCCTGCTCATTAAGCCTAATAATTTTACATTGATAGCATGTTTTTCTGTCAAGTCTACCTACTTTAGACATTTACATTAACGTATTTACATGGGAAAAGAGCAAAAAGCATTCATCTAACCTAACGTCAACAGATCCTTTAATTGAGTGCATTTCTTTTCACACCTTATAAAGAGTTTAGACAGAAGCCACAGCTGACAAAAGCCTGTTATTACAGCTGTCTCTCAGAACCATTGTTCTCAGTCATGTGCTGCTACTCCAATGTGTGAGTAGCAGCTAATGTCCTATTTATAGATCCAATACTGAAGCATTTCACTTTGCTTATTTTAAAAGTGAACATTTTGATTGGAAGCTGCTGAAACATGTTGGAACGAGATCTAATCAAGATTCAGTTTAAAGCGTACAGTTTAAACACTCCATAAACATTTGAACATTAAAAGAAGTATCACTGGCAAAGCTAAACCACAAGAATTTCATCCTTTCAAACAGAGTGCAAACATGTGATATAGTAATAGAGATAGAAATATTAGAAATATTCAGATTGCTATTTTGATTTGGTTGATCGTCCTGGAGAATCCCACATTATCTTTAGAAGTACTTTTTACTACAAGTTTAAAATCCTCTACCATTATAATTCTAATATTAGTCCTATATTACACAAAATTTACTCTAGTGAGCTTTAAACCATGTTATAATTTTGTTACCTCCTCAAAAACATACCTGGAGATGTGTTTTGTGTCATTCACACACGTTTGAGTAACCCTTTATTAGTCTGTCTACATCTCCAACCTTGTGATGTCACAAGGTGGAACAGAGCAGAACCCTAACCCTAAGCAGTAGTTTTCAAGTTAACTGTTACCTTTAGTTCAGTAGAGATTGGCAAGTCCAATCTTGAAATAATCCAAATGATTCTAGCGAAGGTGTATGGAGTTTAAAAACACAGTGAAGCACTTCCTGTCACAAGGTGGAACTGACTTTTCAGTTTGAGAGAAGAACTCAGCCTAAATAAACAGGGTTTCTGTGTTAAACATGTGAATGAAACAAAACACAACTCCAGGTCTGTTTGTGATGAGGAAACAACATTATAACATAGATCAGGTAATATGGCCCTTTAAATTTCAAGAGTAAAAGTTAAAAGACCAACCCACCACTCCAAATATATGTGAGATGACGTCTATTGTGTGCTGCTTGCTGTTGCGGGGCCAATAGTCCAGGAAGTTATGGATGTCCACTTTGAACTCCTTCAACTCATCTTCGGGCATATCAGTGAGATGATCTTCCAGCTCATCCAGAGTGGTCAGCTGCATGTCAGACACTTTACTACCATCTTTGTCCAAACGCCACATGATCCGAGCCACCAGACTGAAACACAAGGCAGAGAAAACTGTGTGATTTCAAGGCTCGTTATCGCCATTTACTTATCTGATGTGATGCTAATTAGTTTCAAATGTCATTGCAACATTCTGCAGGGCTATAAATATATTATATATTTTCATTTTTCTACTTTCTACATTTTGTATACATACAGAAGACATCAAATATATGTAAGATATAAGGAATTATGTAGTAAAGAAAAAAAGTTAAATAACTACTATTTTCTTTTTGTTATATTTTATATTCAAATGCTCAAAGAAGCCACCCTAAAATGTAAAAAGTAGTGAAAAAAGTTATGTGTTATATATATATAACTTTATCTATCTATTGCGTCATAGGAATATGTAGCGTATGCATTTTATGTCACCTTTTTCTTTTAGATATTCAGTTCAGTTCAAGTTTATTTCTATAGCACGTTTAAAACAACTTCAGCTGCTTTACATAAAAGTAAAAAAAAAAAACCCAAAAAACAACAAAAAAAACGAATAAACTAATATACAATGAATACAATACATAAGAAAATACGATGATCTAAACCAGCTAGTTTGGATTAATAAATAAACTTGCTTATTTAACATGAAAACTAATGGAAAAAGATGACATATTTACTTAAAACAATATCTTCACCATATAATTAATGACTAGCTCCTACTTCCCATCAAGACTCCCTTATAATAATAAAATACAAAATAAAATATATAGCGCATTACTCACCGGATGCTCTCATTGGGTGCTTTGCCATAGGCCTTTATAGCAGCACATTCTTGCTTGTGTTCGGCCCATCCGGCTCTCTGGCAGGTTCTGTCGCAGTAATGGGCAAATTTGCACTGGCCACATCTTTGGAGCTTGTCTTGCCTTCGGAAACAGCTGTGGCAAATGCGCTCTGCCAAGCTAAAGAAACAAAATGTACACATATACATTTTAATCAAATAAAATACAAAAATTGGTACAAGTCTGGCAGTTCATTGGTTAATTATTGTTATCCACGATTGTTACGATTCCTTTGACAGATATCATTTTTCTTTTACTATGAATCGTACCTGGAAAACTGGGTTATTAAACAGACACATTAAGATTAGAAAAACATAAATTAATTAGTTAACAAAAAAAACTGTTATAGCATTATTGTATTACCATGGTAACTAAGATAAACCCGTATTATTACTAAGGAAGTACTGATCATGTTTCCTGGTAGTTTACAGTCTCCATGGGTTAGGATAAGGATCATATTTTTTTTGCAGTTACTATGTCATAAAGTGCTATCAAAATGTGTTATTTTTGTTGCTAGCTGACATAGGAATCTCTTAGGACTTTAAAAGAAAGTATTCATACCTATCAAACACAACAGCTGCAACGCTTTGCTCGGAAAACACCACATCTCCAGCCCAGAATTCTTTGGTAGCTTTCAGTCCTCTGCCTTTTCCTGGCGAATCAAATATCTCCACTGTCTCCATGATGCCTGAAACCTGGATCGCACCAAATGAATGAGACCAGTTTAATGGAAGTCCTTTCTTTGCCCTTTCAGTTCTTAAGAATGACACTGCTCACTCTACACCCGGGGTACTAAAATAGACCCCATCACCTCTTAGCAGTACCATGACATACAAGGGAGGTTAGGGAACACTTTTTTGCTAGTTCTCTCCTAAACACAGCGGTTTCATATAGCCAAACACCTCTCTGAATGCAGCTATTTATGCATTTTTGTTTTATTTTATTTTAGATTCAAATATATTAACACAAGTTTTAAAATGAACCCAAATGCCCCCCTATACTAAGTGAAGGTGGTATGTACCCATTTGGTTATTTTTGTCTTTCAGTTGGCCCTGTCTGTCAAGAGGCTATGGTGACGTTGGACAGCTGCGAAAAGTTTGAAGAGATTGGTGTTATCAGACTCTGCTCCACTCTTCTGGTGCCTTCTCCAAAGGTGTTCTCAGCTTCCCATTGCAAAATAGCGTTTAGAAATAGAACAGTGAATAGAAAGTTGTAAGGTCATTTGTGAACAGAAGTGCGACTAGGTCTAAGAGTCATTCTCCCATGATTGTAAAACATCCCTTTTTTCAATGTGGACTTTATTTGGAAGTTGTTTTCACTGATTAATTAACAAAAAAAACCCAAAATTAACCAGTATAAATAATCGCCATACAAACAGTAGTGGTCCCGGTGTTGAACCTTGTGGAACACGTCATGCAATATAACTCCATTTGGCAACAATTGTTCATATGTAACATTTTCATTCAAGTGGAAATATATAATAAGTAGTAAACATTTGCACAATTCAGACTCCATGATGTTTATTGCATGAAAAATAGTAATTACATCTTATACATTATCAATATAAAACTCCACTTTTTTCCAGTTCATATCAACACTACTGTAATGTGTTATAACATATGCATAATAATAAATAGCATAATCGTTTAATTTAAAATATAAGCTAGTGCAGTCTTAGTGATGTCCTAATACTAGAGGTCAACCGATACGGGTGTTTTCACGAATGATGCTGATGCCAATTCTTTAGAGTCCAGAGGAACCGATACCTGATAAGATCTGCCAATAGTTTGGGCTGATTTGGATTGTTTTCCCTAAATTCTGTAATTTAAATATACTAAAAAACTCACACACAGCCCATAGTCACATTTATACAGTTATCATTTCGCACTAAAATGTTCAAATAAATCTTTATGTGGATTCCTTCGGCAGCAGGTTTGGCCAAAACAAAGTATTGGCCTGTGCTGGAAATTCAAGGCTGATTTGCTAGAAACTGCAAATATCTCTACCTAATACTTAAACATTGGCTTTCAAAAACACTTTCCCATCCCATGTCCAAAAAAATCCTATATTTTATGCTGATAGTTTTGTCACAGATCAAAAAAGTCCATGTGCGCTCCAGAGGGGAAGTCACCGTCCAAAACCAGATTCAGAAGTTTAGCTCCAGACTTTTGACAAGGCATTAACTCACGACTGACGCCCGTCTGTCTGAAAATCTCCTCCTGCATCTCTGTATCCATGGGCCCTGGAACAAAAAAGAGGAAGATATATATTTTTTTTCTTTTCAATTTTCAATTTCAGCGGAAAAAAAAAATCCTAATGGTGTTGTGCAGTATTTATGACCAAATGATGTATATTGTCAAGAAAATGTTCAGCTATAACACTTGTAGATTTAATTTGGGTATTTTTAACAGAGATCAGATTGGGATCACAAGTCAATAGAAACAGAACATGATGCCACCCCATGATTTTTGGAACAGGCAAAAAAAGACAAAATGCATTTGCCAAAACATTAAAAAGACCCCATTAACTTGAAAAAAATGCTTGAGGTTTAGTTTAGTTTGAGTACAGCTGTGGTGGAACAAGTACTTTTGTTACTTAAGTAAAACTACAGATACCTACAGATACCAAAAGCAAAGTAAAAGTAACGTAAAGTAGTTTTGTACATAGATGTTTTTATTTGTTTCTTTTTGTTTGCTCAAATTTTGAACGTGTTAAAAACCCTCAGCCTTTTCAGCAGGTCTCAGACAATAATAAAAATACTTATACTTTTCAGTCCAGTTCAAAAATGTAGTGGAGTAGAAAGTACAGATACCTTTTCTCAATATAGTGAAGTAAAAGTAAAAAGTTACCCATCATGTTCCACCACTGGTGTACAGTTAATGCAGACAACGCGTATTATTACCACAACAACACTGACCATGTTTCCTGGTAGTTTAAAGTCCTCGTGAGTCAGGCTGAGGAACAATCATTTTACCATGACATAACATATAACATGATGTTACGTTTCAATGAGTAATTAGCATGTAATTACCATCCTTTCATGTTTAGTTACCAAGCTTGTTATACTATGGTAAAATGGTAAATGGTCACATTTTTATACAGGCATTGTCAAAACAGTATTAAAAAAAAACAACAACGCAAAACTGATGCATCACTGCTGGTAAATATCACATGCACACACACATATACAGTGTCAGAAAACTAAAAATTTAATACAATTCAGGTTTATCTCTATAGCATTATTATTATTATTATAGCATACTTCCGCTAACCAAAGTGATTCACAAAAAACACATATACAGATAAGACAATACATAGGACAAGAACAATAAGACACCAAGATATCCTGTCTACCAGGGAGAAGAAATGGGTTTTCAGTTTCGTCTTAAACTGTGGTAAAGACCAAGAGGATCTGAGGGTATGAAAACTTTGAGCGAACACTAAATCAATAACATATAAAAATATAAAATTATTCACCAATAATATTAATACTAACTGGGAAACTGCTGTAATAAAACGACACAATGATACAGGAACTTTCTCCCTTTTGTGACATAATTACATTCTAAAACAGACAGGGGCAAACTACGGCCCGGGGGCCACACACGGCCCTTTGGGTTTATTAATCCGGCCCGCCAAATGTGACCAAATTATATTGAAATAGGTAAGGGTAAACCTTGTTCAAAGTTCTTCTGCTATGTTTATTTAACTGAAATTTAATAAATTAATTATTAATTTACCTAATGCATTTGGAAAACAATTTGTACAATGAACCTTGCATATTCATGCTTTGCTTCATGTAACAGGCCAAATCTCTAATGTTATATATACATGTACATATCCTGGGCCGGCCCCTGTCAAACTTTAGAACCCACTGTGGCCCATGTGTCAAAAAGTTTGCCCACCCCTGGTCTAAAATTTCAAAACTGCAAAGACTTTTGCTTTTGCCACTATTTCTATTGCTCTGTTTACTTAATATTAATACTATATGTGTCACTTTTGAAGCTGACTTGTTTAGAAATGTCTATACAAATAAAGTTGGATTGTATGCAGGGCTTGATGTTATATTTTTGCATATAGTATATAGTTTACTGGCTTCACATTTGACAGTGTCATTGTCAAATTGGATGAATAAATGGAGAACAGAGATGTGACTGTTTGCAACAGGAGTTCCAATCACTGAAAACAGGTAGATGACGCTCTTGGAAAAACAAGGAAAAAACTAAATCCAGTCACTCCAGAAAAGTAAAAGTCACACAAGGTCTAGCGATGCACTGATTCAACTTTTTAAGATTCGATACAGATACTGATACTTTGGCTTTAAGTATCTGCAGATACCTGATATTAACCAGTGTGGGGACAGAAAATTGCACTTATTTCCTTAAAACACAGTTAACCTATTACACAAGAGATCCAGTTGTGCTATGTTATTTATAATTCACACCATGACTGAATAGCCTCATATGAATGAAAGTTCATTATGACACATTCTAGGCCAAAATCACCCCGTAAATAGTTATTATTATAACAGTTAAAGGCCCACAATCACAATATTGGCTTAACAGATAACATGGAACCAATACCTGATTGGTTCCACTTTGATGCCAGTGTTGGTGTGGGTGCATCTCTAATGGTCCAAACATGTTGGTTTTGCCCATTTAAATAAAGGCCTTTTAACTAAATTTTTTCTGTGTGACTTTTACTTTTCTGGTGTCCCTGGATTTAGTTTTTTAATGAATAAATAAATTGTTTACCTGGCGAGTAACTGAGCACTTTTACGTCTGTCTCTTCTTCGGCCAGCACTTTGAACATCATATCTCGGGCGGCTTTGGCGGTGCAGTACAGGACCCAGCGTGGAAGTGGCTTATGAGCGAACACAGAGGAGACGTTGACCACAGTCCTCCTCCGGCCTGGTCTTTGGGGGAACGCTTGCAGAACCCCAGCGGTCAGAGCCAGAGCCGCGCTGACGTTAAAGAAAATATAGGCATTCACTTGAGCTGGGTCAGTGAAGCTGGAGAACTGAGAGATGGCACCTAAAGAGGCTATAGAAAAAGATACGTTAGATTGACATATTACAGATGATAACAATGATTTTAGTCTCTTTTTAAAAAGGCTTATGTGTAATCGAGAGACAGGTAGTTGTGTCCTTGAATGTAGTGTGCGTGTGGTTGGAGGGGCCTGCGTTTAGAGTACTGTATATGAAGAATGATTATAATATTAGACTTTGAGAGGTTTGACAAACAAGTAAAAGGCATTAAGGGTAAGGCGTTAATCAGCAGTGATGGGAAGAATACTTTGAAAATATATTTTGTTACAGAGTACTAAATACCTGCTTTAAAATGTAATTTGTGACATATTCCATTACGTGGCCCAATCAGAGTACGATATTCTGAATACTTTTACACCGAGTTGCATTATATCATAGTGATGTTGCACTGTTTGTTATGCATTCATTTATGTTATTTTAGAGAAGGATCAAATACCGCCATGTATTCCTTTGATTTTAGAAAAGTAACTGTACTCTGAATACCACTAAATGAAAGAGTAACTGTCCTGGAATACAGGCACTCAAAATTTGTATTCAGAGTACATTTTTCTGGTCCATATATTTAGTTACTTCCCAATACTGTTAATCAGACAGCATTGAGTAACCTTTGAAGAAGTTGTTGTCTCACAGTTTACTTACTCAAGTATTTTTAAGTAACAGTTTCCATATTAAGACAAAGGTTTTTGGCCACTGTTGTAGACAATATGTATTGCTGGATTTCAGATGACATCACATCATTCTATTGACCTTATTCAGCCCTGCCCACTTTGCCGTGAATGCTCCTAAACTGCATTTTCTTTGTGGTGGTATTTCTGGTTAAGTAAGAATCCCGTTAATTTCAATGGAGAACTTGGGAACAGTTTTGCCACAAGTCTGATATAAAATAGGTTCATTTGTGTAAAATGTTCTGTTCTTCTGCACCAACAAGTCGACACTGTAGCAATTTTGTGGAGGCTTTAAAACAACTCTCTCGTCCAAATTGAACTTACTTACAGCCCTATGTAAAATAATACAACCCGGATGACGGCGCCCACAGCACCTTATGGAATAATTAACCAGGCCAATAATTAACACAGATGAGGGCAGCTAAAGTGAATATTGTTCAAATGAATTTTTTGTTGTTGTTAAATAGTGACTTATAGGGCCTAGTCATTAAAAGAAATGATCAGGTTCAACATTTACATACTGGATGTTTCATGGCAAAACATAATGTATTTAATAGGGAAATCTGGCTCTTGCCCCCCATCTGAGAGTATGACATCCTCACATTCAACATCTGAAAACCACCACTTTTTCTGTTTTTTGGAAATAATCAAAAGTGGATGTGCTATGGTATGCTAAAAAACTCACCAGCGTTGTTAATGAGAAGCATGTGATCATAGTCATTCACTGCGTCTTGTCTCGCAGCCTCCAGCGTCTTGGACACACCCTCTGCCGTGCTGAGGTCTGCTGATACACACTTCACCACCAGACCCAGAGGAACAGTAAGGTTTTCCAGGTCTGTTTTCAACTCCTCCAGCAGTAGACCGCTCCGAGCCACCAATAAGACTACAGAGCCGGCCTGGAGAATATATGGAACCTAAAAGAGAGCAGGCTGTATTCAAAATATGTAAAAGAAATATATGATTTTGGGCTCTTATAGGGTATATAAGATATACGAGTTTAGAATTGAGCAGACTGTACTGTCAAAAATAAAAATAAAATGAAATAAAAATACAGTTAAAAAGCTGCAAATACAGATTATTTAAATAAAGCCAAATCTTGTCTGTAATATTCCAACAAAGGTACCCTATGATACTTTGGACTTTTTGAGCTTTTGAGTAACCATTGAGATGCTATTGCTTTAACTGGAATGTTTCACAGTATGACATTAACTGGAGACAACAGTTCAATATATGAAGTAAGAGATATGGAATCTCTATTAATTTTATTTTTTTATTTTTAAATCCTCAAAATGGCCACCCTTTGCTTTGTCGAAAAATATTTAATATTCTTAATTATTTAGCTTTTTTCTTTGCTACATAATTCCATATATTTTACTTCATATATTTGATGTCTTCTGGATGTATGTATAAAAATATAACTGATTAAATACAAGATAGATAAGTTTAACCCCATAAAATTACATGGAGTGAGGTAGCAGAAAAGTTACATAGGGCACCTTGACATTTAATTAATTAATTTCAAGGTAATTCTTCTTACCTGTTGTGCCAGACTCCGTCCAAACCCTTTTGAAGCTCCAGTGATGATACACAGGCACCGGCCCAGAGTCTTTGAGCTGAAATCACACATATTAAAAATTGAGTTTAAATTAAAATGCTTCCAAAATGTAAAGAGACAAAGAACTCAAGCAGTGAGGGAATACACACGAGAGACACTGCCCGAGAGAGACGTTTTTTTTTATATAAGAAACTATCCAGCAGAACTAATGAATGTCACATACAAGCAGCGTTTTGCGCAAAGCTTTTCTCCAGCCCTGAAGGTAAGTGTGAGGAATGCGTCAGTACACTGCCACCCCGCGGACACACATAGTCATAGTCCTTCCTGGCCCTGCTGTTCAGAATTAAATGACATCATAATTTGTGAACTTTTATATGTTACAATTTCTTATGAAAGGGTTAAATAGTGAGCATTCGTCCACTTCCATTAAAATATCACGTGGCACGTTCAACAAACTGTCATATTTATAGCCAAGACCAGACCTACCTATTGTTAACAACATCAAAAGGAACAGAATTAGGTTAGAGGGGGAGGTACAGTCTTTGCCAAGTTCACTTTTTAAGCCTTGTGCCTCTGCTGCCCTCTGCTGGTCTTTTGATCCAAGAGTTTATTTAAGGCTTCTAATGAAAAAACTCCAAAACACGTGACATTTATTATGTTTCGTTTCATTCCTCATACTGCATGTTTCACTGGCTAATCCTCCAGCCTCTATCGACCCAAAATACCTCCCCACACTATATGTCGTTATCACATTGTAACTAATGAAGCTCCTCTTTGTTTTTAAAGTCCATACAACTTCCCCAGACTTGTTTTTAATAAGTACATTATAATAAAACTGTTGGGTATTTCCAAAACACATTGCCCTGGATTAATTTATTATCTTATAGCCTGGACAGGAAACAGGCAAAGTCCAAAGTAGTATCATTTTTAAAAGATCTGGGTATAACATACAGAGGACTTTACAATGCTGCAGGTATTTATATAGTTTTACTTTTTTGTGTTTGATCATTTGATTAATATTGATATTATAATATTACTTTGACCTACAGCCAGATCTTAACGTTAATTCCTTACTCCAAGTTCAGTTTGCTGCAGTGGTGGAACGTAACGAAGTATAAGTAGTTAAGTACTTAAGTATACATTTTGGTTATCTGTACTTTAGCACGTTCATCGTTCAAAACTATACAAATAAAAACAGCTGATTCAGTTGTTTCTGGTTGACCAAAATTCAGCACAAATTTAACCGGTTCATATTTATACGTATAATTGCACAAAATGGTGTTTTTGTTTATTCGTTTTGCTCATACCTTTGCGTTTGATTTACTGTGCAGTCTTGGTCCTCCAGCCTCTTCTTCTGTGGTTTTGTTTCTTCTTCGTTTGACCTTCGCTTTGCTCCTTCTATAAATTCGGGGTTTGACCGTTGCCTCTTCTCTGTGTAAATCTAGTACTGTTTTGGGAAGAGATCAGTCATCTGTTGTAATCGCATGATTAAACTGCCCTTTTGTTATTATTTTTGCTTTATTATATCTGTTCTAATATTTTACTTGTG
This sequence comes from Periophthalmus modestus, assembly GCA_019594935.1. Lineage (NCBI taxonomy): Eukaryota > Metazoa > Chordata > Actinopteri > Gobiiformes > Gobiidae > Periophthalmus > Periophthalmus modestus. The sequence goes on along the minus strand of JAIEZT010000310.1, from coordinate 19,407 downwards.
TTTAAGTTGATATTAATCTCTGATGTTGCTCCGTTGTTTTAATTTATTCATGTGAACAAGTGCGGGGAGATGCTAACTCTGTCCGTTATCTTCTCTCCTGTAGTATGGGCTGGACCAACAAACAGCAGCACCTGTTAATCCCGTTTTGTACTTTTGTGAACCAGGTACGTTGTTTTGGCCTTTGTAAATCCAGTATTGGGAAGAGTATAGGCTGGACCAACAAATAACGGCACATGTTAATCCCATTTTGTAATTTTGTGAACGATTAAACGGAGAGCGCCTACAAAAGTTTCCGCTGTGTCCCGTGGCTCCTAAATGCATCACAAACTGCCCAAAACAACAACGCACAAGTCCAACGGTCACACACATCTTTGTCAAAATCACACTTGAAGCTTCATTAGATCTCAAAATCTGCGCGAAATACTTATTTTTTCACTGTTTAAATACAGTTTTTTCATGTGCTACTTTTACTTTTACTTGAGTATTTCTTTGCTCTGCTATCTGTACTTTTACTTAAGTAGATTTTTTCATGTGCTACTTTTACTTTTACTTGTGTATTTCTTTGCTCTGGTATCTGTACTTTTACCTAAGCACATTTTTGTGAGCTACTTTTACTTCAGTATTTCTTTACTTTGGTATCTGTATTTTTACTTAAGTAGATTTTTTCATGTGCTACTTTTGCTTTTACTTGAGTATTTATTTGGTCTGGTATCTGTACTTTTACTTAAGTACATTTTTTCATGTGCTACTTTTACTTGAGTATTTATTTGGTCTGGTATCTGTACTTTTACTTAAGTACATTTTTTGATGTGCTACTTTTACTTGAGTATTTCTTTGCTCTGGTATCTGTGCTTAAGTACATTTTGTGAGCTACTTTTACTTTTAGTTGAGTATTTATTTGCTCTGGTATCTGTACTTTTACTTAAGTACATTTTTCATGTGCTACTTTTACTTTTACTTGAATATTTATTTGCTCTGGTGTCTGTACTTTTACTTAAATACATTTTTTTTCACGTGCTACTTTTACTTGAGTATTTCTTTGCTCAAGTAAATATACTTTTACGTAAGTACGTTTTTTCACGTGCTACTTTTACTTTTACTTGAGTATTTCTTTACTTTTTTGTTTCTTTAACAAAACTGAGTACTTCTTCCTCCACTGGTTTGCTGTTTTTCATCCTCTCTGCAGCCCACCATCATCTCACGAGCCTTCCCCCTTTCCCAAATTGCACGCAGACCTTGCACTTTTTTCACACTTGACTCACTAAACAGATGATGCTACGTCCACGGCCCACGTAGCCTATTTGCTGCTGCTCCCCGGTCCACGCCGCGCTGCTTTTCTTTTTTTCTTTTCCCACAGGAGCGCGCCAGAGCAGAGCCTGAAGGGGGCGGGGACACTAGTGGGCGTGTGTGTGTGTCTCTCAGCTGATGCGCGTATCAGCCGACTCCATCATCAGCATCCGACGCTCCTGACAGCGGTCGAAGACAACATCCCTAATACCAGCGCCCCACGGACCACGGCGCGTCACGTCCACGACACGACGAGGAGGGAGAGCGCTAAGTGTATTTTGGTAGAGCTGCCATTTTCCCGAGCGCCCAGCTGCAAAAACAGTGAGTATAGTGTTTGATGGTGGAGATGCTACAATCGGTAAATCAAAGACGCCAATGTCACTGAGGCTTTTTTAGGGAAAACGTAACGATTTCCCCTCCCTTTACGCGTTTGGTGTCGTTGATGCGCTGCGTTCGGTCGTGGGCCTAGTGCCAAGAGGTAGCCTGATTGTTTGGCGCTGCTAAAGCCGCCCTTGCCAAACGGGGATGCAGAGAAAAGGGAGAGAGACAGCAGTCGTGAGGGGAGGGGACTCAGCACAGACACAGCAGCGCACACAAACTGGAACGCTGTATTTTACTACTACCGCGACCCAGGTGGAAGTAAACCTCTAGTAAATGGGATTGGGGAAGAGCACGCACCTGCTACACCACTGCATCCCGTGTAGCAGTGCGTTTAGTCTGATCGGTGTGGACGGCGCTGGGATGATGTGGGTGCTGCTCATGTGACGAGTGAAGTCTTTATTGATTTACATAAAGATTCGGCGGGGTCTCGTGCTACAAAAAAAAAATCTGCATACAGCGTCGTGGCAGAGCGGGCAGTCCGGATAAATGGTGCGTGTGCGTTATCCTATGTGATCCACTGAAGAAGGCTCATGTTCACGCTTATTTTTTGTGGCTTTTCTGTTTCAGGAGTGTTTTTCTGAGTCTGATTTTACACCCATAGGCCTATAAGCTATCGGGCTATAAGAATATACCTGGAAACTACCTCCCAATTCGGCCTCTGCGTTCCTCACTGTGGGCAATAGGGCTGTTTATAGTAATCATATTGTGAACATACAAGGCCCATGGTTCCTCGTTTGTCACACACTTGTTGGATGCTAACATTTGTTTTGTTGTGATGGTGAAGCTGTTCTACCATAACCACTTTAAACTTAGCCTCATTATCAAGGCATTTAAAGGGTTTTAAGCTACAGCGTGGGCCTATTAACAGTTTACATATTTCACTTGATTGGATCTGAGTATTCATGTAAATACAGGCACAAACAGGAAAAGTGAACGAAGCAAACATATATATAGGCTATATTAATGTGTCTGTGAGAGCTTTTCAAAGGTATAGGTCATGTGTTTTCACTAGGCATTTCATGACATTTTCATGATCATAATCTTGCGTTATCATAATCTGACTGATAATGGAAGAAGGCCTGTTGGAAGTTTGGTCAACAGTCTTCATTTTGAAAGGAAGGCCTACTCCAATAAAAAAACACACTGTTACAAGCTGATTTGTTGTGATTAATGTCAGAAAATCACCAGAGATGTAGTGTTCAAACAGTGATTTTGTGCTGATTAAAAGTACATACTGACAGCTTGTTTCAGCTGTGTGACCTTTGACCTATTCAGATTCTTGCTTTATCTTTATTTATGCTGTAGAACCCAATGAGAGCACTTGGTCTCTCTTTTTTCATGGGTGCCCTGTTTAGAATACAAAACAAACAGAAAAACAAACAAAACAAGTACAGTATACAAGTCTAAATAAAATATTAAAAACAGGAGCAGGTGTGTATATACGTTTGTTGCCAGATTATTAAATTGTAATTGTATTAAATCGTTGTGATACTAGTAATAGTATCCAGTTTTGCTTTTCCATTTTTGTGAAGCGAAACAGCTAAACGCCTCTGTCCCGTAATAAGTGCTCTGTTATCAGTGATTACCACGCAGGTGAGGTATTCTGAGGTATTAAAGAAATAGCCTATAGATTTTACAGGTGTGGAAGTTTGATACAAGAGAATGAAAATTATTTTGTTTCACCAGAGGAAAAACATGGTGGTCTTCTATATTTTCTTAACTAGATCCAGAAAGCTTTTGTTTCTATCATCTGAATTCTTTCAAATGGGGACCACTAATTCCATAGAAACATAATGTGCTGGCTGTCTGCACATGTGCCAGATCGACCTCTGGTTTGCACCTGAGTAGGAGGTTCTCTCTGCCCTGTCTGTGGGCGGGACTCCTCTGCATTAACTCTTGTATAATCTTTATGCAACAACATTTTGGTTTAACTGCTGTCGTTGTTTCTCTGTGTTCCTCTAGTGAGTGTGCCTCCACTGCCTGCATTAGGTTGTAATGCCCCACACCAAATGCATGTGTGACCCTCCCCAAACCTGACTCCTTGCCTCTTACCCCTGACTGTACCCCACTATGGGCAGTGTTGGTAGTGGGTGGCAGGGGAGCAGAGTTTGCCATGAAGTCTGTGGGCACAAGGACCACCCTGCCCCGAGCCCCTCCCCTGTCTCGCCGTTGCCCTGCTGACCGGAGCTGCAGCGCCGAAAGACTCCCGCGGCTCCCGGCAAATATATCGGACGGGACGGCGTCAAGCGACGAGCGAGGCAGCGTTAGCATCGGCACGGCGACCTGTACGGGCACGGACCGGCCCACCGAAACCGCCTCCACCACTAACACTGAATGTACCATGGCTGTCGCCTCCAATAAACAACCAGCTGGACTGTGGGCCCACCAGGAGGGAGTGGCAGCGAGAGAGGGGTCGGGATAGAGATAGGGACAGGGATTGGGATAGGGAGAGGCTGGAACGTGAACGAGAGCGAGAGAGGAACCGCGAAAGAGAGAGGGAACGCGTGGAGCGGGAACGACTGGAGAGAGAGCGGGAAAGAGAAAGAGAGAGAGCGAGAGAGAGGGAGAGAGAAAGGATCGAGAGGGAGAAGATTGAGAGAGAGAGGGAACGGGAAAGGGAGCGAGAGAGGGAGCGGGAGAGAGAGAGGATTGAGAATGAAAGGATGGAGCGAGAGAGGGAGAGAGAGAGGGAGAGAGAGATGCAGGCAGCAGCAGCTCTAGATGTTTGTGGGAACATAGTGGGACGAGGGGCACCGGACAAGAGACAAGAACACAGGGAGATGACCTCGGCTCGTAACGACGGCGACAACAACCCAGCAACTGGACACAACCCGCCCAAGATCATGCCTGTATCCGGAAAGCTAGAGCAGGTACAGGTATAGCAACTTTCAATACTTCTACCAGGGGCGTGTGGGCAGGGCAAGAGAGGCAAGAGATTTTACTTACAGTTTTTAGGGTGGACTCAACAAATTCCTCTTGTGAAACTTCATGCTTTAGTTTAGGGTTTGAAAAGTAAACTCCAAAACATTGCTCCAGTTGACAGAATTACATTTTCTTTGGCTATGGAACCAAGCTGGACTACTGAGGGATTACACAGACATCTTTCTAACAAAATAACAATCAAAAAACTACATTCGCTTAACAGAAATCTGGCTTTAAAAAGTAAATAAACACATATATAACCAAACTAAATAGTATGTCTCAATGACCCTCAAATTTGAATTTATTTTGTCAAAGAATCATGTCTTCACCAGCACGTGTTACTTTTGTACATAGTTTGTTCAGCTTTACTCATGATCAAACCTGATTTTACACCATTATCACTCCATTTTAAAAGCAGGTGCCTACGTGATCCATTGAAGTAGGGTTATTTTCCATGTAATGTTTGTGGCATTACTGTCTCAATAGACTATTTCTGAGCCCACGTCATTATAAAGCAGGTTATAGAAGATTTATAATATTATCTTTACAACTTTACAATAGTTGCGCCCACTTCGAAATCTGTTCTGGTTCTGGAAGTAAATTTTGCATTCATTTTTCCTATAGACATTTTGAAAAAATGAAATGGTAAGAGCTCAAAGATATCATAGAGGTTAACCAGATGCGGGCTAACCAGCTATGTGCTAACTAGCTGTGTGCTAACTAATGTAGATAACACAGTTGTTTTGAATCCAAAAAGCACATTTAAAACACAAGATCTGTCTAAATGTTTTATAATTTTAAATAAAGAAAATGATCAGTCTTGTTGTTTTTAGTTACCACTTAGTCGATTATCCCTGAGCGAGCTTTCAAACTTTTTATTCAAGTTCTTTTTGTAAAGTCTGTGGGAAAACTGAATAGGAAATTTACTTCCAGAACTAGAGGGTGGGCGGTCACTTTTGTGCTCCATAGGGATTGGGGTGTTTGGGATATCATTACCGGAGGTTGTTTGTGAACGGATTTAGTGTCTGTATCTTTCACAGTTTCATCTCATGTTTTTTTCAGGCGATGCAGAGCAACTCGGGCCTGGTGCGTCCTTCTGCCTTCAAACCCGTGGTCCCTAAAAGTTTCCACTCGATGCAGAACCTGGTGGGTCAGGCCGGAGGAGCGGGGAGTGAGGGCAAGTGCGAAGCCAGAGGAGAGGGATACGCTGAGGCCCGGAGCAGGAGAGCCAGAGACGCAGAAGCCGGAGAGGTCCAGAGGCGCTGCTGCTGGATCAGGACAGTCCAGTGAGGGTGGCGCGAGGGGAGGGGGTGGGCAACAACAACAACGAGGTGGTCCAAGGAATGTCGGACTCTGGGAGGAACTCTCTGACCAGTTTGCCCACCTACGCCGGTTCGGGGTCAGGACACGGGCCCCCTGCTGTTTTAGGACCCCTGAGTGCTTCCACCAGCCACATCAACAGACTGGGGATGGTGGGGGCAGCGGCCGGCCTCGATAAACTGGACAAGCCGGGATACCAGGTGAGCGACCCAAAACATCCTTCCCCACCTGCGCTCTCTGAAATCACTCCCATAACCCATCAGGAACTGGGACACACTGCAGCACTTCAAATCACTTTTAAAAACGCACCTGTTAAGTCTGGCATTCCCCCATAATGTCCATCATCGTCTTCATCTGTTTTCTTATTCTTTGTAAAGCATCTTTGAGTGACCAAAAAAGCTCTATAGATGTATGTATTATTATTATTATCATTATTATTATTACTAAGATGTATTATTATTACTATTACAAAAAGATAGATTTTCTTGAATATGTAAATTGTTTTTGACCTGTTATTCAGGATTATCACAGAAGGTCTATCAATAGAAAAAACAGACCACATTTACTTTCATTTGTTGTTTGATTGGTTTGATTTTCTCATAATTTTTTTTTTAAATGTGGCATGAGCCCCCTGTCCCAAGACAAATTTCTCCTAAGGGAGACAATAAAGGCTAATCTAATCTAATCTAATCTAATCTAATAATGTCACAGTCTAGTAACTAGTCAAACTTTGCACCTACAACTCTTTCATATGTTTGAGTAGTTCATTACTTGCATCCAATAACAGACAAAAGTGTGACTAAAAGTGTGTCTCTTGCAGAATGGACTCAGTGCATCGGACAGCGGTCGCTCATCTTCAGGTAAAAGCTCGTCGTCCTATCAGAGGCTGAGTCACCTGAGTGATGCTCCTGCGCCTCTACGTCCCTCCCCCTCGTCTGATGACATCATTCAAGACCTCGAGGACCGCCTGTGGGAGAAAGAGCAAGAGGTCAGAACCCACACAACTTTAATATTAACGTGCGCTAACCAAACTAACCAGAGGCTTCTATGAACACGTGATGCTACAGTAGTCCTTGTGACCATGCAAGACATTACATTATATAAATAATATTTTAACAGGAGGCTGTCAAGCCATTTATGTGTGAAATTCTTATTCATATTTAAATATAATGTTACATACTGTGTTATATTCACATCATGCACACTTCCATGTTATCATTGAAAAATCACTTTACTCATTCACGCAAATTAATGGTATTATATTCAGGGGAGAATTTGATGTAAAAATGATTATTTAAAATATCATATTTAACTTTAACAATATTAATATTAATGTTGTGGCCCCTCTACAGGCCTGGGAGCAGAATCAACTGAATGATGGGGCATCAGAGTTTCAAAGGGGTGCAAACATAATACGCTTCCATTAAGTGGCATTAATTTAGGAGCTTGAAATGATGGCGTAAACATTTGAACAGGTGGAATTGCACCCATTTTCTCCCCTGTAGATCCTTTTGCTCCCCAGTAGACCCTGTTGCACCCCTGTAGACCTTTTAGCTCCCCAGTAGACCTTTTGTTTTCTTGTAAAACTTGTCCTGCCCCTCTCATTCAGCTTTGGTTATTATTTGTGTAATATTTAAACAGGTTCAGCACATGCGTCGCAACCTGGACCAGAGCGAGGCGGCCATCATCCAGGTCTTTGAGGAGAAGCAGCGAGTTTGGGAGCGGCAGATGGATGAACTCAGGCAGAACTACGCCTCTCGTCTACAACAGGTCAGCTCTACTGTCCTCAAAGCAACAATCAGAGCTTATAATGTAATACTTACTGTGTGACCATAGACTGTATGAAGAAGTGGACAAAGTGAGTGCGACACCCATAGCGTTCAGCTCCAGTCAAATTGAAGTTCAGCATAGAGGCCATAGAGGCCAATTTGGAGACGAGTTCCATGTTTGGAATTCCGACTGCGAGTATCATAGCAACCAAAGAGTCAATCCAGAGCGAGGTGGATGAAGTTAACGCCCCTTCCTGCCCGCACCACTGGTTTAACACGGAGCAGGTGCTTAGCAACGCTGTCAATCAAGCCTGTTGTTAACGCTATATATCAATAAAAAAAATACCAGAATCATGTAGAGCGGGTTAATACGAACATTTTAAGACCAAAATGACAAAGCTCACTGCAGCAGTTACAGAAAGATCTTTCTTTGAGTAAAGATGGTTTATTATACAATCAGAAGAAACATCTGGAAATACCTTGTCAATAATGTGAATAGTCAAACTTTATAACGTGTGTAAAGAGTTTAAAGTTAGTACAAAAAAAACAAAACAGTTGTCACTTTACTCTCAGATTGTGTTCCCTTTTTACTGAAACATGTAACAGTCCAAAACAAACTCATTATGTTTGTAAAACAGGTGGATTACTACTGCTTAAACATGTTTAGTACCTGATGAATTAGTTATTATCAAAAGAGACTAATAACTGTCACATTTCACAGTGAATCAAAAGTCAATAAAGACAGAAACATCATTAAAACACATATTATCTTGTGGTCATCATGGACAAATTGTATTTTGGTCTTTAAACATTCATGTGTGACAAGAAGCATTCTGCTTCTTGTCACACACTTCAAATACAAATCTATTTTCTGTAACAGAAACATTACCATAGTCCACTTCCTCAGTGATAAAACTGTTTAGGTGTTCTTCGGCTAAGATGAAAAGAAACTACCTTTACTCTACATTTAAATGAAACACATACAGGGAAAAAATGAATATTAAACATTTTAAACATTTTCCTCAAACATTTTAAACAGTTTCCTCATTATTATACGATTAGGTCTGATGGGCATAACAGACAACCTCCAGTTTCTAGTCTCTACATCAGTGTCAGCACAAATCTGTTAAATGTCTGTGATAAAGCTGACCAGTCCAAACTGTGTTCTTTACTCTTTCATTTAAAAATATTCAGGGATGGTAAAAAGCAGATAAATCACAGAATGAAATACATAAATAATATTGCGGAATTTACACTTAAATATAAGTTTGTTAGACATAATTACACTGTGCCTTCGTGTTATTCGACCACCAAGCTCCACTGGAAAAGTGTTTAGTCCCATGTCCATGAAATAGTGGTCGTTTCCTCCTCTTTATGAATTACTCCGTGGGCGTCTTTTCTCTTAACTGTAAAAACATCATTAGTCTTTGTTGATTATCTGTCCAAATACAAAAGTTTGAGCAGACTTTTCACCGGCAGTTTTTTTAGCTCAAATCTCAGAGGCTTACGGAGTTAATAACAAACTTCTTTGACAGTTTTGCATGAAATGGGACAGGCCTTGTTGTGCCAGAAGTGACATAATTGGTCTTCAAATGTTGCCGACAAAGGATGCAGCCATTGAAATGGGACACGGCTTGTGTGTGTGACTCTTTGAAGTGTCCATTGTCTTGTCCAGGTCTCTCTTGTAAGATCTCTGTGGTACTTTCTGGTTAAACAAAGATTTAACACAACACAATACAGAAAAACAGTGCTGTGTTGCATTTCATATTAAACGTAGATTATGTTGGACTCCCTAAATATTACCTAAACTTGATCCCTTTGTGACCTAAACATGTTCAAAAAATCTATACTTTTTATTTAAAACCTTATACAATTACAAAAACATTTTTTGTCAATTACAAAAACATTTTTTTTCTTAATCATTTTAAAGGCATTTATATTTCCATTTCGTATTGGGCCGTTGGATTGAGGGTCCAATCAGACAGCATACTGAGCTCCTCAAAAGGTTACCAGATTCTATGATAAAACATTTGAAGAAAAAAAAAAAGAAAAAAAACATGATGATCGGTTCTGTATCCTCAGTAAAAGACAGTTGACAGCAGTCAGAGTTCAAACAGTAAAAATCATAGCGAATTAAGTGAGTGCCCATAGCGTTCAGCTTCAGGCAAATGAAGCTCATCGAGGATAGCGGTTATAGGGGCCAATTGGAGCCGAATGCCATATTTGGAATTCTGACCATTTCTGAGTATCATAGCAACCAAAGGGCCAACCGAGACCCAGGCTGATGAAGGTAACGCCCCTTCCTACCCGCACCGCTCGTTTGGTAGGCGGTGGGCGCTTTGAAGGCTTTCAATCAAACCTGATGCTAACACTAGTGGGAGTAGCTTCGGGAAAGAAGGCGCCTGATTCGTCTGTTATTAATGTTCATATCTTGATTTACGAACACAATATCAAAAAATAAAAACCCAGGATCATGTAAAGTGGGTAAATACAACCAAAATGAGGAGTCTCACCGCAGCAATTACAGGGATGGGGCCGACAATTTTTCAGTATAAAGTGAAATGGAGCCAGAGTCTATGGAGCCTGAAGCGCGCCCATAATCACTTCCTATTTACACAGCGGCTAGCTATGTCTATTTGTCTACACAATCTATGGTAAGAACACATGTTACAGGCATATGTGTATTGATTTGGTTGTTTTGTGTGTCTTAGGTTAACACTTTCCATCAGTTTAACCTGAACACTCGTATTGTAATGGTAAACATGATGTATAACTTTGTACATTTTTGTGTAGGTGACCCGGCGAGCCCAGCGCTCCCAAACCGCTCTACAAGCTCAGATCGGTCGACTGTCTCAGGACAAGAGGCGTCTGCAGGAGGAGATGGCTGCTTTGCTTGCCCAGAGAGAAGAGCTGGAGCGAAAGTGTCTGGACTATAGGAAAGAACAGGCCGACATCCTGCCCCGACTGGAAGAGACCAAGTGGGAGGCAAGTCTTTAATAGACATACACTACCAGTCAAAAGTTTAGACACACCCTCTCGGTCAGTGTTTTTTTAATTTATTTTTACTACTTTCTACATTTTATTTTACAGAAGATAAATCAAATATATGAAGTAAGATATATGGGATTATGCATGTAAAATGTGACATAATCCCTAAAAATGTGCCATTGCTGTTGTTTCAGGTGTGTCAGAAAGCAGGTGAGATCTCTCTGTTGAAGCAGCAGCTGAGAGAGAGCCAGGCGGAGGTGACTCAGAGGGCAGGGGAGATGGTGGCTCTGAGGGGCCAGCTCAAGGAGCTCAATGCCCAGCTGAGGGAGAGGGAGGAGGCCATGCTGGGCCTCAAAGACTCCTACAGCACCAAGAGCATGGAGCTGGAGAAGTGTGAGAATGAACTGCGCAGGACTCTCTCTGAGGTATGGAGGAGATGTTCATTTAATTAATTCATGTATCTTTATTTCTACAGGGAGAGCCCAATGAGATTACCCTGTTAAAATACAGAACAATACAAACAAAACAAAACACATAACTGCATAGGTCCATTTAAAACATTAATAATCTGATGATAAACATTTATAATCGCACCTGCTCCAGTTTTTAAAGTACATTAGTGGCACAAATCTATCCAGTTTAACATGTCCTTCAAATGTAGTCTACTTTTGGGAAAACAAAATTACCAAAGGTTCTTTGTCAGTTCTAGTTCAGCCAATTTTTAGATGCAGACAATCATGAGATCTTGTATTAAACGATTCCATATCAAAGTTCTAATAACAAGTGAGATATTTAGGCAGTCTATCAAGTAATCCCTGATAAATACATTTTATAGTGTTCTCTTCTGACAGACAGCGATGGCCAACCTACTTTTTCATAGAGTGAACAGTGACGTGTTTTAAATTCATCATCTGTTATGAAACAAAAGGCTGAGTGAGTGAATCTAAAGGTTAAAATAGAGGCTGAAGTCTACATGTGTGTTATATCTACATAATCCAGTACAGAAAGATAGGTAGCTTGAACAATGTATTTTCTGTAATTCAGTGGGAGACAAGATTCTTTCTATAATAAAATGATAACTTTGACTTTAAAGGATATGTTTGCGTCAAGCCAAAACCGAAGATAGTTTGTAGGTGGTGACTGTTTCAATCAATGTACCATTTAGTGTATAAAGATTTGTAGCTTGAAGAAAAAAAATATATACATGGTTTTATTTGCATTGAATGATAATTTAACTTTTTGGCAGGGATTCTGGATTTCATTAAAATCTCACTCAAAAATCTCATAATACTACTCAAAGTACTAGTTAAAAAGATGTCTGTGTAATCGTCCTCAGTCGTCCAGGTCTGATCCATAGTAAAAGAAAAATTCTATTCTGTCAACTGGACAAAAAGTTGTAGGAGTGAAGGCGTTTTGCTGCTTATCCAAGCTGCTTCTTCAGTTCTGGTCAGATTACTGGTGGACACTGTTTTATATCTATCTGAAGGGAGGAGCTAACTACACTGAAACTAACACACCTGTTTGTTTACAGCTTTTCCTTGATCAAGATCTGTACCTCAAAAGATACAGATCTTAGAAAGAAAAATAAAATAAATTGTTTGAAAGTTAAAGAAGCTGTTAGGAAGGAAAGACAATCCTTCTTTGAACAAGAATGGGGGTCTTAGGCATCATCTATCTTCAATTTATAACTCTATCCTCAGACCTAAATCAAAACATGGAAAACCACAGTGCTAGCCAGTACGCTAATAGCCAATATGCTAAGAGGTGTGAGAGCACTCATTAGGGGCCTGAATGATTATGCTAAGCTTGACTCAGGTTCACACTTAATGTAGCACATTAAACCTTGCATACAGACAGAAACTGTAAACAAACAGGTGTGTTAGTCTCAGTGTAGTCAGCTCCTCCCTTCAGATAAATATGGGGCAATGTCCACCAGTAATCTGATCAGAACTGAAGAAGCCCTCTTGGATGAGCAGCAAATCATCTTCACTCCTACAACTTTTTATCAGTTTTATCCAGCCACTTATACAGTATATTAGGCAGTGGTGGAAGTACTGTACAAATTATAAGTAACTACTTTAGTTAAGTACTTTTTACAGTGGATACTTTTTAGTTTTACTTCACTACATTTCAGAGCAGATTTCTGTACTTTCTACTCCACTATATTTTTGAAGAGGACTGAAAAGTAAAATTATTTTTATTTTTGTTTGAAACCTGGTGAAGGTTTAATTTTTTCATCAAGTTCATAATCAGAGTAAACAAAAATATACAAATAAAAACAACTAGGGAAAAAAAAATCTATCAATTCAGTTGTTAGTGTTGAAAAAAATCAGCACAATTTTTTAATACATTTTTAAACGGGTACTTTAATACTTTTACTTAAGTTGTTTTTTTAATGTGATATGTTTACTTTTACTTGGTATCTGTACTTTTACTTCTTCCACCACTGATATCAGCTCAGTAACATACATAATGCCCAACTTCATTTGGCAGATCACTAGTGTTTTTTTTTCTATTGCTCTGTAAGACAAGGTTGTAAACAGTGATGGGAAGAACACTGAAAATGTCTGTAGTTACTGAATATTGAATACTCAAATGACAATGTATTTTGTATCATATTATGTTAAATGGGCCAATCAGAGTTAGGGATGGGACGATATCAAAATTTAGACTCACGATTATCGTGGCTAAAATAATCGCGATTATACTTTACAGCTCTACAGGAATGTACATGTACTTCTGTGTCACCCACGCAAACAATCTACACATCAAATTAAAGCTACAGCGCTCGTCTTTTCGTTTATGCAAACAATTTTCACCTAGAATCACCACAGTGCTGACAGGAAAGACGTTTTTACAGAAAAGCCAAAAATGTGGATTTGGACTTCACTCACCTTTGAGGCTCTGGTTTCTGTCAAACATCAACATATTCCACAAAGTTGTTTCTCATTCGTTCGGTCGCACAGGTCCAGAGAATATAACCCACTGAAGAAATCATGTCCACAAAATAAGTTTAGATCCTCCATGTTCAATCTGCTGCAGGAAAGTATTCCACACGCGAAATCTGGTCCGTCACTTTTTGGCATTTCTTTGGTCGATGTGCCCTTAAGTTGGGTGGGTACTTCGACCTGCATTTCGAACGGTGCATGAGACGAATTGGGACACGGACTTTGTTTCTCAGTGATAAACACACGTGTTATCTTCTGATTGACACCAATGTTGTCCAATAAGGTGGAGGTTGTGAGTCACTGGAGCCGCAAACAGTGAGTCAGTGCTAATTGTGACTGAAAGTTTACGCCCCCGTGTAGAATCAACCAATCACATCACACACGTTTAGTGACGTTTTCTCCTTACAGCCAATGAGCAGCGAGCACGTGTGTGACATGCCGAGATTTTCCGTAAACAGACGGACTTTACCGAGCGTGCGTGATGCGGCGCATTGTAGCCGCTGTTTTTCTTCTAAACATGATGAAACGGACAAAACAAAGGAAGTACGCGATCGAAGACACTATGGATGTTTGTACAAGTTAAACTAGAGGCGTCTCTGACCCCGGAGCGGTTCGTGTCAGAGTGAAGATGACTGTGGACTCAGGAGGAGAGGAGCTTATGTATTGATGGATTAGATGCTGTTCTCGATCGGTGAGCGTGGTTTATTCTGCTATTGACATGGTTGTAGGTAAATATATATCGTGTGTGTGTCTGTAAAATGCGGTTTAACTAACTACACACAACACAATCTACATTCAATAGTTTATGTCACTTACGATGAAATATTTTAGCTCAAGTTTGTCAAACAATGCAGGATGTTTGTCTCGTAAATGCTCGTGCAAGATGCTCATGTTTTGCTCTCGGACCCGCAACTTTTTTTCGGCACCAGACTCTGCCAATAGAACAGGCACAGACAAGTGTCATAGCTGTGACAGAGGCCCCCTTGTGAGCAAACACCAAAACTAGCATCTAAACAATGTATTGAAACCAGAAACATGAGGCAGACTGGTGCCGTAAAGACGATTATAATCGTGTGTGATGATCACAATTATGAAAAATTGCCACGGACGATTAATCGAGGGCCGCGATTATCGCGATTAACGATATTATCGTATATCGCCCCATCCCTAATCACAGTACTGTATTCTGAATACTCTTAATACTTTGAATACTTTTACACCAAGTTGCATTATATTATAGTGAAAATAACTTGAGATATAATTACAAACAGCTTTATTTTTGTTGTCCTGCATTCATTTATGTCTAGTTAGAGACTGAAAATCACACATGCACACACCATAAGAGCTGTGTTTTCTTTATTCTCACTAATGCTGTGCAGTTCAAAACCAAAATTACATGAAGAAGTACCACCATGTATTCTTTTTGATTTAGGAAAGTAACTGACTATGGAACAGTGCCCTCTGCTTGTCAGATCCTATCAGTTAACGCAGTTTAAGACTAGACTGAAAACCCACCTCTTCTTCCTGGCATTTAATACTAGCTAGATAGGATATCTTGGTTATTGTTCTTTTATTATGTGTCATCTTATCTGTATATTTGTTTTTTCTTGACTTTTATGTGAAGCACTTTGGTCAGCTGAAGTTTTGTTTAAACATGCTATAGAAATAAAACTTAGAATGAGATTATTAGATCAGAATGAGAATAAGCTCTATTGCAGTTGTAAGTGAACGGTAGTCACAAACTGGGAATGTGCTTAGGTGTAAATAAAGAAAATATTTACATTTACACAAAAATCTGTCTGTCCTTTCCAGGTGTCTGTCCTACGGGAGAAGCTGGGAGTGTTTGAAGCAGAGGTTCTGAGTTTGAAGCGTGCTCTGAGTGAAGTGAGCCGCGGCGCAGAGGTAGCGGTGAGCCCCAACCTAGCCGCAGCCGGACTGTTACCTCCCTGGGGAATGGTTCACTGCCCTCGCAACCCGAACGAGTCCGCCAAACCACGCCCTCACGCCCCCCTCCGACACCCTCCTCAGTCTCCAGAGCGACGAAGCCAAAGCCCAGCGTCAAGAGGCCCAAAGGCAGGAGCGGGGCAGCAGCGAGAAGAAGCGCAATGGAGACAAGACCCACACATTCCTCAAGATATCCAAGGCCGAGCCGAAAAACTCAACTCCGCCACGAAGCCCAACTGCGTCACGAGGCCCCAGCTCCGCCACGAGGCCCAGATAAGCAAGAAGTGCAACTCAGACAAGATGCTCACCAGCACCACCGAGAGGGCAACTGGGATGAGGCAGGGGAGCTACGCAGACAACTGGAGCAACTGCAGTCTGCGCTACGCTTAGAGAGGCAGCAGCGAGAACGCCAAGCTCTCAACTTTGATCAGGAAAAAGACACACCTGGCAGGACGAAAAAGAGCGGGTTTTGAAATACCAAGCGCAGCTACAGTTGAGTTATGTGGAGACGCTGCAGAAGAACCAAGCACTGGAGAAACGTATGACCCAACTGGGAAGCAAATCTACAACAGCGTCCGCAAACTACGACCACTATTTACTACTACTACTACTACTGCTACTGGTACTACCACGGCAACATCTCCGACCTCCTCAAATTCACCCCCTCCGACTCTCACGGTGTCTCCCATGTCCCCCCAGTTGCCCCCCTCTCTGCCCGGCCCCATCTCTCTTACCCTCTCCCCGCCGTGTGAAGATCAGAAAGCTCCGCCCTCCCTCCACCACCTCGCACCTCCCTGGGCAGGGCCGTCCCGTCTGGAGAGGATAGAGTCCACTGAAATCTGACATTCTCCAGTCCAGTTTGAAACACAAGACAACAAGATCTTTCAGCCTAATATTACACAAATACACTGCAAAAAGTAGCATCTAAGTTAAATTACTTAAAGCAGACCTATTCTACAAAAATGGACTTTTCTGAGTTTTTTCACCATGTTATTTCTCTTCTTTCCTAGTTGTTTCCTTCTCATTGACCCCTCTCAAAGTTGTTTTTGGGTGTGATTTGTGGCATGTTTGATGAACAATCTTTAATCGCTTATTTTCACGCCATGTTGTCGATCAATCCACATTTTTGCTGGTACGTACTTACTTCGGTCTTACGGTCAATTTTTAATCGTGATACACGTGGGATACGGCACAGCGTCGCATAGCTGTACAAATGGAGAAACAATCTGCTGCTCGCTAGTGTTTTGCTATCGATAGGAGGGACCGACAGCTACATGTCGCTTTGTTGTTATGACGATTACGGCAACCGTCAGCTCTCATTGGGCACCACAGTTCTCAGAAAGTGGTGGACTTGTTTCTTATTTTAAGTCCTTTTTAAATCAATATTGCTCAAATTTGCAAATGATAAAATAATGATCCACAGCTGTCATAGATTATAACTATAGAGCAGAAACAAGCACCAATATGTCTTCTTAAAACTAAGAAAACGGTTATCTAGAGTTAAAGCTACCATCTGTAATTGGAACTGGCTGACCCCGACCCATGTTGCATTTTCACTTATCCCCACTAGAGGCTATCTATGTTACTGCAGTAGTGTGCCAGATGAAGCCAGGTGAGGAGAGGGTGGTGGTGACAGCGACTCTACTGGTGACAAAAAAATAAATAAACTAAACGGATGGTAGCTTTAAAGTCAATTTCGCTTGATCTACAAATGGAATTAACAAATAAACGTTATTCAACTGGTCCATCATTTTGTCGGGTCAGAGCTCCTAATAAATCCTAATTTAAAGGGCCCATATTGCGCTATTTTCTGATGTATGTTTATAATGGTGTTTCCTCATCCACTAAAACAGACCTGGAGTTGTGTTTTGTTTCATTCACACATGTTTAACCACAAATCCCCATTATTGCGTTCTTCTCTCAAACAGAAAACACTCTGTTCCACTTTGTGATGTCATGTGGTAAACAGGAAGTGATCCACTGTGTGTTTTTAAACATCCATACACCTTAACTAGGAATCATTTTGGATGATTTTCAACCTTGGAATTGCCAATCTCTATGAACTTAACGTAAAAGTAGCTGTTAAAGTGAAAAAAAACTACTGCGTTGTGACATCACAAGGTGGAACAGAGCGTTTTGAGTCTAATAATAAATGGTTACCATACATGTGCTGAATGAAAAACAACACAATCCAGGTATTATGTTTTTGATGAAGTAACAATATTCTAACATGGCTTAAAGCTCACAAGAAGCAATTTTTGGTAATAGGGACCTTTAAGTAATCTGAATTTACCAAACATATTACTTTTTGCAGTGTTTTAGGTCAGTATGTAGTAATCATATTAAGACCAAAAGTATTCCTGGAGACATCAGCAAAACATGTTGCAACGTCAAGCAGCTGACTAGCTAATTACCCAAATAACAGGAAGTTTTTCGCCTCCGAAGCAGTCTTTTGCTAAGAGAATTGCACATTCAACTCAGTGTTTATGGACAAATGTTCCCAACACTGATAACATGGGGAAAACATATTACATACATAAAGACACGGCTGCAGTTACTATGTGCACTCAAAAATCTGTTTATTTATTTTATTACTGATTTTGTGAGTTTTGAAGAATAGAAAACCCTCATAGACGCGTTACAACGAAATAGGAAGGATTTGAAGGTTGTGGCTGTTAGTGAGTCCCAGTTCTGATGGGTTGCAGGAGTGTGATCACGATGGCGGGCAGAGCAGTATCGAAGGCGAGGTCACCCAGAGGTTGCGTGGTGTCTGATGAGGGGCACGGAGGGGTTGCTGTGTACTGATGAGGGCCGTGAGCGAGAGTTATGTAGAAACCTTTAGGTGATAACGAGGACCTTGGATCAGATGCGGTACTTGTACAGGGGCCAGGGTTGGAGTGTTGAGGGACAGGGTTGATGTGTTATGAAGGGGTGTGGTGGGAGGCAGGCGGGGCCAGCAGAGTCCTGGTGGAGGAGTGGAGGGTTGAAATACAAGAACACTACGGCCAAAAGTCAAGTCTGGGCAGAGACTGTATAAAGAATGGACTAAGAGAGTGTGACGTACCCATAGCGTTCAGCTACAAGCAAATGTAGCTACGAGGCAGAGCCGTTACAGGGATGAATTTGGAGTTTCTTGCGTCACCGAGAGTTCATGCTTTTGGACTTCTGACTGGCGAGTTCATAGCAACAAAGAGCCAATATGGAGCAAGCGGTGAAGTTAAGTCCCTCCGCCACACCAGCGTTTAGGTGTGAACGGGGCACTTAGGCAACACTGTCAATCAAACGAGTTGCTAACGATTAGCAGCGAGTGACCTCGCCAAAGAAGGCTCTGATGTGATTGATCTGATGATTTATTACTGTTCCTATGTTGATTTATGGCAATAGTTGGAAAGAACATACCAGAAATTCATGTAAAAGGTTAATTTTAAGCCAAAATGAGGAGGGTCACTGCAGCAGTTCCAGAGAGAGGGGTCATTGGAGCCGTAGCATCGCGCACTATCACTCCTCTTTGGAACACAGTGGCTAGCAGGTTAGCTGTCCATTATAATATTACACGTCGATGTCAGGAGGAGGTATCCTATTGGTGTCATGTAAAAACACAAGGCCAGGCACTTAATACCCTTAGATAAGAACGGACAATCAGGGCTATTGTCAAAAGGAACAACACCAATAATGTAGTGCTATTATTAACTGTACGTCGTGAAGGTAATGTACAAAAGTAGACAATAGTGCTCAGAGTGTGTGTGTAAACATTTTGGCAAGAGAAGTTAATATTTTCCAGCATGTGTATGATGAATAGGTGTGGGCCTATTGAAAAAAATCAGCGTGTTATCTCATTCATTTAGTGC
>JAIEZT010000031.1:37170-58745 GCA_019594935.1 Periophthalmus modestus | reverse complement strand
TGTCTCCTCTCCTCCTCTGTCCTCCTCTGTCCTCCTCTGTCCTCTTCTGTCCTCCTCTCCTCCTCTGTCCTCCTCTGTCCTCCTCTCTGTTCTTCTGTCCTCCTCTCCTCCTCTGTCCTCCTCTGTCCTCCTCTGTCCTCCTCTGTCCTCCTCTGTCCTCCTCTGTCCTCCTCTGTTCCTCCTCTGTCCTCTCCTCCTCTTCTCCCTGTCCTCCTCTGTCCTCTGTCCTCCTCTCCCTCTGTTCCTCCTCTCCTCCTCTGTCCCTCCTTCCTCGCTCTCCTCCTCTGTCCTCCTCTGTCCTCCTCTGTCCTCTGTCCTCCTCTTTCTTCTTCTCCTCTGTCCTCCTCTGTCCTCCTCTGTCCTCTTCTCCTCCTCTCTCCTCTCTCCTCCTCACTCCTCGTTCACCTCCTCCTCTCTTTTCACAGTGCTCCTTCATTAACAGATCCTCTCAGATGATCACTTGTCCTCCTCTCTCTCTCTCCTCCTCCTCTTCCTCTCCTCTCTTGTCCTCCTCCTCTCCTTCCCTCCTCCTCTTCTGTTCACAGGCTCCTTCATTAACATCTCTCAGATGATCGCTTGTCCTCCTCTCCTCCTCCTCTCTCCTCTCCTCTCTCCTCCTCCTCCTCTCCTCCTCTCTCTCTCCTCGTTCACCTCCTCCTCTTTCACAAGGCTCCTTCATTAACATCTCTCAGATGATCGCCTGTCCTCCTCTCTCCCCCTCTCTCCTCCTCTCTCTCTCCTCTCCTCTCATCTCTCTCTCCTCTCTCCTCTCTCTCTTCTCTCTCCTCCTCTCTCCTCCTCTCCTCTCCTCCTCTCCTCCTCTCTCCTCATTCACCTCCTCCTCTCTTTTCACAGGCTCCTTCATTAACATCTCTCAGATGATCGCCTGTCCTCCTCTCTCTTCTCTCCTCCTCTCTCCTCCTCTCCTCCTCTCTCCTCGTTCACCTCCTCCTCTTTTCACAGGCTCCTTCATTAACATCTCTCAGATGATCGCCTGTCCTCCTCTCTCCTCCTCCTCTCCTCTCCTCCTCTCTCTCCTCCTCTCTCCTCCTCTCTCTCCTCTCTCCTCCTCCTCTCCCTCTCTCCTCCTCTCCTCCTCTCCTCTCTCCTCCTCTCCTCCTCTCCTCCTCTCCTCCTCTCCTCCTCTCTCCTCATTCACCTCCTCCTCTCTTTCACAGGCTCCTTCATTCCTATCTCTCAGATGATCGCTTGTCCTCTGTCTCTCCTCTCTCTCTCTCCTCTCCTCTCCTCTCCTCCTCTCTCCTCTCCTCTCCTCCTCTCTCCTCCTCTCTCTCTCTCTCCTCCTCTCCTCCTCTCCTCCTCTCTCTTCTCTCTCTCTCCTCCTCCTCTCTCTCTCCTCTCTCTTCTCCTCCCTCTCTCCTCTCTCTCCTCGCTCTCTCTCCTCTCTCTCTCCTCCTCTCTCCTCCTCTCCTCCTCTCTCCTCTCTCCTCTCTCCTCCTCTCTCCTCTCTCCTCCTCTCTCTCCTCCTCGTCCTCACCCTCCTCCTCTCTTTTCACAGGCTCCTTCATTAACACATCTCTCAGATGATCGCCTGTCCTCCTCTCTCTCCTCCTCTCTCTCCTCCTCTCTCCTCCTCTCTCTCTCCTCCTCCTCTCTCCTCTCCTCTCTCCTCCTCTCCTCCTCTCCTCTCTCCTCCTCTCCTCCTCTCCTCCTCTCCTCCTCTCTCTCATTCACCTCCTCCTCTCTTTCCAGGAGCCCTCTTAATATCTCTCAGATGATCGCTTGTCCTCGTCTCTCTCCTCTCTCCTCCTCTCCTCCTCTCCTCTCCTCCTCTCCTCCTCCTCCCTCCTCCTCTCTCTTCTCTCTCCTCTCCTCCTCTCTTCCTCTCTTCTCTCTCTCCTCTCTCCTCCTCTCTCTCTCTCCTCTCTCTCCTCCTCTTCCTCTCCTCTTCTCTCCTCCTCTCTCCTCCTCCTCCTCTCTCCTCCTCTCTCTTCTCTCTCCTCCTCCTCTCTCCTCCTCCTCTCTCCTCCTCTCCTCTCCTCTCTCCTGCTCTCCTCCTCTCTCCTCTCTCCTCCTCTCCTCCTCCTCTCCTCTCTCTCTCTCCTCCTCTCCTCCTCTCCTCCTCCCTCTCTCATCTCTCCGCCTCCTCCTCTCTCCTCCTCCTCCTCTCTCCTCACCCTCCTCCTCTCTTTCACGGCTCCTTCATTAACATCTCTCAGATGATCGCCTGTCCTCCTCTCCTCCTCCTCTCTCTCTCCTCTCCTCTCCTCTCTCCTCCATCTCTCTCTCCTCTCTCCTCTCTCTCCTCTTCTCTCCTCCTCCTCTCCTCTCTCCTCCTCTCTCCTCCTCTCCTCTCTCCTCGTTCACCTCCTCCTCTCTTTCACAGGCTCCTTCATTAACATCTCTCAGATGATCGCTTGTGTGGGGCAGCAGGCCATAAGTGGCTCTCGAGTCCCTGATGGTTTTGAGAATCGCTCTCTGCCTCATTTCGAGAAACACTCTAAAGTAAGACGTGTTTTATTCATCGATTCAGTTTAATCACCTTTTACTTCACAAATACAGCTCAACAATCTGGGAAAAAGTATCTCATTCTGTGTGACACGCCCCCTGTGACACGCCCCCTGTGACACGCCCCCTGTGACACGCCCCCTGTGACACGCCCCCTGTGACACGGCCCCCCCTGTGACGCGGCCCCTGTGACACGCCCCCCTGTGACACGCCCCCTGTGACACGGCCCCTGTGACACGCCCCCTGTGACACGCCCACCTGTGACACGCCCCCTGTGACACTCCCACTGTGACACGTCCCCTGTGACACGCCCCCTGTGACACGCCCCCTGTGACACGCCCCCTGTGACACGCCCCCTGTGACACGCCCCCTGTGACACGCCCCCTGTGACACGCCCCCTGTGACACGCCCCCTGTGACACGCCCCCTGTGACACGCCCCCTGTGACACGTCCCCTGTGACACTCCCCCTGTGACACGCCCCCTGTGACACACCCCCTGTGACACGCCCCTGTGACACGCCCCCCACGCCCCCTGTGACACGCCCCCTGTGACACGCCCCCTGACACGTCCCCCTGTGACACGCCCCCCTGTGACACGCCCCCACACGTGACACGCCCCCTGTGACACGTCCCCTGTGACACGCCCCCTGTGACACGTCCCCTGTGACACACCCCCTGTGACACGCCCCCCTGTGACACGCCCCCCCCCTGACACCCCCCCTGTGACACTCCCCCTGTGACACGCCCCCTGTGACACACCCCCTGTGACACGCGCCCCCTGTGACCACGTCCCCCTGTGACACGCCCCCTGTGACACTCCCACTGTGACACGCCCACTGTGACACTCCCACTGAGACACGCCCCCTGTGAAAGCCCCCTGTGTCGTCCGCTCTTCCTTCTCCAGTTTTATTTTCTTAATCGTTGACACTCTTCGATTCTGCAGCGTCGCGTCGTCATTTTGGTCCAAATGTAAAAATGTGCTGCTGTGATGTGCTCTGTCCACAGGGGGCGCTACAGCATTACGCAGAGATAGGCAGGTATTAGATGAATATTGTGACTCAAAATGTGTGAATTATAACATGAGATGAGAACCATAGAGACACAAGCTCAGTCCGCTGTCTGAGCCTGACCTCTGCGTCTGTCCTGTGCTCGTTAAACATCTGAAGAATGAGACTTTTTGTCCAGATCGGCCCCAGACGTGACTTTAAAAAGACTTTAAAAATCTCTTCAGAGTCGCTCCACCTGCGGAGAGAGTTTGAAATAACTAAAGTACTTCGTTCTGCTTCATCTGTTCGTAGCTTCCTGCTGCCAAAGGCTTCGTCGCCAACAGTTTCTACTCCGGCCTGACCCCCACGGAGTTTTTCTTCCACACCATGGCAGGACGAGAGGGGCTGGTGGACACGGCCGTGAAGACTGCAGAGACCGGATACATGCAGGTGAGAGAGGAGGAGAGGAGGAGAGGAGAGAGAGGAGGAGGAGGAGGAGAGAGAGGAGGAGGAGAGAGGAGGAGGAGGAGGAGAGAGGAGGAGGAGGAGGAGAGAGGAGGAGGAGAGAGGAGGAGGAGGAGGACGAGAGGAGGAGGAGGGAGAGAGAAGGAGAGAGAGGAGATAGAGGAGGAGAGAGAGAGGAGGAGGAGGAGGAGGAGGAGAGAGAGGAGAGAGGAGGAGGAGAGAGGAGAGAGAGGAGGAGGAGAGAGGAGAGAGGGGCTGGTGGACACGGCCGTGAAGACTGCAGAGACTGGATACATGCAGGTGAGGAGGAGGAGAGAGGAGGAGAGAGGAGGAGGAGGAGAGAGAGAGAGGAGAGAGGAGGAGAGAGAGGAGGAGGAGAGAGAGGAGAGAGGAGAGGAGGAGGAGAGGAGAGAGAGGGGCTGGTGGACACGGCCGTGAAGACTGCAGAGACTGGATACATGCAGGTGAGGAGGAGGAGAGAGGAGGAGAGGAGGAGGAGGAGGAGGAGAGAGAGAGAGAGGAGGGGCTGGTGGACACGGGCGTGAAGACTGCAGAGACCGGATACATGCAGGTGAGGAGGAGGAGAGAGGAGGAGGAGGAGGAGAGAGGAGGAGGAGGAGAGAGGAGGAGAGGAGGAGAGGAGAGGAGAAGAGAGAGAGAGGAGAGGAGGAGAGAGGAGAGAGAGAGGAGGAGGAGAGAGGAGAGAGGAGGAGAGAGGGGCTGGTGGACACGGCCGTGAAGACTGCAGAGACCGGATACATGCAGGTGAGGAGGAGGAGAGAGGAGGAGAGAGAGAGGAGGAGGAGAGAGAGGAGGAGGAGGAGGAGAGAGAGGAGAGGAGAGAGGAGGAGAGAGGGGCTGGTGGACACGGCCGTGAAGACAGCAGAGACGGATACATGCAGGTGAGGAGGAGGAGAGAGGAGGAGAGAGGAGGAGAGAAGAGAGAGGAGGAGAGAGGAGGAGAGAGGAGGAGGAGAGAGGAGAGAGGGGCTGGTGGACACGGCCGTGAAGACTGCAGAGACCGAATACATGCAGGTGAGGAGGAGATAGAGGAGGAGAGAGGAGGAGGAGGAGGAGAGAGGAGGAGGAGGAGAGAGGAGGAGGAGGAGGAGGAGAGAGGAGGAGAGAGGAGAGAGAGGAGGAGAGAGAGGAGGAGGAGGAGAGAGAGGAGGAGGAGAGGAGGAGAGGGAGGAGGAGGAGAGAGGAGGAGAGAGAGGAGGAGGAGGAGGAGAGAGAGGAGGAGGAGGAGAGGAGAGGAGGAGGAGGCCGTGAGAGAGGAGGAGGAGGAGGAGGAGGAGGAGAGAAGAGAGAGAGGAGGAGGAGGAGGAGAGGAGGAGGGAGGAGGAGAGAGGAGGAGGAGGGGAGGAGGAGGATGAGAGAGGAGACCACCCCCCCCCCCCCCCCCCCCCCACCCCCCCCCCCCCCCCCCCCCCCCCCCCCCCCCCCCCCCCCCGCCCCCCCCCCCCTCCCACCCCCCCCCCCCCCCCTCCGGCCCCTGGTTGTGGCACTTTTGTGATGCACTTTTTTTTCTGGGTTTCACTTTCTTATGTTCCTCCTCAGAGCGGCGCGTTTGGTGAAGTCCTTGGAGGACCTGTGCTCTCAGGACTTCCTGGTTCTTTCTGATGTTTTATGTTCCTTCCTCAGCGGCGTTTGGGTGAAGTCCTGGTGAGGACCTGTGCTCTCAGGACTTCCTGGTTCTTTCTGATGTTTTATGTTCCTCCTCAGCGGCGTTTGGTGAAGTCCTTGGAGGACCTGTGCTCTCAGGACTTCCTGGTTCTTTCTGATGTTTTATGTTCCTCCTCAGCGGCGTTTGGTGAAGTCCTTGGAGGACCTGTGCTCTCAGTACGACCTCACCGTGAGGAGCTCCACAGGCGACATCATCCAGTTCATTTATGGAGGAGACGGACTGGACCCGGCCGACATGGAGGGAAAAGACGAGCCCCTCGAGTTCAAACGAGTCCTGGACAACATCAGAGTGAGTCTGACTTGTGTCTTTGGTCTGGAGTAGACGATACTCGATACTGATCCCGATACCAGGACGATCATAAAACACTCTGTAGACTCTGCTGTTGTTCTCTGTGTCGGTGTAATCCCTCAGACGTCCCTCCTGTTAGCGTTAGCAACAGGTTTGATTGACAGCGTTGCTAAGGGAGGGGGCGTGACCTTCATCAGCCTCTCTCCTGATTGGCTCTTTGGTTGCTATGATACTCACTGCTCGAGCCCCGTGAGCTTCATGTGGAGCCGGACGCCAACAGGGCCCGGGACAGATCTCTAGATGAGTCAAACCTGCATGGACGACATTTAAAACCTCTGCAGACGTGTGTTTGATGAGGAGCAGTGTGAGGACGTGGGAGGAAAACATGTTTTTACTTAATGTCAGTGAAGCTTTTTGTGGGATTTGCTGCTTGTTTCACATGAAACAGACTCTGCGTCCTCTGTGTCTCTGTGTCCTCCTCTTTAATACCCCACAGGGGTAAATACCTCCTCTTTAATACCCCACAGAGGTAAATACCTCCTCTTTAATACCCCACAAGAGTAAATACCTCCTCTTTAATACCCCCCAGGGGTATATACCTCCTCTTTAATACCCCACAGAGGTAAATACCTCCTCTTTAATACCCCACAGAAGTAAATAATACCTCCTCTTTAATACCCCACAGAGGTAAATACCTCCCTCTTTAATACCCCAAGAGTAAATACCTCACTCCTCTTTAATACCCCACAGGGGTATATACCTCCTCTTTAAATACCCCCACAGAGGTAAATACCTCCTCTTTAATACCCCACAGAAGTAAATACCTCCTCTTTAATACCCCACAGAAGTAAAATACCTCCTCTTTAATACCCACAGAAGTAAATACCTCCTCTTTAATACCCCACAGAGGTAAATACCTCCTCTTTAATACCCCACAGAAGTAAATACCTCCTCTTTAATACCCCACAGAGTTAATACCTCCTCTTTAATACCCCACAGAGGTAAATACCTCCTCTTTAATACCAAACAGAAAGTAAATACCTCCTCTTTAATACCCCACAGGAGTAAATACCTCCTCTTTAATACCCCACAGAGGTAAATACCTCCTCTTTAATACCCCACAGAAGTAAATACCTCCTCTTTAATACCCCACAGAGGTAAATACCTCCTCTTTAATACCCCACAGAGGTAAATAACTCCTCTTTAATACCCCACAGAGGTAAATACCTCCTCTTTAATACCCCACAGAAGTAAATACCTCCTCTTTAATACCCCACAGAGGTAAATACCTCCTCTTTAATACCCCACAGTAAATACCTCCTCTTTAATGAATCACCTCAGTGTGTTTGAACCAGACCATCCTCAAGTGGAAAATTATACACATATATTTTAGCATAAATTAGCATAAATTAACATAAATTAGCATATAGCGCTGTTGCTTTTGCCGGATTCTTCCGTAGCTCAGAGAATCATAAAGTCTCTTAAAATGGTGATTTCATTGACCCTTTATAATAACAATGTAAAGCGTTTTTTTAAATAAACGATCCTTGAGCGGCACTCACAGATTAGCATAGCATTAGCATAGCATTAGCATTAACATTACATTAACATCTCGTGTCATCGGAATGGCTGAAATTATATTTCCCTTTCAAATTTGATTCAGCTGTTGTTTTAGTATTGATACTCTGCAGCTGATGTCATCAACATTCTCTGGAGTGTGATGCTAACTGGAGGCACTGCTCTGTCTGAGGCTCTGTTAGACTTTAATCTGAGTTTTGTTTTAACACAATCTGACCATAAAGAGCTGATTTATCTGAAGTACAACAGTCCCTCTCCCATAACCTTACACTCACAAGCTAGCATTAGCATTAGCATTAGCACAAACACAAAATACACCAAGTACACAAAATACACCAAGTACACAAAATACACCAAGTACACTAAATACACCAAGTACACTAAATACACCAAGTACACTAAATACACCAAGTACACTAAATACACCAAGTACACAAAGTACACTAAATACACAAAGTACTCTAAATACACCAAGTACACCAAGTACACGAAATACACCAAGTACACGAAATACACCAAGTACACGAAATACACCAAGTACACTAAATACACCAAATACACTAAATACACCAAGTACACAAAATACACCAAGTACACAAAGTACACTAAATACACCAAGTACACTAAATACACAAAGTACTCTAAATACACCAAGTACACTAAATACACCAAGTACACTAAATACACCAAGTACACTAAATACACCAAGTACACAAAATACACCAAGTACACTAAATACACCAAGTACACCAAATACACCAAGTACAGCAGCATCTGACCTCAGTCAGTGCAACAAAGGGAATATAACAAAGTCTTGAGATGAACATTTGTCATTGATCAAATATTTATTTTACTGAGGAATTAACCTTTAAATAGTTTAAAATCCCACACTGTGATTTCCTGATTCTTCTGTCTCATCGTTGAAGTGAAACTATGATAAAAATCACAGGCCTCTCGTCTTTTTAAGAGGAGAAGTTGCACAGTTGGAGGTTAAAGACTTTCTGCTCCTCTGGGCTCACGACAGAAGACCACGCCCTGCTCGTCTCCGTGGAGATGGAAGACCTCAGTGGAATGTTGTGGAATGTTCCAGGCAAAGAAATGTTCCATGCTGCACCTTTAAAAGTGTCTGGGCGGCTCCAGACGACGTCTGTGGAGACGGGACAAATTGTTGGACGTGTCCCGTCGAGCGATTGGTCGATTATAAAGGGGGCGTGGCCAAAGCGAGACTACACCTGCAGGGGGCGCTCTGCTGTTTTCCCACAGAAATCCTCATCTAAATATCACGATTATTCGATTAATACAGGTTTTAATCGACTGAGACTCGACCGATTAATCGACCGAGAGATTAACGGCTCTAAGAACAGAAGTGAAAATGATTTAAATGATTTAAATGATTTAAATGATTTAAATGATTTAAATGATTTGATTTAAATGAGTTAAATGCTTCTTTAGTTGTATTTGTTCGCTTTAATACGTGTTATAATCAGGATCAGGCTGATTTCACAGCTTCAGTCTGAAGTGTTTGTTCAGTTTGGGTCGTTCAGAGAAAAAAACTCAAACGTGAGACGAGCCTCAGTTTTCTCCACCTCCACAAACCCATCAGTTTATTCAGACGCCGTCCCCCGGGACGTGTGTCCACAACGTCTACAGAGGACAGAGAGAGGACAGGGATTTATCTGGACACACAGAGAGAGGACAGAGGACACACAGAGAGAGGACAGAGGACACACAGAGAGAGGACAGAGGACATACAGAGGACAGAGGACACACAGAGAGAGGACAGAGGACACACAGAGAGAGAGGACAGGGATTTACTGGACACACAGAGAGAGGACAGAGGACACACAGAGAGAGGACAGAGGAACACAGATAGAGGACAGAGGACACACAGAGAGAGGACAGAGGACACACAGAGAGGACAGAGGACACACAGAGAGAGGACAGAGGACACACACAGACAGAGGACAGAGACACACAGAGAGAGGAGGACAGAGGACACACACAGAGAGGACAGAGGACACACACAGAGAGGACAGAGGACACACAGAGAGAGGACAGAGGACACACACAGAGGACAGAGGACACACAGAGAGAGGACGGAGGACACACAGAGAGAGGACAGAGGACACACAGAGAGAGGACAGAGGACACACAGAGAGAGGACAGAGGACACACAGAGAGAGGACAGAGGACACACAGAGGACAGAGGACACACAGAGGACAGAGGACACACAGAGAGAGGACACACAGAGGACAGAGGACACACAGAGAGAGGACAGATGACACACAGAGAGAGGACAGAGGACACACAGAGAGAGGACAGAGGACACACACAGAGAGAGGACAGAGGACACACACAGACAGAGGACAGAGGACACACAGAGAGAGGACAGAGGACACACACAGACAGAGGACAGAGGACACACAGAGAGAGGACAGAGGACACACACACAGAGAGGACAGAGGACACACAGAGAGAGGACAGAGGACACACAGAGAGAGGACAGAGGACACACAGAGGACAGAGGACACACACAGACAGAGGACAGAGGACACACAGAGAGAGGACAGAGGACACACACAGACAGAGGACA
The DNA here is from genome assembly GCA_019594935.1 of Periophthalmus modestus. Lineage (NCBI taxonomy): Eukaryota > Metazoa > Chordata > Actinopteri > Gobiiformes > Gobiidae > Periophthalmus > Periophthalmus modestus. The sequence goes on along the minus strand of JAIEZT010000031.1, from coordinate 48,678 downwards.
GAGGACACACACACAGAGAGAGGACAGAGGACACACACAGAGAGGACAGAGGACACACAGAGAGAGGACAGAGGACACACAGAGGACAGAGGACACACAGAGAGAGGACGGAGGACACACAGAGAGAGGACGGACGAGAACACGACACACACAGAGAGAGGACAGAGGACACACAGAGAGAGGACAGAGGACACACAGAGAGAGGACAGAGGACACACAGAGAGGACACCCAAAGTTCAAAGGTTAATCCTGCTCTGTGTGAAATGAAGCTCACGTCTCTCCCTCTCCCCCTCTCCTCTCTCCTCCCCCCCATCCTCCCCCCCCTCTCCCCCCACCCTCTCTCCTCTCTCCCCCCCCAGGCGGTGTACAACTCCTGTCCCTCGGAGCCGGCTCTCAGTCAGAACGAGCTGATCCTCACGTCGGACGGGGTCATGAAGAGGGACGACTTCCTGTGCTGCAGAGACAGTTTCCTGGAGGTATGTCCCAGCGTGGCGCCCCCTATGGAGCGTGTTCTATTTCAGTGCGTTTGTGCGTGTCCTGTCAGTCACGTTTACAACCACAGAGGACAATAAAGAAGCGTCTGGGGAGAGGGACTGAACTTTGAGGGTTTATTCAGTTCCTCACTGGCTCCTGAGTTCAGTGCAGTTCCTTCGTGCTGTAGCTCGTCTCTGACCAGAATAAACTGTTTGTGCTGTTGTCACGGTAACATCAGTCTGTCACTTTACAGAGTGAAAACCATCATCATCTGAAGGACTGAATGTGTCCACGCTACAAGAGATTTATAATGAACACAACACGACACAACACAACACATGACACACAACACGACACGCAACATGACACACAACACGACACACAACAAGACACACAACACGACACACAACACGACACACAACACGACACACAACACGACACAACAGGCTTTACACATCAGAGTGAAAACCATCATCATCTGAAGGACTGAATGTGTCCACACTACAACGAGATTTATAATGAACACAACACGACACAACACACACACACACCACAACACACAACACACACGACACACAACACGACACGCGACACAACACACAACACGACACACAACACAACAGGCTTTACACATCAGAGTGAAAACCATCATCATCTGAAGGACTGAATGTGTCCACACGCTACAAGAGATTTATAATGAACACAACACGACACAACACACAACACACAACATGACACACACAACAACACGACACGCACACGACAACACACAAACATGACACACAACACGACACACAACACGACACACACAACACAACAGGCTTTACACACATCAGAGTGAAAACCATCATCACACTGAAGGACGACATGTGTCCACACTACAAGAGATTTATAATGAAACATGCAACTTTATACAAGTACACGACACAACAAGACACACAACACGACACAACACACACACACACACACAACACGACACACAACACGACACACAACACGACACACAACACGACACACAACACGACACACAACACGACACACAACACGACACAACACACAACACGACAGATGACACAACACGACACACGACATGACACACTGCTAGCACCTGCTAGCATAGACTGTATAAATGACACGAGACAAACGTGCTAGCATAGACTGTATAAATGGACAGAGCTAACGTGCTAGCATAGACTGTATAAATGGACAGAGCTAACGGGTCTGAAATGTTCATCTGGAGCAGGTCACTGTGAGACAGAATCTGAAAAGAAATCTGGAAATCACTTTGTATGATTTTTAAATTATTTATTTGTATGTTACTGCTGTAAATAAGTATTTGAAAACCTGTCTATCAGCTCGAACTCTGACCTCACAGACGTGTTAGTCCTTTAAAAAGTCCACCTCCTCCACTTCTTCTCCTGAAGCAGAAGCTCCTGTTTGAGGTGGAGCTCCATAAAGACGCCTGTCCTCCCCAAACAATCAGAAAGACTCCAACTACTAACATGGACAAGACCAAACCACTGTCAAAATGAGACTAAACTGTAGAGCTGCACAGGCTGGACAGAGCCACGGGGCCACGGGGCAAGAGCAGCAGGTGTGAAAAAAGATCCACTGAGTCAGTCTCCCTCGGACTGGAGCTCCATGAAAGATCTCACCTCGTGGAGTCTCAATGATCCTAAAAAACATGAGGAATCACCCAGAACTACACAGAGGAGCTGGTCCATGACCTGAAAAGAGCTGGGAACCCGTTCCAAGGGACAGTTAGTAAAACACTAAGACGTGATGTTTAAAATCATGGCACAGAAGGTTCTGCTTAAACCAGCTCATGTCCAGGCCCGACTGAAGTTTGACCATGTGGATGATCCAGAGGATCATGGGAGAAAGTCATGTGTCAGATGAGACCAAAATAGAACTTTTTGGTCTTAATTCCACTGGCCGTGTTTGGAGGAAGAAGAATGATGAGGACCATCCAAAGAACACCATCCCTCCTGTGAAGCATGGGGGTGGCAGCATCATGGTCTGGGGTGTTTTTCTGCACTGGGACAGGACGACTGCTCTGTGTGAAGGAGAGGACGACCGGGACATGTGAGACTCTGGGGAACAACCTCCTTCCCTCAGTTAGAGCGGTGAAGATGGTCGTGGTCTTCAACATGACAATGAATGACCTGAAGCACAGCCAGGAGAACCAAGGAGAACCAAGGAGAATAAGGAGAAAACCAAGGAGAACCCAGGAGAACCCAAGGAGAACCCGGAGAACCAAGGAGAAGTAAGGAGAACCAAGGAGAACCCAGGAGAACCAAGGAGAAGCAAGGAGAACCAAGGAGAACCCAGGAGAACCCAGGAGGAGAGTAAGAGAGAACCAAGGAGAACCCAGGAGAACCAAGGAGAACCAAGGAGAACCAAGGAGAAGTAAGAGAACCAAGAGAAACCCAGGAGAACCAAGAGGAACCAAGGAGAAACCAAGGAGCGGCTCTGTAAATAGAAGCAGTGATCAAGGTTCTGGAGTGGCCCAGTCTCCAGAGACCTAAACCCATAGAAAATTTCAGGAGAGGCTCAAACTCCGTGTTTTTATCAGCGACAGAAACCTCACTGAGGCTAGAGACTTCTTGACCAGTGGAGATGAGCCAACTCCTAGATGCAGTGTGAGTGTCACCTGGAGAAAAACGTCCTCCTGAAACATCTGACCTGTAACTGCAAACAAAGACTGGACCAAATATATAACACACTGATTTTTTTAGCCCTCTGTCCCTCTCACAGTGACGAGCAGCCAGATGAACATTTCAGACCCAACCATGATTTATAAGAGAGACATCAGAATCACAGAGTGAAGACTTCTTCTCCTCACTGATGTTTCATTTAGTGTTGAGTGGGTGTTTCCGGTCTTACCTCGTCCTAGCACATCTAATCTTTATATATTTATATATTGTGTATTTTCTTAAAATAAGAAACTGTGAGACAAATCGGCAGTGAGTACTTTAGAGTAGCGCACGCTGGCCTGTGGAACTTCATGACCGATCATGTGTGAATCAAGTCTGTGGAGTGAATAATGTTTGTGAATAATCTGTGTGAAAATAATGTGTGAATACAGTGTGTGAATAATCGACAGAATAATGTGTGTGAATAATGGTGAATAATGTGTGAAAATCTGTGTGAATAATGTGTGTGAATAATGTGTGAATAATTGTGTGAATAATCTGTGTGAATGTGTGAATAAGCTGTGTGAATAATGTGTGTGAATAACTGGTGTGTGATAATATGTGTGTGAATAATCTTGTGAATAATGTGTGAACAATGTGAATCAAAGGTGTGAAATTCTGTGTGAATAATGTGTGATGAAGTGTGTGAATTGTGTGTGAATGTTGTGAATAGTCCTGTGAATAATGTGTGTGAATAATCTGTGTGAATTATTTGTGAATAATCTGTGAATAAATGTGTGAATATGTGTGAATAATGTTGTGAATAATAATGTGTGTGAATGTGTGGCAATAATGTGTGTGAATGTGGAGTGCTGTGTGTGTGAATAATGTGTGAATAATCTGTGTGAATAATGTGTGAATAATGTGTGTGAATAATGTGTGTGAATAATGTGTGTGAATAATGTGTGTGAATAATGTGTGTGAATAATCTGTGTGAATAATGTGTGAATAATGTGTGTGAATAATGTGTGTAATAATCTGTGTGAATAATGTGTGTGAAATGTGTGTGAATAATGTGTGTGAATAATGTGTGTGAATAATGTGTGTGAATAATGTGTGTGAATAATGTGTGTGAATAATGTGTGTGAATAATGTGTGTGAATGTTGTGAATAATGTGTGAATAATGTGTGTGAATAATGTGTGAATAATGTGTGTGAATAATGTGTGTGAAGTGTGAATAATGTTGTGAATAATGTGTGTGAATGAATAATGTGTGTGAATAGGCATGTATGGCTGAAGGTGATGTGATGTGTTCATGGCTGTGAAATCGGGTGTCATGTGTGAAAACTAATGCACCTGTTTATTTAAAGAACCATGTTTCCTCTGACGTGTGTCTCCTCAAACCTCTGTAAATCTCTCACACTGAAAAACTCTGTGTTCCACCTTGTGATGTCATCACCATGTGGTGATACAGAAGTGCTCCACTGTGTTTTTAAACTCCACACACATTTGGATCATTTCAGTCTCCTGGAGTTTCACTGAATCTTCACTGAACTCCCAAGGTAAAAGGAGATGGTTCACTTGAAAACTACACACTTGATGCATCACAAGGTGAGGAGCAGAGCGTTTTGAGCTTTTGGAGATGTTACAAACACAAGTCCAGGTCTGAGTGTTTGAGGAGGTCGCAGCTTTAGAACACGACTTGAGTCTCATAAATGTGGGGTTTTGTGTCATACAGCGCTTTAAAAGACGAACGTTTTCAAGGTGCTCTGTGTCTTTTCTGGTGGGGGGTCCGCACCTTCTCGTCTCCATGTTGTTGGTTTGTCCATGTTCCAACAGTATGGCATTAATTAATTGTAATCTTGATGTTTCCAGGAGACAAGAAGGTGTTGAACCCTTCTCTACAAAAGTTACACGTTGTACTTTTAAAATCAGCTTTTTTTTGCAGCATCTTTGAACAATGGTATTTTGAGTTTTTACTAAGTTACTGATTATGTTTTGGACAAAGTGCACGAGGCAGCGTTTCCTCGTCTCCGTGGAGATGTGCCTTGAGTGGATTGTTCCGCAGTATGGGCATTACACACATCGTGCATTTATGTATTCGTCGTGTTTATTTACTGATAAAAGGTTGAACACTCTCTGCACCCAGACAAACCTGCATGTCAAGGCATGTTGGATATTTAAAAGTGAAATGTTTCCTGAATATTCTGATTGTACTTCTCAAGTTTTGGTTTGGACTTTTCTCAAAATTAATCGCATGTGTTTGGGTCAATGTTTTTGAAAGAGCAGGGTTTACAGGACAGTTTAGATGAAGTACAAAGAAACATTCTAGTCTGTAACTAAACCTTCTTCAGTTCTGTCAGACTCTTCTTCAGATCTGGTCAGACTCTTTCTTCAGTTCTGTCAGACTCTTCTTCAGTTCTGGTCAGATTCTTCTTCAGTTCTGTCAGACTCTTCTTCAGTTCTGTCAGATTCTTCTTCAGTTCTAGTCAGACTCTTCTTCAGTTCTGCTCAGACTCTTCTTCAGTTGTGGTCAGACTCTTCTTCTGGTCAGATTCTTCTTGTTTCCTTTGTTTGCTTTGGGTCTGAGGATGGAGTTAATGTCTCAGGCTCCATTCCTTTTTAAAGAAGGATCTCTTTCCTTTCTCTTTAACTCTCACCTCAAACCATTTCTTTTCTCTAAGATCTGAACCTCACTCTCTCTTCAAAGGAATGTTCACAGTCTTTGAGATGTAGATGTACAGGACTGTGGTCCTGAGCTGTTCTCTCTCTCGTGTTGGTTCTTTCTCTTATGTAGATGAACATCAGACTGTGGTCCTGAGCTGCTCTCTCTCTGGTTCTTTCTCTTATGTCTGTTTAGTTTCTCTCCAGTGTGACTCACTGCTCTTCACTTCACTGATGGAGTCGACACATCACTTTGTGTGTCTCGGGTTTTGTTCTTTCGTTGAACCAGTTTTCTGCCTTAAAGTGTTTGTAGGTTTGAAAAAGACGAGAATCTCAAACTGAAAAGGCCGTGTCCCTGCAGTAATGTGACCAGAAACTGAAGAAAGCAGCCGAACGTCTTCACTCAACGTTTTGTCCAGCTGGAGTTTCATTTTATTATGGATCAGACTTGGGTGATTGAGGGACTACACAGACGTAATAATCCAATGTAAAATATTCTTTCTTTTGTCCCAGGAAATCAAAAAGTTTATCAAAGCACTTCAGAACGGATCAAAAAGACTCGAGACAAGTACGGCATCAACGACAACGGAACCACCGAGGTACAAACCCATCTTCTACAGCACATTTAAACTACTTCAGCTTCACATGAAACTTTGAACAGATAAATAAATGTGTGGTTTTATCTCAGCCTAAAGTTCTGGTACCAGCTGGACCGCATCACGCCCACCGCAGCTCGAGAAGTTCTTGGAGACCTGCCGAGACAAGTACATGAGGTGAGATTGGTGGGTTTCATATGAAGCTGCTCTGGGATGTGTCATTATTTCAGCTACAGAACATCAGCTCAGTGTGAAACCAGCACAAACACCTCTTCAGAATACACCCAGAATGCAACGCTCAAGGTAATGTCATAATCACAGAGTGGGAAAGAAGTGGACTGAGCGAGAGCGACTCCAGGGGAACGAGGCGCCCGACTCATCTGTTATTCATGTTCATTTTGATTCACAGACACGAGTGAAATGAAAACCCCAGGGGCCCGGTCCCCAGGGGCCCGGTCCCCCAGGGGCCCTTTTAAGCTCCCTGTGCTGCTACTGCTCTGTCCGTCTTCAAAACCTGAAAAACTTTGACTTAAACACAGTCAAAATCACAGAGGCCAAAATTCAAAACCGTGACTAAGTCTTGGGCCAAACTAAATATTTATTGACACATTTGAACATCATCTGTGTTTTTCAGAAAGTCGGATTAAATGTGAGGGAGGCGTCAGGAGCAGATGCTGATGAGGGTCAACAGAAGCGGCACCAGCACATTTGCAAAGCATTCTGGGATTCATAGTATTAGAGGTGCCTGCACTATACTAGTGCGGCAGCAGTGGGCAGCTCCAATACAGATTTAATATCATCTCAGGGGCCAAATATATTCATATCGAGGGCCAAATTTGACCCATGAGCCTGAGTTTGACATGTCTGCTTTAACAGTTCACAGTGTTATTCCTCACTTACTTTTTTACATTCTGAGCATCCTGAGTATTCACCACAATGAGTTTTTAAAGTGATTTTCACAACGTTCAGAGCTCAAATAGGACTTTTGTTTTTTGTCATCACAAACAACTAGCATGCTAATCCAGTGAGGTTCATCTGGTCGAAAATGGTCGTGTTGAGTAAATCCGCTCACACGTCTCCCCAGAATAACCTTTACAAAACTCTGATTCTGTGTCTCGCCTTTTCGATCTGTCCATGTCTGATTATGAACCTCGTGTTTCTCTGCAGCAGGAAAAAAGAAACATTTTACTCAAAGGAAATGTTTAAAGTTGAACATTTCCTTTTTTCCTCTGAGGATCCAGGGCCGTTCTGTCAGATTCATCTTAAAGCTCTCTGTTTACACAGACGTGACTCTCCCACATGGTGACATCACGAGGTGGAGCAGCCTGTTTTCAGTTTGAATCTGCAGGTCTGAGGAAACACGACAGAAAAGAGGAATGTGGGAGCTTTAACGACAGAATCTGGGATCAAATGTGATAAATGTCAGAACTCACACGATGATAAAAACAGCTGCTGCGTTAATGAGGAACATCTGTTTGAAACACGACATGTAAAAGATGAACTTTCGGTTAAATATTCTGAACCAACTTTGAAAAATATGATTTAATTTGACTCTTTCATTTTAAAGGCCTGGTACCTGCGGCTGATTTAAAGAGTCAGTTTTACACTTTCCTCGTCCACACAACTGGAGCTGTGTTTTATTCACGTTTAACACAAACCTGCAGATTTCAGGCTGAGTTCTTCTCTCAAACTGAAAACACTCTGTTCCACCTTGTGATGTCATCATGTGGTGATACAGGAAGTGCTCCACTGTGTTTTTAAACTCCACCTTGTCTTGGACACCTGTGTTTTTGTGGCACATTTTCAAGCATCAGGCGGAGCAAGTCTGACGTCGATGTCTTGAGCTTTCACGTGTTGTTCGCTCTCTTCACGTCCAAAACGTTCAGAGACTACACTCCAGTGATTTAATCATTATCCAGAACGGTAGAAAGACCTCAGACTCACCTGTGCAGACTCAGACTCACCTGCGCAGACAGACACAGACTCACCTGTGCAGACAGACTCAGACTCACCTGTGCAGACAGACACAGACTCACCTGTGCAGACAGACCAACCTGTGCAGACAGACTCAGACTCACCTGTGCAGACAGACTCAGACTCACCTGCGCAGACAGACTCAGACTCACCTGGAGGAGTCGTGTGCTGATATTATGTTGATTCACACAAACATGATCCGAGTGTTTGTTTTTTTTATTAAATTAAATTTCTTTTGATCAAACAAGTGTCAGTGTGAAACCTCAGACATTAAACAAATCCCCCCCCCCTCCCCTCCTCTCTCTCCTCCCTCCTCTCCTCTCTCTCTCCTCCTCTCCCTCTCCCACCCCCTCCCCCCCCCCCCCCCCCCCCTCCCTCCTCCTCATGGCTCAGATGGAGCCTGGTTCTGCGGTGGGGGCTCTCTGTGCTCAGAGTATTGGGGAGCCTGGGACACAAATGACCCTGAAAACTTTTCACTTCGCTGGAGTCGCCTCAATGAACATCACTCTGGGAGTCCCCCGCATCAAGGAGATCATCAACGCGTCCAAGAACATCAGGTACTACAGTACTTACAGTACACAGTACACAGTACACAGTACTACAGTACACAGTACTACAGTACACAGTACACAGTACTACAGTACACGTACACAGTACACAGTACACGTCACTCTGGGAGTCCCCCGCATCAAGGAGATCATCAACGCCTCCAGAGAACATCAGGTACTACAGTACTACAGTACTACAGTACACAGTACTACAGTACTACAGTACTACAGTACACAGTACACAGTACACACAGTACACACTCACTCTGGGAGTCCCCCGCATCAAAGGAGATCATCAACGGCCGTACCAAGAACATCAGGTACTACGTACTCCAGTACACAGTACACAGTACTAACAGGTACCTACAGTACACAGTATACAGTACAACAGTACTACAGTACTAACAGTACACAGTACATCATCTGGGAGTCCCCCGCATCAAGGAGATCATCAACGCCTCCAAGAACATCAGGTACTACAGTTACACATACACAGTACTACATACTACAGTACACAGTACTACAGTACACAGTACTATACCAGGTACACAGTACACAGTACATCACTCTGGGAGTCCCCCGCAGCAAGGAGATCATCAACGCCTCCAAGAACATCAGGTCTACAGTACTACAGTACTACAGTACACAGTACTACAGTACTACAGTACACAGTACACAGTACACAGTACACAGTACATCACTCTGGGAGTCCCCCGCATCAAGGAGATCATCAACGCCTCCAAGAACATCAGGTACTACAGTACTACAGTACTACAGTACACAGTACTACAGTACACAGTACTACAGTACTACAGTACAGTACTACAGTACACAGTACTACAGTACTACAGTACACAGTACTACAGTACACAGTACTACAGTACACAGTACACAGTACACAGTACTACAGTACTACAGAACTACTACAGTACACAGTACACAGTACACAGTACACCAGTACTACAGTACTACATACACAGTACACAGTACACAGTACTACAGTACACAGTACACAGTACTACAGTACTACAGTACACAGTACTACAGTACTACAGTACACAGTACACAGTACTACAGTACTACAGTACACAGTACACCGTACTACAGTACACAGTACACAGTACTACAGTATACGTACACAGTACATACCAGTACTACTACAGTACACAGTACACAGTACTCTCTCTTTACTCCTCCTCCTCCCTGTGCTCCTCCTCCTCCTCTTTACTCCTCCTCCTTCCTCCTCCTCCTCCTCTTTACTCCTCCTGCCTCCTCGTTTACTCCGATCCTCCTCCCTGTACTCCTCCTCCTCCCTGTGCCTCCTCCTCCTCCTCTTTACTCCTCTCCCTCTCGTACCACACTGCTCTGTCGTACCTTCCTCCTCTTACTCCTCCTCCTCTTTACTCCCACTCTCACCTCCTCCTCCTCTTTACTCCTCCTCCCCCTGTGCTCCTCCTCCCTCTCGTACCCACACTGCTCTGTCGTACCTTCCTCCTCTTTACTCCTCCCCTCCCTGTACTCCTCCTCCTCCCTGTGCTCCTCCTCCCCTCTTACTCCTCCTCCCTCCCTCTCGTACCACACTGCTCTGTCGTACCTTCCTCCTCTTTACTCCCTCCTCCCTGTGCTCCGCCTCCATCTCGTACCACACTGCTCTGTCATACCTTCCTCCTCTTACTCCTCCTCCCTGTACTCATCCTCCTCCCTCTTACTCCTCCTCCCTCTCGTACCACACTGCTCTGTCGTACTTCTTTCCTTCTTGTCACTTTAAGGTTAGTGTCGTTTTTAGATTCACTTTTTTTTATTGATCTGCAGATTGTGAGAAGAACAAACGAAGGGCCTCATTAAACATCGACTGTTTCTAAAAGAAGTGTTTTTAAAGTTTGTCCTTAAATCGTGTTTTTTGCAGGCACTCCAATCATCACGGCTCAACACCTCGACATCGACGACCTACAGCCGACTTCGCCCGACTGTCCACAGTACGATTTAAAAGACTCTTCTGGGCGAGGTAATCCAAACACGAACCTGAAAACAAAACTCTGTGGCACTCAAACTGTGCTCTTCATATTTCAGAGGTAACAGCGAGGAGGTTTCCCTGCCTGACGACTGCTTCATTCTGAGTGAAACTTTTCTCTGGACAGCGATCAGGCTGCTGCGACTGGGTTATGATGTTTGAACAGACATAAATGATACGATAAGTTCGGCTGTGTTTCAGTTTTCAGTGTCGTTTATGTCAATAATCTGCCGTTTTCAGGCCTGCCTCTTTGACTTTATAGGTTATTAACTCCTGAAATTCGACAGCGTCATTATGCTTCTGAGCTATGTACGGGCATTCCCAAACGTCGCACTTTGGCGAGGTTTTCTTCACTTTTATCCGCGGCCCTTAACGTTGACAGCTTGATATTAGACGCTACGAACATAAGTTAGTGATGTTTAACGATCTCCAGACCCTAACGACACAAAACTCGAGCAGCACATTAAAGATTCACTCTGGAACTCTTCTGTGGTCCTCCTGTGCATATAAATTGACATGGCTCACGTCTAGCATACACACAGAGCCTAACCTGCTAGCGGCCTCGTTCCAACATTAATTAGATCATCGACTCGGCTCCAATTCA
>JAIEZT010000031.1:17500-37070 GCA_019594935.1 Periophthalmus modestus | reverse complement strand
GACAGATGACACACAGAGAGAGACAGAGGACCCACAGAAGAGAGGACAAGACACACACATACAGAGGCTAGATGACACTACAGAGAGAGGACTAGGACACACCGACAGAGGACAGAGGACACACAGAAGAGGAACAATAGGACACCCAGAACACATATATGGACAGAGTACACACAGAATAGACCAAGTCCCAGAAGAGTACAGGAGGACACACAGATGTACAGGTACAACACACGACAGAGTACAGGGACACACAGAGAGAGTACAGAGGACACCACATACAGAGGACGAGGACACACACAAGAGAGGACAGAGGACACACACATAGATGACCGAGGACACACACTAGAGAGGGACAGAGGACCACAGATTACAGAGGACACCCATAGCGGGACGTAGGACAACCGAGAGAGGACGAGGACACACAGATAGAGGAGCAGAAGGACACACAGAGAGAGGACCAGAGGACACACAGAGAGAGGACGAAGGACACCCAGAGAGGTACACCCAAAGTTCAAAGGTTAATCCTGCTCTGTGTGAAATGAAAAGCTCACGTCTCTCCCTCTCCCCTCTCCCTCTTCCTCCCCCCCCCCTCTCCCCCCCAGTCTCGCCCTCTCTCCTTCTCTCCCCCCCCCATGGCGGTGTACTCCTGTCCCTCGGAGCCGGCTCTCAGTCAGAACGAGCTGATCCTCACGTCGGACGGGGTCATGAAGAGGGACGACTTCCTGTGCTGCAGAGACAGTTTCCTGGAGGTATGTCCCAGCGTGGCGCCCCCTATGGAGCGTGTTCTATTTCAGTGCGTTTGTTGCGTGTCCTGTCAGTCACGTTACACACCACAGAGGACAATAAGAGAAGCGTCTGGGGAGAGGGACTGAACTTTGAGGGTTTATTCAGTTCCTCACTGGCTCCTGAGTTCAGTGCAGGTCCTTTCGTGCTGTAGCTCGTCTCTGACCAGAATAAAACTGTTTGTGCTGTTGTCACGGTAACATCAGTCTGTCACTTTACAGAGTGAAACCATCATCATCTGAAGGACTGAATGTGTCCACGCTACAAGAGATTTATAATGAACACAACACGACACAACACAACACATGACACACAACACGACACGCAACATGACACACAACACGACACACAACAAGACACACACACAACACACACACAACGACACACACACACACACAACAACACACAACAGGCTTTACACATCAGAGTGAAAACCATCATCAATCTGAAGGACTGAATGTGTCCACGCTACAAGACGATTTTTAATGAACACACAACACGACACACACACACAACACGACACAACACACAACACGACACACAACACGACACGCGACACAACACACAACACGACACACAACACAACAGGCTTTACACATCAGAGTGAAAACCATCATCATCTGAAGGACTGAATGTGTCCACGCTACAAGAGATTTATAATGAACACAACACGACACAACACAACACATGACACACAACACGACACGCAACACGACACACAACACAACACGACACAACACACACACACACACACAACACGACACACAACACACACGCTTTACACATCAGAGACAAAACACATCACGACACTGAAGACTGACACATGACACCACACTACAACAGATTTACAAATGACAAACATGACACACTTTATACAACACACACACAACACGACACACAACACGACACAACACAACACACACACATGACACACACAACACGACACACAACACGACACACAACATGACACACAACACGACACACAACACGACACACGACACGACACAACACACGACACGACACACAACACGACAGACGACACAACACGACACACGACACACAACACTAGCACCTGCGAGCATAGACGACAATAAATGGACAGAGCTAACGTGCTAGCATAGACTGTATAAATGGACAGATCACGTGCTAGCATAGACTGTATAAATGGACAGAGCTAACGGGTCTGAAATGTTCATCTGGAGCAGGTCACTGTGAGAGACATAATCTAAAAACATCTGGAAATCACTTTGTATGATTTTTAAATTATTTATTTGTATGTTACTGCTGTAAATAAGTATTTGAAAACCTGTCTATCAGCTCGAACTCTGACCTCACAGACGTGTTAGTCCTTTAAAAAGTCCACACCTCCTCCACTTCTTCTCCTGAAGCAGAGCTCCTGTTTGAGGTGGAGCTGCATAAAGACGCCTGTCCTCCCCAAACAATCAGTAAGACTCCAACTACTGACATGGACAAGACCAAACAACTGTCAAAATGAGACTAAACTGTAGAGCTGCACAGGCTGGAAAGAGCCACGGGGCAAGTGCCAAACAGCAGGTGAAAAAAGATCCACTGAGTCAGTCTCCCTCAGACTGGAGCTCCATGAAAGATCTCACCTCGTGGAGTCTCAATGATCCTAAGAAACATGAGGAATCAACCCAGAACTACACAGAGGAGCTGGTCCATGACCTGAAAAGAGCTGGGGCCGTTTCCAAGGGACAGTTAGTAAAACACTAAGACGTGATGTTTAAAATCATGGCACAGAAGGTTCTGCTTAAACCAGCTCATGTCCAGGCCCGACTGAAGTTTGACCATGTGGATGATCCAGAGGATCATGGGAGAAAGTCATGTGTCAGATGAGACCAAAATAGAACTTTTTGGTCTTAATTCCACTGGCCGTGTTTGGAGGAAGAAGAATGATGAGGACCATCCAAAGAACACCATCCCTCCTGTGAAGCATGGGGGTGGCAGCATCATGGTCTGGGGTGTTTTTCTGCACATGGGACAGGACGACTGCTCTGTGTGAAGGAGAGGGACCGGGGACATGTGAGACTCTGGGGAACAACCTCCTTCCCTCAGTTAGAGCGGTGAAGATGGTCGTGGTCTTCAACATGACAATGACCTGAAGCACAGCCAGGAGAACCAAGGAGAACCAAGGAGAAATAAGGAGAAACAAGGAGAACCCAGGAGAACCAAGGAGAACCCGGGAGAACCAAGGAGAAGTAAGGAGAACCAAGGAGAACCCAGGAGAACCAAGGAGAAGCAAGGAGAACCAAGGAGAACCCAGGAGAACCAAGGAGAAGTAAGGAGAACCAAGGAGAACCCAGGAGAACCAAGGAGAACCAAGGAGAACCAAGGAGAAGTAAGGAGAACCAAGGAGAACCCAGGAGAACCAAGGAGAACCAAGGAGAACCAAGGAGCGGCTCTGTAAGAAGCAGATCAAGGTTCTGGAGTGGCCCAGTCTCCAGACCTAAACCCAATAGAAAATCTTTGGAGAGGCTCAAACTCCGTGTTTCTCAGCGACAGAAACCTCACTGATCTAGAGAAGATCTGTGGAGGAGTGAGCCAAACTCCTCCTGCAGTGAGAACAAACCTGGAGAAAAACTACAGGAAACATCTGACCTGTAACTGCAAACAAAGACTGGACCAAATATTAACACTGATTTTTTTTAGATTCTGTCTCTCACAGTGACGAGCTCCAGATGAACATTTCAGACCCTCCATGATTTATAAGAGAGAACTTCAGAATCACAGGAGTTGAAGACTTCTTCTCCTCACTGTATGTTTCATTTTAGTGTTGAATTGTGTTTCCGGTCTTACCTCGTCCTCCTGAAGCACATATATATATTTATATATTTATATATTTGTGTATTTTCTTTAAAGAAACTGACTGACACGGGTTCGGAGAAGTACTTGGAGGTATCGTCACGCTGCCTGTGGCACTTCTGACTGTGCATGTGTGAATAAAGTGTGTGAATAATGTGTGTGAATAAAGTGTGTGAATAATGTGTGAATAAAGTGTGTGAATAATCTGTGTGAATAATGTGTGTGAATAATGTGTGAATAATGTGTGTGAATAATCTGTGTGAATAATGTGTGTGAATAATGTGTGAATAATGTGTGTGAATAATCTGTGTGAATGTGTGAATAATCTGTGTGAATAATGTGTGTGAATAATGTGTGAATAATGTGTGTGAATAATCTGTGTGAATGTGTGAACAATGTGTGTGAATGTGTGAATAATGTGTGTGAATAATGTGTGAATAAAGTGTGTGAATAATCTGTGTGAATGTGTGAATAATCTGTGTGAATAATCTATGTGAATAATCTGTGTGAATAATCTATGTGAATAATCTGTGTGAATAATGTGTGTGAATAATGTGTGAATAATGTGTGTGAATAATGTGTGTGAATGTGTGAACAATGTGTGTGAATGTGTGAATAATGTGTGTGAATAATGTGTGTGAATAATGTGTGAATAATGTGTGAATAATGTGTGTGAATAATGTGTGAATAATGTGTGTGAATAATGTGTGTGAATAATGTGTGTGAATCATGTGTGTGTGAATAATGTGTGTTAATGTGTGAATAATGTGTGTGAATGTGTGAATAATGTGTGTGAATAATGTGTGTGAATGTGTGAATAATGTGTGTGAATAATGTGTGTGAATAATGTGTGTGAATAATGTGTGTGAATAATGTGTGTGAATGTGTGAATAATGTGTGTGAATGTGTGAATAATGTGTGTGAATAATGTGTGTTAATGTGTGAATAATGTGTGTTAATGTGTGAATAATGTGTGAATAATGTGTGTGAATGTGTGAATAATGTGTGAACAGGCCCTTGTGTTGGGTCACATCGATGGCTGAAGGTTGACCGCTCGTGTTCAGGGCTGTAAATCGGGGTCAGTGCTGAAAAACTAAATGCACCTGTTTATTTAAAGAACCATGTTCCTCTGACGTCGTCTCCTCAAACTCTGCTTCTCTCAAACTGAAAACACTCTGTTCCACCTTGTGATGTCATCATGTGGTGATACAGGAAGTGCTCCACTGTGTTTTTAAACTCCACACACATTTGGATCATTTCAGCTCCTGGAGTTTCCACTTATCTTCACTGAACTAAAGGTAAAAGGAGATGTTCACTTGAAAACTACCACTTGATGACATCACAAGGTGGAGCAGAGCGTTTTGAGCTTTGGAGATGTTACAAACACAAGTCCAGGTCTGTGTTTGAGGAGGTCGCAGCTTTAGAACACGACTTGAGTCTCATAAATGTGGGTTTTGTGTCATACAGCAGCTTTAAAGACGTTTTAAAGGTGCTCTGTGTCTTTTCTGGTGGGGGGTCCGCACCTTCTCGTCTCCATGTTGTTGGTTTGTCCATGTTCCACAGTATGGCATTAATTAATTTGTAATCTTGATGTTTCCATGGAGACAAGAAGGTGTTGAACCCTTCTCTACAAAAGTTACACGTTGTACTTTTAAAATCAGCTTTTTTTGCAGCATCTTTGAACAATGGTATTTTGAGTTTTTACTAATGTTACTGATTATGTTTTGGACAAAGTGCACGAGGCAGCGTTTCCTCGTCTCCGTGGAGATGTGCCTTGAGTGGATTGTTCCGCAGTATGGCATTACACACATCGTGCATTTATGTATTCGTCGTGTTTATTACTGATAAAAGGTTGAACACTCTCTGCACCCAGACAAACCTGCATGTCAAAGGCATGTGGATATTTAAAAGTGAAATGTTTCCTGAATATTCTGATTGTACTTCTCAAGTTTTGGTTTGGACTTTTCTCAAATTAATCGCATGTGTTTGGGTCAAGTGTTTAGAAGAGCAGGGTTTACAGGACAGTTAGATGAAGTACAAAAGAAACATTCTAGTCTGTAACTAAACCTTCTTCAGTTCTGTCAGACTCTTCTTCAGATCTGGTCAGACTCTTCTTCAGTTCTGTCAGACTCTTCTTCAGTTCTGGTCAGATTCTTCTTCAGTTCTGTCAGACTCTTCTTCAGTTCTGTCAGATTCTTCTTCAGTTCTAGTCAGACTCTTCTTCAGTTCTGCTCAGACTCTTCTTCAGTTGTGGTCAGACTCTTCTTCTGGTCAGATTCTTCTTGTTTCCTTTGTTTGCTTTGGGTCTGAGGATGGAGTTAATGTCTCAGGCTCCATTCCTTTTTAAAGAAGGATTCTCTTTCCTTTCTCTTTAACTCTCACCTCAAACCATTTCTTTTCTCTAAGATCTGAACCTCACTCTCTTCAAAGGAATGTTCACAGTCTTTGAGATGTAGATGTACAGACTGTGGTCCTGAGCTGTTCTCTCTCGTGTTGGTTCTTTCTCTTATGTAGATGAACATCAGACTGTGGTCCTGAGCTGCTCTCTCTCTGGTTCTTTCTCTTATGTCTGTTTAGTTTCTCCAGTGTGACTCACTGCTCTTCACTTCACTGATGGAGTCGACACATCACTTTGTGTCTCGGGTTTTGTTCTTTCGTTGAACCAGTTTCTGCCTTAAAGTGTTTGTAGGTTTGAAAAAGACGAGAATCTCAAACTGAAAAGGCCGTGTCCTGCAGTAATGTGACCAGAACTGAAGAAGCAGCCGAACGTCTTCACTCAACGTTTTGTCCAGCTGGAGTTTCATTTTATTATGGATCAGACCTGGGTGATTGAGGGGACTACACAGACGTAATAATCCAATGTAAAATATTCTTTCTTTTGTCCCAGGAAATCAAAAAGTTTATCAAAAGCACTTCAGAACGGATCAAAAAGACTCGAGACAAGTACGGCATCAACGACAACGGAACCACCGAGGTACAAACCCATCTTCTACAGCACATTTAAACTACTTCAGCTTCACATGAAACTTTGAACAGATAAATAAATGTGTGGTTTTATCTCAGCCTAAAGTTCTGTACCAGCTGGACCGCATCACGCCCACGCAGCTCGAGAAGTTTCTTGGAGACCTGCCGAGACAAGTACATGAGGTGAGATTGTGGGTTTCATATGAAGCTGCTCTGGGATGTGTCATTATTTCAGCTACAGAACATCAGCTCAGTGTGAAACCAGCACAAACACCTCTTCAGAATACACCCAGAATGCAACGCTCAAGGTAATGTCATAATCACAGAGTGGGAAAAGAAGTGGACTGAGCGAGAGCGACTCCAGGGGAACGAGGCGCCCGACTCATCTGTTATTCATGTTCATTTTGATTCACAGACACGAGTGAAATGAAAACCCCAGGGGCCCGGTCCCCAGGGGCCCGGTCCCAGGGGCCCTTTAAGCTCCCTGTGCTGCTACTGCTCTGTCCGTCTTCAAACCTGAAAAACTTTGACTTAAACACAGTCAAAATCACAGAGGCCAAAATTCAAACCGTGACTAAGTCTTGGGCCAAACTAAATATTTATTGACACATTTGAACATCATCTGTGTTTTTCAGAAAGTCGGATTAAATGTGAGGGAGGCGTCAGGAGCAGATGCTGATGAGGGTCAACAGAAGCGGCACCAGCACATTTGCAAAGCATTCTGGGATTCATAGTATTAGAGGTGCCTGCACTATACTAGTGCGGCAGCAGTGGGCAGCTCCAATACAGATTTAATATCATCTCAGGGGCCAAATATATTCATATCGAGGGCCAAATTTGACCCATGAGCCTGAGTTTGACATGTCTGCTTTAACAGTTCACAGTGTTATTCCTCACTTACTTTTTACATTCTGAGCATCCTGAGTATTCACCACAATGAGTTTTTAAGTGATTTTCACAACGTTCAGAGCTCAAATAGGACTTTTGTCATCACAACAACTAGCATGCTAATCCAGTGAGGTTCATCTGGTCGAAAATGGTCGTGTTGAGTAAATCCGCTCACGTCTCCCCAGAATAACCTTTACAAAACTCTGATTCTGTGTCTCGCCTTTTCGATCTGTCCATGTCTGATTATGAACCTCGTGTTTCTGCAGGAAAAAAGAAACATTTTACTCAAAGGAAATGTTTAAAGTTGAACATTTCCTTTTTTCCTCTGAGGATCCAGGGCCGTTCTGTCAGATTCATCTTAAAGCTCCTGTTACACAGACGTGACTCTCCACATGGTGACATCACGAGGTGGAGCAGCCTGTTTTCAGTTTGAATCTGCAGGTCTGAGGAAACACGACAGAAAAGAGGAATGTGGAGCTTTAACGACAGAATCTGGATCAAATGTGATAAATGTCAGAACTCACACGATGATAAAAACAGCTGCTGCGTTAATGAGGAACATCTGTTTGAAACACGACATGTAAAAGATGAACTTCGGTTAAATATTCTGAACCAACTTTGAAAAATATGATTTAATTTGACTCTTTCATTTTAAAGGCCTGGTACCTGCGGCTGATTTAAAGAGTCAGTTTTACACTTTCCTCGTCACAAACTGGAGCTGTGTTTTATTCACGTTTAACACAAACCTGCAGATTCAGGCTGAGTTCTTCTCTCAAACTGAAAACACTCTGTTCCACCTTGTGATGTCATCATGTGGTGATACAGGAAGTGCTCCACTGTGTTTTTAAACTCCACCTTGTCTTGGACACCTGTGTTTTTGTGGCACATTTTCAAGCATCAGGGCGGAGCAAGTCTGACGTCGATGTCTTGAGCTTTCACGTGTTGTTCGCTCTCTTCACGTCCAAAACGTTCAGAGACTACACTCCAGTGATTTAATCATTATCCAGAAACGGTAGAAAGACTCAGACTCACCTGTGCAGACTCAGACTCACCTGCGCAGACAGACACAGACTCACCTGTGCAGACAGACTCAGACTCACCTGTGCAGACAGACACAGACTCACCTGTGCAGACAGACTCACCTGTGCAGACAGACTCAGACTCACCTGTGCAGACAGACTCAGACTCACCTGCGCAGACAGACTCAGACTCACCTGGAGGAGTCGTGTGGCTGATATTATGTTGATTCACACAAACATGATCCGAGTGTTTGTTTTTTTTATTAAATTAAATTTCCTTTTGATCAAACAAGTGTCAGTGTGAAAACCTCAGACATTAAACAAATCCCCCCCCCCTCCCCTCCTCTCTCTCCTCCTCCTCTCCTCTCTCTCTCCTCCTCTCCTCCCCTCCCCCCCCCCCCCCCCCCCCCCCCCCCCCCCCCCCCCTCTCCTCCTCAGGGCTCAGATGGAGCCTGGTTCTGCGGTGGGGGCTCTCTGTGCTCAGAGTATTGGGGAGCCTGGGACACAAATGACCCTGAAAACTTTTCACTTCGCTGGAGTCGCCTCAATGAACATCACTCTGGGAGTCCCCCGCATCAAGGAGATCATCAACGCGTCCAAGAACATCAGGTACTACAGTACTACAGTACACAGTACACAGTACACAGTACTACAGTACACAGTACTACAGTACACAGTACACAGTACTACAGTACACAGTACACAGTACACAGTACATCACTCTGGGAGTCCCCCGCATCAAGGAGATCATCAACGCCTCCAAGAACATCAGGTACTACAGTACTACAGTACTACAGTACACAGTACTACAGTACTACAGTACACAGTACACAGTACACAGTACACAGTACATCACTCTGGGAGTCCCCCGCATCAAGGAGATCATCAACGCCTCCAAGAACATCAGGTACTACAGTACACAGTACACAGTACTACAGTACTACAGTACACAGTACTACAGTACACAGTACTACAGTACTACAGTACACAGTACATCACTCTGGGAGTCCCCCGCATCAAGGAGATCATCAACGCCTCCAAGAACATCAGGTACTACAGTACACAGTACACAGTACTACAGTACTACAGTACACAGTACTACAGTACACAGTACTACAGTACACAGTACACAGTACATCACTCTGGGAGTCCCCCGCATCAAGGAGATCATCAACGCCTCCAAAACATCAGGTACTACAGTACTACAGTACTACAGTACACAGTACTACAGTACTACAGTACACAGTACACAGTACACAGTACACAGTACATCACTCTGGGAGTCCCCCCGCATCAAGGAGATCATCAACGCCTCCAAGAACATCAGGTACTACAGTACTACAGTACTACAGTACACAGTACTACAGTACACAGTACTACAGTACTACAGTACACAGTACTACAGTACACAGTACTACAGTACTACAGTACACAGTACTACAGTACACAGTACTACAGTACACAGTACACAGTACACAGTACTACAGTACTACAGTACTACAGTACTACAGTACACAGTACACAGTACTACAGTACTACAGTACACAGTACACAGTACACAGTACTACAGTACACAGTACACAGTACTACAGTACTACAGTACACAGTACACAGTACTACAGTACACAGTACACAGTACTACAGTACTACAGTACACAGTACACAGTACTACAGTACACAGTACACAGTACTACAGTACACAGTACACAGTACTACAGTACACAGTACACAGTACTCCTCTTTACTCCTCCTCCTCCCTGTGCTCCTCCTCCTCCTCTTTACTCCTCCTCCTCCTCCTCCTCCTCCTCTTTACTCCTCCTCCTCCTCTTTACTCCTCCTCCTCCCTGTACTCCTCCTCCTCCCTGTGCTCCTCCTCCTCCTCTTTACTCCTCCTCCCTCTCGTACCACACTGCTCTGTCGTACCTTCCTCCTCTTTACTCCTCCTCCTCTTTACTCCTCCTCCTCCTCTTTACTCCTCCTCCTCCCTGTGCTCCTCCTCCCTCTCGTACCACACTGCTCTGTCGTACCTTCCTCCTCTTTACTCCTCCTCCTCCCTGTACTCCTCCTCCTCCCTGTGCTCCTCCTCCTCCTCTTTACTCCTCCTCCCTCTCGTACCACACTGCTCTGTCGTACCTTCCTCCTCTTTACTCCTCCTCCTCCCTGTGCTCCTCCTCCCTCTCGTACCACACTGCTCTGTCATACCTTCCTCCTCTTTACTCCTCCTCCCTGTACTCCTCCTCCTCCTCTTTACTCCTCCTCCCTCTCGTACCACACTGCTCTGTCGTACCTTCTTTTCCTTCTTGTCACTTTAAGGTTAGTGTCGTTTTTAGATTCACTTTTTTTTATTGATCTGCAGATTGTGAGAAGAACAAACGAAGTGCCTCATTAAACTCTGACTGTTTCTAAAATAAAGTGTTTTTAAAGTTTGTCCTTAAATCGTGTTTTTGCAGCACTCCCATCATCACGGCTCACCTCGACATCGACGACGACGCCGACTTCGCCCGACTGGTCAAAGGACGGATTGAAAAGACTCTTCTGGGCGAGGTATCCAAACACGAACCTGAAAACACCTCTGTGGAACTCAAACTGTGCTCTTCAGATTTCAGAGTACATCGAGGAGGTTTTCCTGCCTGACGACTGCTTCATTCTGGTGAAACTTTCTCTGGAGAGGATCAGGCTGCTGCGACTGGAGGTATGATGTTGAACAGACGATAATGAGACGATTTCGTGCTGTGTTCAGTTTTCAGTGTCGTTTATGGGACAATAATCTGCCGTTTTCAGGACCTGCCTCTGTGACTTTTATAAGGTTATTAACTCCTGGAAATGTCGACAGCGTCATTATCTTCTGAGCTCTGTACGAGGCCAGTCCAAACGTCTCACTTTGGAGAGGTTTTCTTCACTTTTATCCAGCGAGCCCTTTAACGTTGACAGCTGATATTTAGACGCACTACGAAAATAAGTTAGTGATGGTTTAAAGATCATCAGACACTAACGACACAAACTCAGAGCAGCACATTAAAGATTCACTCTGGAACTCTTCTGGTGAGGTCTCTGTGCATATAAATGGACATGGCTAACGTGCTAGCATACACACAGAGCTAACCTGCTAGCTGCCTCGTTCCAAACAGGAAGTGATCATCGACTCTGGCTCCAATTCACTTTCTGTGTAAAAAGCGTTAGCAACAGGTTTGATTGACAGTGCTGCTAAGCTCCCACTGTCTGTTAAACCAGTGGTGTGGGCGTGAAGGGGCGTGGCCTTCATCAGCCTCGCTCCTGATTGGCTCGTCGGTTGCTCTGACGCTCACATTAGTCTCTACACCTGCTCCAGCCTCATGAGCTTCATGTGGAGCTGAAGCTGTGGGGACGTCTCACTCTGTTTGTCTGTGTTGAGGATCCAGCGACGCCTTTTACTGCTTTGCCTTGAATGTCCCACAGTCTGGCGTTAAAGGTGTTTATCTCCATGGCGTTGGCGTTTAAAACATCTTCAGTAGCATAAATTCAAGATGTTCAGTAGTGGTGGAGCAGGTCATGAGCCTATGATACAATGTGGAACCAGCAGAAACGTTTCACTTGTTTTGGAGTCATCTGAAACCACGAGACCCAAGTGAAGTTTGTGTCCAGCTTCACTCCTCGTGTATTTGTGAGCACGGACTCGAGCCTCACACTCTGCTCACGATGTTCTCAGGTGAACGCAGAGACGGTGCGTTACTCCATCTGCATGTCCAAGCTGAGGGTGAAGCCCGCAGACATCGCGGTGCACGGAGAGGCCGTCGTCTGCGTGTCTCCCAGAGAAAACAGCAAAAGCTCCATGTACTACGTCCTACAGAGCCTCAAAGAAGATCTGCCCAAGGTCAGGACACGGGACTAAAGCGGGACTGAACCGGGACTGAACCGGGACTGAACCGGGACTGAACCGGGACTGAACCGGGACTGAACCGGGACTGAACCGGGACTAAACCGGGACTAAACCGGGACTAAAGCGGGACTAAAGCGGGACTGAACCGGGACTGAACCGGGACTGAACCGGGACTGAACCGGGACTAAACCGGGACTAAACCGGGACTAAACCGGGACTAAAGCGGGACTAAAGCGGGACTGAACCGGGACTAAACCGGGACTAAACCGGGACTAAACCGGGACTAAAGCAGGACTAAAGCGGGACTAAAGCGGGTCTAAACCGGGGCTAAACCGGGACTAAACCGGGACTAAAGCGGGTCTAAACCGGGACTAAAGCAGGACTAAAGCGGGACTAAACCGGGACTAAACCGGGACTAAACCGGGACTGAACCGGGACTAAAGCAGGACTAAACCGGGACTAAACCGGGACTAAACCAGGACTAAAGCAGGACTAAAGCGGGACTAAACCGGGACTAAACCGGGACTAAACCGGGACTAAAGCAGGACTAAAGCAGGACTAAAGCGGGACTAAAGCAGGACTAAAGCAGGACTAAAGCGGGACTAAAGCGGGACTAAAGCAGGACTAAAGCGGGACTAAACCGGGACTGAACCGGGACTAAAGCAGGACTAAAGCAGGACTAAAGCGGGACTAAAGCGGGACTAAAGCAGGACTAAAGCAGGACTAAAGCAGGACTAAAGCGGGACTAAAGCAGGACTAAACCGGGACTAAACCGGGACTGAACCGGGACTAAAGCAGGACTAAACCGGGACTAAAGCGGGACTAAAGCAGGACTAAAGCAGGACTAAAGCAGGACTAAACCGGGACTAAACCGGGACTAAAGCGGGACTAAAGCAGGACTAAAGCAGGACTAAACCGGGGCTAAACCAGGACTAAAGCAGGACTAAACCGGGACTAAACCGGGACTAAAGCGGGACTAAACCGGGACTAAACCGGGACTAAAGCAGGACTAAAGCGGGACTAAAGCGGGACTAAAGCGGGACTAAAGCGGGACTAAAGCGGGGCTAAACCAGGACTAAAGCAGGACTAAACCGGGACTAAAGCAGGACTAAAGCAGGACTAAAGCAGGACTAAACCGGGACTAAAGCAGGACTAAAGCAGGACTAAACCGGGACTAAACCGGGACTAAAGCGGGACTAAAGCGGGACTAAAGCAGGACTAAACCGGGACTGAACCGGGACTAAACCGGGACTAAAGCGGGACTAAACCGGGACTAAACCGGGACTAAAGCAGGACTAAACCGGGACTAAACCGGGACTAAACCGGGACTAAAGCGGGACTAAAGCGGGACTAAACCGGGACTGAACCGGGACTAAACCGGGACTAAAGCGGGACTAAAGCGGGACTAAACCGGGACTAAACCGGGACTAAAGCGGGACTAAACCGGGACTAAACCGGGACTAAACCGGGACTAAACCGGGACTAAACCGGGACTGAACCGGGACTGAACCGGGACTAAACCGGGACTAAACCGGGACTAAAGCGGGACTAAAGCGGGACTAAAGCGGGACTAAAGCGGGACTAAAGCGGGACTAAAGCGGGACTAAAGCGGGACTAAACCGGGACTAAACCGGGACTAAACCGGGACTAAACCGGGACTAAAGCAGTATTGGGTAACATTAAAATACACAAAATCAGTTCATTCAAAGTTCCATCTTACAGTAAGAATAAACTTTTGGAGGGAAAGTACAAATATTTGATTATATTTGCAGTAAAACAGTATTTGGTTCAGAGTAAACACTGAAGAAATATAAAGTCTGACCTAACACAGTGGAGCATTAAACCTCAGGTATAAACAGCTCTGATTATTATAAATCTGCATGAAATATGTTTGGTTTTGAATTATTTAGAAATACTTTTAGTCTAAAACAGAAAAGACCTGACTCTGATCAGTGCAGAACATCGATGAAGTTGTTTTTGCTGCAGGTGGTCGTCCAGGGCATCCCTGAAGTCGCCCGAGCCGTGATCCACATCGACGAGCAGAGCAGCAAAAAGAAGTACAAGCTCCTGGTGGAGGGGGATAATCTGCGAGCTGTCATGGCAACGCACGGAGTGAAAGGGAGCGGCACGACGTCCAACAACACCTACGAGGTCAGACCCTCAGTGCTCGAGGCTTTATTCACTCACAATTATTCATCTTTCAGCCTCTACTATTCACCGGCCGCAGGTCCCATTTTCTGTTTTTCACCATTATCCATCTGAGTGTGAGCTGCAGAAATGAAACGACATGAACATTCACAACATTCAGAACATTCAGAACATTCAGAACATTTAGAACATTCAGAACAGTCAGAACATTCAGAACAGTCAGAACAGTCAGAACAGTCAGAACAGTCAGAACATTTAGAACATTTAGAACATTCAGAACATTCAGAACATTCAGAACATTCAGAACAGTCAGAACAGTCAGAACATTCACAACATTTAGAACATTCAGAACAGTCAGAACATTTAGAACATTCAGAACATTCAGAACAGTCAGAACATTCAGAACATTCAGAACAGTCAGAACAGTCAGAACATTCAGAACATTCAGAACATTCAGAACATTCAGAACAGTCAGAACATTCAGAACAGTCAGAACATTCAGAACATTCAGAACAGTCAGAACATGTTCCTCACTTTGTTCTCAGAGCTTCTGAAGTGTTTGACCTCATTTAATCATCTACAGTAACAAACACATTTCTCCATAAAGTGAAGATCTTTACTAAACCACACGAGGTACCAAAGTATAAAGAACATGTGTCAAACTCAAGGCCCGGGGGCCAAATGTGGCCCGCTACGTCATTTTATGTGGCCGCGAGAAGGTAAATTAAAAGGCAAAACTGTCATTTTAAAATAAGTCTGTGCTGCTTTAATGTTTGACCATAAACCAATGAGATTTTTCCAACACGTGGAGCTGAGAGATATTTGCAAATAATGACGTAAAATGTTCAGGACGAGGGAAACTGTGGAGGGCAGTTTGAAGAAAGGTGAAGACGAGTTTGTGTTTTTTGTGTCATGAGGCAGAAAAAGTCCCGTCTATGTCGCCATTTTGTCACCAAACACGGAGCTAAATGTGCTAAAGTTAGACTTGAAACAAATGTCCAATAATTAAAAGAATAAAAGTCTGTGTTTGAGGCAGAGCTGAAGGTCTGAGACACTTTTAAAAATGTGAGATTATCAGGGGATACGCCGTTAGTCATATTTACAACGAGAATAAGTAATAAATACAGAAACACTTCAGTTATTTAAAGTTAAGAAGTACTTACCTTTGTTGTACATAACATTAGGTCTCACTCATTTACACCGAGTCAGTCACATCTGCCCCTGACGCCACGATTTTTCTGATGTGGGAATGAGCCTTGAAAAAGCAATTCACACACAAACCCTGGTCACACAAACCCTGGTCACACAAACCCTGGTCACACAAACCCTGGTCACACAAACCCTGGTCACACAAAACCTGGTCACACAAAACCTGGTCACACAAAACCTTAATCACACAAACCCTGGTCACACAAACCCTGGTCACACAGACCCTGGTCACACAAACCCTGGTCACACAAACCCTGGTCACACAAACCCTGGTCACACAAAACCTGGTCACACAAAACCTTAATCACACAAACCCTGGTCACACAAACCCTGGTCACACAAACCCTGGTCACACAAACCCTGGTCACACAAACCTGGTCACACAAACCCTGGTCACACAAAACCTGGTCACACAAACCCTGGTCACACAACCCTGGTCACACAAACCCTGGTCACACCACAAACCCTGGTCAAAACAGACCCTGGTCATCACAACAACCCTGGTTCACACCCGTCACAAACCCTGGTCACACAAAACCTTAATCTTCACACAAACCCTGGTCACACAAACCCTGGTCACACAAACCCTGGTCACACAGACCCTGGTCACACAAACCCTGGTCACACAAACCCTGGTCACACAGACCCTGTTCACACAAACCCTGGTCACACAGACCCTGGTCACACACACCCTGGTCACACAGGGTTCTGATGTTGGTCCCAGACCCTGGTCACATGTGCTGGTCCCTTCAGGCCAACATGTTTGAGAAACTGTCGAACATCAGACCCAGTTTGACCAGAACCTTTTATAATCAGAACAGAACAAACTGTGATACGTCAGATACTTAAAACACGTGTGAACTGTAAAGACTTTTGATGGACGCCTCGTCAAACTTTGTGTCACTTTAATGTTAAACTCACAAAAACCCCGTGTTTTTCAGAGGTTTGTGTAAAACCACACTCTGGTTGTAAAAGTATAAAGAGTGAGTAGAACACACAGGATCTGCGTTTTGAGCCTTTTTCTTCAGCTCTGACAGTTTTTTGAATCATAAAAATACTAAACATATTCACCAAAGTAACTGAAAAGCAGCAGCGTTTTGTTCAGTCAGATCTGTTCTTTTTCAGCGTAACCAGCTCTGCCCATTATCAGAGGTTTAACTTTTCAGACGGATTAGTCTGACCTAACACAGTGGAGCATCAGGTGGTTCTGATGTTGGAGCTCGGAGGCGGCGCGTGGACAGTGTCGTCTCGTTGTTCATCACATCACACGATTTATACTGTAGTTATACTGTACATTTCCAAAGTGAAGCGACTTCACACCGAGCGACTTCACCCCGAGCGACTTCACCCCGAGCGACTTCACCCCGAGCGACTTCACCCCGAGCGACTTCACCCCGAGCGACTTCACCCCGAGCGACTTCACCCCGAGCGACTTTACCCCGAGCGACTTCACCCCGAGCGACTTCACCCCGAGCGACTTTACCCCGAGCGACTTCACACTGAGCGACTTCACCCCGAGCGACTTCACCCCGAGCGACTTCACCCCGAGCGACTTCACCCCGAGCGACTTCACCCCGAGCGACTTCACCCCGAGCGACTTCACCACGAGCGACTTCACACTGAGCGACTTCACACTGAGCGACTTCACCCCGAGCGACTTCACCACGAGCGACTTCACCACGAGCGACTTCACCACGAGCGACTTCACACTGAGCGACTTCACACTGAGCGACTTCACACTGAGCGACTTCACCCGAGCGACTTCACCACGAGCGACTTCACCACGAGCGACTTCACCACGAGCGACTTCACACTGAGCGACTTCACACTGAGCGACTTCACCCCGAGCGACTTCACCACGAGCGACTCACCACTGAGCGACTTCACACTGAGCGACTTCACACTGAGCGACTTCACACTGAGCGACTTCACCCCGAGCGACTTCACACTGAGCGACTTCACCCCGAGCGACTTCACACTGAGCGACTTCACACTGAGCGACTTCACCCCGAGCGACTTCACCACGAGCGACTTCACACTGAGCGACTTCACACTGAGCGACTTCACACTGAGCGACTTCACACTGAGCGACTTCACACTGAGCGACTTCACACTGAGCGACTTCACCCGAGCGACTTCACACTGAGCGACTTCACCCGAGCGACTTCACACTGAGCGACTTCACCACGAGCGACTTCACCACGAGCGACTTCACCCCGAGCGACTTTTTACCCCGAGCGACTTCACACTGAGCGACTTCACCCCGAGCGACTTCACACTGAGCGACTTCACCACGAGCGACTTCACCCCGAGCGACTTCACCCCGAGCGACTTCACACCCGAGCACTGAGCGACTTCACCCCGAGCGACTTCACCCCGAGCGACTTCACCCCGAGCGACTTTTACCCCGAGCGACTTCACCCCGAGCGACTTCACCCGAGCGACTTCACACTGAGCGACTTCACCCCGAGCGACTTCACACTGAGCGACTTCACACTGAGCGACTTCACCACGAGCGACTTCACACTGAGCGACTTCACACTGAGCGACTTCACACTGAGCGACTTCACACTGAGCGACTTCACACTGAGCGACTTCACCCCGAGCGACTTCACACTGAGCGACTTCACCCCGAGCGACTTCACACTGAGCGACTTCACACTGAGCGACTTCACCCCGAGCGACTTCACCACGAGCGACTTCACCACCGAGCGACTTCACCACGAGCGACTTCACACTGAGCGACTTCACACTGAGCGACTTCACCCCGAGCGACTTCACCACTGAGCGACTTCACACTGAGCGACTTCACACTGAGCGACTTTCACACTGAGCGACTTCACACTGAGCGACTTCACCACTGAGCGACTTCACACTGAGCGACTTCACCCTGAGCGACTTCACACTGAGCGACTTCACACTGAGCGACTTCACCCCGAGCGACTTCACACTGAGCGACTTCACACTGAGCGACTTCACACTGAGCGACTTCACACTGAGCGACTTCACACTGAGCGACTTCACACTGAGCGACTTCACACTGAGCGACTTCACACTGAGCGACTTCACACTGAGCGACTTCACACTGAGCGACTTCACACTGAGCGACTTCACACTGAGCGACTTCACACCGAGCGACTTCACCCTGAGCGACTTCACACTGAGCGACTTCACACTGAGCGACTTCACACTGAGCGACTTCACACTGAGCGACTTCACACCGAGCGACTTCGAGCGACTTCACCACTGAGCGACTTCACCCCCGAGCGACTTCACCCCGAGCGACTTCACCACTGAGCGACTTCACACCGAGCGACTTCACCCCGAGCGACTTCACACCCCGAGCGACTTCACCCCGAGCGACTTCACCCCGAGCGACTTCACACTGAGCGACTTCACCCCGAGCGACTCACACTCGACTTCACACTGAGCGACTTCACCCCGAGCGACTTCACACTGAGCGACTTCACACTGAGCGACGAGCGACTTCACCCGAGCGACGAGCGACTCACACCCGAGCGACTCACCCGAGCGACTTCACCCCGAGCGACTTCACACCCCGAGCGACTTCACACCGAGCGACTTCACCCCGAGCGACTTCACCCACGAGCGACTTCACCCCGAGCGACTTCACCCCGAGCGACTTCCCGAGCGACTTCACCCCGAGCGACTTCACACTGAGCGACTTCACCCGAGCGACTTCACACGACAGCGACTTCACCCCGAGCGACTTCACCCTGAGCGACTTCACCCTGAGCGACTTCACCCGAGCGACTTCACACTGAGCGACTTCACTTGAGCGACTTCACACTGAGCGACTTCACACTGAGCGACTTCACCACTGAGCGACTTCACACTGAGCGACTTCACACTGAGC
>JAIEZT010000031.1:0-12500 GCA_019594935.1 Periophthalmus modestus | reverse complement strand
CTCATTTTGATATTACACACACAGGCGGAGTATAGAGTCCTCATTTTGATATTACACACAGAGGTGGAGTATAGAGTCCTCATTTTGATATTAGATGTGTTTTATGGTTTTATAACGATCTGACGTGTTTTTCCAGGCGTCTCTGAATGCATCATCATGGGGATCCCGATGAACATTGGCACTGGACTCTTCAAACTCCTGCACAAAGCGGATAAAAAGTCGTCTCCTCCACAGCGCCCCCTTCTGTTCGACAGCGCAGACTTCCACGTGTCTCTCGTCACGTAGCAGCACGACTCAGAACGTGCTCGGTCGCGGCTCGTCGCGGCTCGGTCTCGTACAAAGACTTTACTCGGGCAGAAAAGAGTAAAATAATAATGTTGATGCTGTTTTGTTTGTTCTGTTTAAATTGACCTTTGACCTGATGATGCTGGAAACAGGAAACGTTTGTTTTTCTTGTGTTTATGTAATAAATTCTGAATAAAACTGTTCATTTGCATAAATCATTTTCACACAGACTCACCCTCAGCAGAGCAGCTGGAGGAAGCGTCTGGGGTGGGGGAGGTCAGTCTCTGCTTAGCCCCGCCCCCAGACAAGAGGAAGAACATGGGTAGTTAAAGATGTATTATGTAACTTTACACCACCTGCTTGTCTCCGTGGAGATGCCCTTGCGTTGTCTGTAATGTTCCGCAGTGTGGCTTTAAACTTGTAAACTGGTGATGAAGTTACAGTTCAGATCTGTGGAGAGGCGAGCCGTGCACAGTAAGAAAACACGTTTAAAGTGTTTCTGTTTTCACGAGTCGAAAAACACTGAACTGAGTAAAGAGAAGTTTAATGCCACACTGCGGAAACTTCAGACCCAGCACAAAGTCACGTATTGTTTTAGAAGTTTCTTTACAAATAAATAAACACTGTGCCTTTAAGTTGTGGGTCAGATCTGTGGAGAGGCGAGCGCAGTCACAATAAAACCTGAAACTGAATCATGTCAGTTTAAAAGTTTAGTTTTTATTTGTTACAACTTCTGCAACAGACGAGGAAATATATATTTTTTTGGTTTTGAATTATATTTATTCAGTGTTTTTTTTTTTTTTTATGTTTTACATTTGAAATTATAGAAAATGGAAAGTTCAACAATAAATATTTGTACTTTGACTTAGATTCACACGTGTCTAATGTGTTTGATCCTCAGGAGGTTTAAAGTGGAACATGGTCCTGGTTTAGACCTGGTTTAGTCCTGGTTTAGACCCGGTTTAGTCCTGGTTTAGTCCTGGTTTAGTCCTGGTTTAGTCCTGGTTTAGTCCCGGTTTAGACCCGGTTTAGTCCTGGTTTAGTCCTGGTTTAGTCCTGGTTTAGTCCCGGTTTAGACCCGGTTTAGACCTGGTTTAGTCCCGGTTTAGACCCGGTTTAGTCCTGGTTTAGACCTGGTTTAGTCCTGGTTTAGACCCGGTTTAGACCCGGTTTAGTCCAGGTTTAGTCCTGGTTTAGTCCTGGTTTAGTCCCGGTGTAGTCCCGGTCTAGTCCTGGTTTAGTCCTGGTTTAGACCTGGTTTAGTCCTGGTTTAGTCCAGGTTTAGTCCTGGTTTAGTCTTGGTTTAGTCCTGATTTAGTCCTGATTTAGTCCTGGTTTAGTCCTGGTTTAGTCCTGGTTTAGACCCGGTTTAGTCCAGGTTTAGACCTGGTTTAGACCTGGTTTAGTCCCGGTTTCAGCAGGTTCATTTCTTTCGTGTCAGTATCGGTTGAATCGAGTCTTTAGTTTTGATCTGATCTGATTTCGACACTTCTGACAGTCCTTAGTCCAGTTTAATATAAACATAAACACACTGCTCCAAATTTGACGAGACTTTGAAAACACATTAGATCTAAATGAAGAAAGAAAAAATAATGTAGAATTTCTTTACTGATAATGAGAAAGTCATTTATTAGTAACAAAAGGAGGCCACATGATTTTATGTAAATTAAATGATCTCCTACAGACGGTTAAACCAGAGACTCCCCAAAAATAAACTGAAAAACTGATGCAGCAGATGGGTCTATTTTGCCAAAATGTTATTATCTCACCTCAAAATGCTCCTCAGTGGTGAGTGTGGCCCTCGTGAGTGTGGCCCTCGTGAGTGTGGCCCTCGTGCTTGTGCCTGACGACGGCGGGGCTCCTCATGAGGCAGATGGTTCTTGGGGGATCTCCTCCCAGATTTGGACCAGAACATCACTGAGCTCCTGGACAGTCTGAGGAGAAACCTGGAGGCGCCGGATGGACCGAAACATAATGTCTCAGAGGTGTTCTACTGGGTTTAGGTCAGGTGAACATCAGGCCAGTCAATAGTATCAATACCATCATCCTCCAGGAACTGCCTGCAGACTCTGGACACATGAGGTCAAAGGTCATCGTCCTGCATCAGGAGGAACCAGGTCCCACTGCACCAGGGTCTGACAGGGTCCAAGGATTTAACCCCTAAACCTAATGGTGTCAGGATGTCACTATCTAACCTGTAGAGGTCTGTGCGTCCTTCAGAGATATGCCTCCTCAGACCATCACTGACCCACCACCAAACCTCCTCAGACCATCACTGACCCACCACCAAACCTCCTCAGACCATCACTGACCCACCACCAAACCTCAGACCATCACTGACCCACCACCAAACCACCTCAGACCATCACTGACCCACCTCAGACCATCACTGACCCACCACCAAACCACCTCAGACCATCACTGACCCACCACCAAACCTCCTCAGACCATCACTGACCCACCACCAAACCACCTCAGACCATCACTGACCCACCACCAAACCTCAGACCATCACTGACCCACCACCAAACCTCCTCAGACCATCACTGACCCACCAAACCTCCTCAGACCATCACTGACCCACCACCAAACCTCCTCAGACCATCACTGACCCACCACCAAACCTCCTCAGACCATCACTGACCCACCAAACCTCCTCAGACCATCACTGACCCTCGTGCTCAGTGATGTTGAGGCAGCAGGACGTTCTCCGTGGCTCCTCCAGACTCTTTCACGTGTGTCGTGTTCAGGTTGAACCTGACTCATCGGTGAAGAGCACAGGACGCCAGTGGAGCACTTCCTGATTCTGTTGGTCTATGACAAATGCCAGTGGAGCTCTACGGTGCTGGGCAGTGAGCACAGGGGCCACTACAGGACGTGGGGCCCTCAGGCCTCGTGGAGTCTGTTTCTGGTTGTTTGGTCAGAAACATTCACACCAGTGGCTGGAGGTCATTCTGTGGGGCTCTGGCAGTGCTCATCCTGTTCCTCCTGCACAAAGGAGCAGATACCGATCCTGCCGAGGGTTTGAGGACCTTCTACGACCCTGCCCAGCTCTGCTGGAGGAACTGTCTCTGAATCTAGTCCATGCTCTTTGTGCTGAGACACACAAACCTTCTTGTATTGATGTTCCATCCTGGAGGAGTTGGACCACAACCTCTGCAGCCTCCAGGTACCGCACCAAGAATCAATAATGTGGATCCAAGACAAAGGAAAAGGTCAGTCAGAAAAAAAATCTGCCAGAAGAGACGAGGAGGGAAAAATACCAGTGGCATCAACCTGGAAACATTCCTGTTTTGGGTCTGACTGTTGCCTCTAGTGACACCTGGTGTTTATTTCATGAACAACAAAACACCTGAAACTGATGAAACCCCCTGAGCTTCTGAACCACATCAATGTCCCAGAAGTTTGACTGACAGGATGTTATACTCTTTTTTTAAAGATTGTTCCTCTCATTTTTTGAGCAGCGACAAAGCGACACAGACACAGTTTTTAGTTCGGTTTAATGAAGCAGTGTCACAAAAAATAACACTTTAATAAATAACTAAAAAAAAACTAATGTTCCACTGAAATGACTGAGGCGTTTGCAGCGTCAGGCGGCACAAAATAATATTCAAACTGAAACTCGCTTCAGGAAAAGTGCCAAAAAAAACAGATAAAACCCGTATTTTCATTTTAAAATCAACAATGACACTTCACAAAATACAACACAAAACACAGATCAGAACATTCAACAGAAAAACGAGCTAACGTGCAAACAAGCTAACATGCAAAGAAGCTAACATGCAAAGAAGCTAACGTGCCATTAAGCTAATGTGCCAGCTAGCTAATGTACAATCAGGCCAATGTAAAAACAAGCTAACGAAAAAAACAAGCTAACGAAAAAAACAAGCTACTGTACAAACAAGCTAATGTGCCAGCTAGCTAATGTACAAACAGGCTACAAAAAATTACAACTTTATATGTTTTTGCAAAGATGTGTCTAAAATATTTCTCCATAAACGCTTCGTACAGAGTCGTACTGTTTCATGTTTCTGTCGGGACTTTTCCGTCGTTTCCGTCCATTTGCACAAATGAAAACATGAGCAGGTTACACTCAGTTCCACCAGGTGGCGCTCACACGGTAGAGGCATGTTCAGTGTTTTTGTTTGACAATATTGAAAATAAACTTCTTGAATTGTACCTGTGCAAAAACCTCTGACACTGTACTTAAAGAGGAGGTATTTACTCCTGTGGGGT
Organism: Periophthalmus modestus; assembly: GCA_019594935.1. NCBI lineage: Eukaryota > Metazoa > Chordata > Actinopteri > Gobiiformes > Gobiidae > Periophthalmus > Periophthalmus modestus. Next base: position 7,979 of record JAIEZT010000031.1, on the reverse strand, counting down.
ATTAAAGAGGAGGTATTTACTCCTGTGGGGTATTAAAGAGGAGGTATTTACTCCTGTGGGGTATTAAAGAGGAGGTATTTACTCCTGTGGGGTATTAAAGAGGAGGTATTTACTCCTGTGGGGTGTTAAAGAGGAGGTATTTACTCCTGTGGGGTATTAAAGAGGAGGTATTTACTCCTGTGGGGTATTAAAGAGGAGGTATTTACTTCTGTGGGGTGTTAAAGAGGAGGTATTTACTTCTGTGGGGTATTAAAGAGGAGGTATTTACTCCTGTGGGGTGTTAAAGAGGAGGTATTTACTCCTGTGGGGTGTTAAAGAGGAGGTATTTACTCCTGTGGGGTATTAAAGAGGAGGTATTTACTCCTGTGGGGTATTAAAGAGGAGGTATTTACTCCTGTGGGGTATTAAAGAGGAGGTATTTACTCCTGTGGGGTATTAAAGAGGAGGTATTTACTCCTGTGGGGTATTAAAGAGGAGGTATTTACTTCTGTGGGGTATTAAAGAGGAGGTATTTACTCCTGTGGGGTATTAAAGAGGAGGTATTTACTCCTGGGGGGTATTAAAGATCGTCGTGTGGAGCATGGGTGATGTAGATCTGTGGGCGGAGCCTCGTACAGGCTCGTACTGCTAAACCTCTTCATGTTTCTGATGTTTCTACAGGTCGATAACACTCCTGCCCCTTTAATGAAGCGCCACTATTTGAGTCTTTGGTTTAAAAGGAATTTTGCAGAGTGAGAACCATAAAGAAGCAGCTCCAGGTCCTGAGTGAGAACCATATAGAAGCAACTCCAGGTCCTGAGTGAGAACCATATAGAAGCAGCTTCCAGGTCCTGCTGAGTGAGAACCATATAGAAGCAGCTCCAGGTCCATATTTATGAGTGAAGGATGTGATTAAAAGCTGGTTTGTGTTCTGTTTAAGTCAGATGCCCTTCCTTTACTTGAGTTTTTTGTTTCCTTTGGGGAGAACTTCACAGCTGCACCACTTTAATCGTCTGAGGCAGGTACAAAACAGAAACAGAAACAGAAACAGAAACAGAAACAGAAACAGATACAGAAACACGTTTGACTCATTTAAAATCTGTAGAAAACACGAGACTCCTCCAGGTGCATCAGACAAACTGTCAAAACTGAAAATAAACATACAACAAAAACTGACACTATATACCACAACAGTTTACCCTCTGTCTCTTATTGGTACTGAAAGAGACGTCACGCTGGGGTTCTACACAAGTGTCTATGGTAGAATCTTCAGCAGTTACCATAGTGACACAATACACATGAGCCATAAGTACATAAAATAACACAAAAGTGAACGAGCCTGTGGTCAGTGCGATTGTTCATTTGAATGAAGAACTGTTGGCTAATGCTAATGCTAAGGCTAATGCTAATGCTAAGGCTAATGCTAATGCTACCGCTAATGCTAAGGCTAATGCTAAGGCAAATGCTAATGCTAATGCTAAGGCTAATGCTAGGGCTAAGGCAAATGCTAAGGCAAATGCTAATGCTAAGGCTAATGCTATTGATTAAACTGCTTTTTGTTGAAATGTCCAAAAAGTAAATTCACAAATGTTGAACCTGAGCATTAGTAGTAGTAGTATTAGTAGTAGTAGTTGTAGTAGACTGGTGGTTGTAGTTGAAGTAGTAGTAGTTGTAGTAGTAGTAGTTGTTGTAGTAGTAGTATTAGTAGTAGTAGTTGCAGCAGACTGGTGGTTGTAGTTGAAGTAGTAGTAGTTGTAGTAGTAGTAGTTGTTGTAGTAGTAGTATTAGTAGTATTAGTTGTAGTAGACTGGTGGTTGTAGTTGCAGTAATAGTAGTTGTAGTAGTAGTAGTTGTTGTAGTAGTAGTAGTATTAGTAGTAGTTGCAGCAGACTGGTGGTTGTAGTTGCAGTAATAGTAGTTGTAGTAGTAGTAGTTGTTGTAGTAGTAGTAGTATTAGTAGTTGCAGCAGACTGGTGGTTGTAGTTGAAGTAGTAGTAGTTGTAGTAGTAGTATTAGTAGTAGTTGCAGCAGACTGGTGGTTGTAGTTGCAGTAATAGTAGTTGTAGTAGTTGTAGTAGTAGTAGTAGTTGTAGTAGTAGTATTAGTAGTAGTTGCAGCAGACTGGTGGTTGTAGTTGCAGTAGTAGTTACACAATGGTGGCAGGTTAAGTGTCTTGTGCACAGGGATCGAACCTCCAACCTCTGATTTACCTGCTGCTGCCCATTTGAAACTAAAAGTTTTGGTTAGAGATTGTTTCATATAAAATGTACCAACTTGGTTTTCAATACTTTTTTTTAAATGGTGCCCTTCAAACACTCTATGCTAGCACGTTAGCATAGACTGTTTATATAAATGGACATGGCTAACTTGCTAGCATAGACTGTTTATATGAACACACAGAGCTAACCTGCTAGCATAGACTGTTTATATAAATGGACATGGCTAACGTGCTAGCATAGAGTGTTTGAAGGGCACCATTTAAAAAAAAGTATTGAAAACCAAGTTGGTAGATTTTATATGAAACAATCTCTAACCAAAACTTTTAGTTTCAAAAGGGCAGCAGCAGGTAAATCAGAGGTTGCAGGGGTTCGATCCCTGTGCTGTGTTTTGTTGGTCGTGACTCATTTATTTGCATATTGTTAGTTAGGAAAAATGTAGTTTTGTCGTCACGATAATGACACACCTGTCCACACGTTTGGACAGGAGCGGTTAGCTGAACGAGGTAAAGTAGTGGTTGTAGTTTTGTGGAAAAAAAAGAACAAAAAAAAACATCTATCCAGTACTAACCCCTTTTGACAGAGAAATAAACGATTTTTACAATTTTCTTAGCACCAAGATGATTAGACGCTGTTTCCTTCAACTAGTCAAACTAGCTACAAAAACAAGAACTGCATCGACAGCGAATGTAGTTTCAATGATTAAACATAAACTATCTGCCATCCGCCCTGAAAATGTCCCTTTGCAGCCCCTGTAGTTCATATCTGGCTCCTAAAACGTCCAAAGCCAAGATGAGCGTCACGTCTTCTCTGGATGTTCATCATTTGTCCTTCAGGAGCCACCGTAGTCCTTCGCTTTTTTCCCATAACATATTTATAATCCATAATAAGAACTTACTTCCTTCTGTCACTCACCTGCCTGCGTCAGTATGAATGTAGAATGAATACAACATTTCAGCAGATTAGCTTCTTGCCGTCACCGTACGTCGTGTTTCTTCGTAAACTGGTTGGACTGAGCACAAAGAAATAAAAGAACTGGCTAGAATAAACTGCGGTTTGACCAAGCTAACAGTTAGCATTTTTGTAAAATGGACCCGTCGGTGTAGGTCGACTCTTGCTTCAATCATTTGGCTACAGAAACTGGCAAATAAATTGTCCTTTTGCAGCCACCGTACTAGTTAGAACAGATCACACCAATCCATTGCTACTTAACCTCGCTAAACGTTAGCATAGTTGTAAACTGGACTTTCACAGCCACCGTCCTGGAGTCATTCTTCGTGCACCGGTCTGCAGACAGTCCAGCTTCTGTACATCAGCTCCTGCTGCATTTATTTGGCACAAAAATTGTCAAATGAATTGTCCTTTTGCAGCCACCATAGTTGTAACAGTAGATCACACAAGCTAAACGTTAGCACACCTGTTCCTCAGTCCAACCAAAGTAGAAGCGAACCCTCGTTTGGTTTTCGTTCATTTGACCAAAGACGAGCTGTTCGCTGGTAGCTCTGTTTGTATCGTGTTAATTTTTTCTCCCAGAATCCTCTTGGAGCTCTCCCCTTGCGATAACATTAGCGGATTGTTGTCGTTCAAGTTTTGCTTGGAAGTGCTCGCCGATTCGATGAAGGCTTCTCTGCTCCGAGGTTTGATGAACTGGACGCTGAGTTTAGGCACGACCACGGCGCCGCCCTGCTGGTGGTGGCTGGGCTTGCGCAGGCAGTGGGAGAGGGTGGAGACGCAGCTCTTTTTGAAGTTTTCGTTCATAAAGGCGTAGACGATGGGGTTGTTGAAGCTGTTGAAGAAGCCGATCGCCTGGACCACAGCTATGAGCATGTTCACCGTCACGCCGTCGTATTTGTTCTCCAGGTCGTCTGAAAGAAACACGAAGAAAACATGATGTTCACACCTAAATAAACAAGGAAAACAACAGGGCTAGGGCCAGGAAGAGAAGGAGGAAGAGAAGGAGGAAGAGAAGGAGGAAGAGAAGGAGAAGAGAAGGAGGAAGAGAAGGAGGAAGAGAAGGAGGAAGAGAAGGAGGAAGAGAAGGAGGAAGAGAAGGAGAAAGAGAAGGAGGAAGAGAAGGAGAAGAGCACGAGGAAGAGAAGGAGAAAGAGAAGGAGAAGAGAAGGAGGAGAGAAAGGAGGAAAAAGAGAAAGGAGGAAGAGAAGGAGAGAGAAGAAGAGAAGAGAGATAGAGAAGGAGGAGAGAAGGAGAACAAGAGGAAGAGAAGAAGGAGGAAGAGAAGGAGGAAGAGAGGGGAGAAAGGAGGAAGAGAAAAGGAAAGAGAAGGAGGAAAATAGAAGGAGGAAGAGAAGGAGAAAAGAGAAGGGAGAGGGAGGAGGGAGGAAAGGAGAAAGAGAGAAGAGACAGAGAAGGAGAAGAGAAGGAGAAAGAGAAGGAAGAGAGAAAGGAGGAAGAGAAGAGAGGAAGAGAAGGAGGAAGAGGAGAGGAAAGGAGAAGAGAGGAGAGAAGGAAGGAGAGAGAAGGGGGAAAGAGAAAGAAGGAGGAGAGAGAAGGAGAAAGAGAGGGAGAAGGAGAAGGAAGGAGGAAGCGAGGAAGAGAAGGATGAAGAGAAGGAGGAAGAGAAGGAGAAGGAGGAAGAGGGAGGAAGAAAAAGAAGGAAGAACGAAAAGAGGAGAGAAAGAGAAGGAGGAGAAGAGAAGGAGGAAGAGAAGGAAGGAAGAGAAGGAGGAAAGGAAGGAGGAGAGAAGGAGGAAGGAAGAGAAGGAGGAAGAGAAGGGAGGAAAGAAGGAGGAAGAGAAGGAGGAAAGAGGAGGGAGAAGAGGAAGGAGGAAAGAGAAGGAGGAAGAGAAGGAGAAAGAGAAGGAGGAAGAGAAAGGAAGGGAAGGAGAAAGAGAAGGAGGAGGAGAAGGAGAAAAGAAGGGGAAGAGAAGAGAAGAGAGAGGGGAGAGCTACTGAGGAAGAGAAGGAGGAAAAGAAGAACGGAGTGGGAAGAGAAAGAGACGAAAGAGTTTACAGAGGAAAGGAGGAAGAGAAGAGAGAAAGGAAATGAGGAAAGAGAAGGGGAAAGAGAGGAGGAAAGAAGAGAAGGAGGTCGAAGAGAAGGAGGGCAAAGAGAAGGAGAAGAAGTAAGTTGTAAAAGCGTAAGGAGGAAAGAAAGGAAGGAGGGAAGAGAAAGGAACAAAGGAGAGGCGAATAAGAAGGATGAAGAAAGGAGACAAAGGAAGGATGAGGAGAAGAGGAAGGAGAAGGGAACGAGAAGAAGCAGGAGTGCGAAGGAGAACAAGAGAAGGAGGAACGAGAAGGAGGAAGCATCAAGGAACTGAAATGAAGGAGGGAAGGAGGACCGGGGATAGAAGAGAAGACGCCCGGATAAAGACGAAAGAGCCGGGAGGAAGAGAGGAGGGAGGCCGAGAGGTCAGATGAGGGCCGAGCCGACAGATAAAGCGAGGCTTATCCATGATGTACATCTGTAAATATAATATACATATATAGTTGTGTACCTTACAGTACGGATAATATGTGTATTGTGCCTTTTTACATAAATACAGGTTTATTATTGATGATAAGATTAATAATAATAATAATATAATATAATAAAAATAATAATGAGATAATGATAATAAATGCTTTTAGTAATGTACTCGAAGAGCATGTGCACCGGTGTGGACGGCGCCCAGCACACGGGTGAACAGAAGGACGATCGTGATCATCACCTTCCGGCTCGCTTCTTTTTCTGTCAAAAGGCAGGTTTATCACAGGTCAGATCTTGCGTACAGGCGCAGCCCGCACGAAAACCCACCTGGTGTTTTAGAGCTTTAAAAAACATCTACATTTAACTTTTAAAGCATACTTCGGAACATTACGGGCAAAGCAAAGACATCTCCATGGAAACAAGCAGGAAGCAGAAAAGTGACAGTGCCAGTTTGATAAACTGTTCAAGGCCCTGAGTCTTCCGTTCGTTGTTTTTAGTAATAGCCCTTAAAGGTGTGGTTGTTTTACAAGTGTTACTATTGTGTGCGTCTGCCTTTAAATCCCCTTTCTGCAGCTTTGTACCACGCAAAACAGTCCACGATCTTCACTTTTTTTAGATCCAACAGATTAACTAAAACCACCTGGCAGCTTTTTTTCCTCACTGTCACAAACAAAACTCAATTATAACTCTGGTGTTTTGTCTATAGAGAAGTGCAGCTGTCTGAGCCCACAGGCCTCTCATAGGAACAACAGTTACTGAGGACACGTGAAGGCCCAGTATATACGGGCCCACATTACACGTGTACTGGTCCACCATTACCTTCTATACTGGGGTCCACATTACACTTCTACTGGCCCACATTACACATTATCTGGCCCACATTACACTTACTGGACCAACATTAAACACTTCTAACTGGTCCACAGTGTACACTTTTACGGGGCCCCACATTACGCTTCTAACTGAGTCCACATTACACTTATATACGGGCCCACATTACGCTTCTACTGGTCCACAGTACACTTATACTGGCCCACATTATACGCTTCTACTGGTCCACTTACACTTATAACGGGCCCCTTACACTTCTACTGGCCCACATTACACTTCCTACTGGCCCACATTACACTTAAATACTGGCCCCATTACATTACACTTCTACGGCCCACCATTACACTTCTACTGGCCCACTTACACTCTTATACTGGTCCACATTACACTTCTACGGGCCCACATTACACTTCTACTGCCCACATTACACCTTCTACTGGCCCACATACACTTTCTACTGGCCCACATTACACTTCTACTGGCCCACATGCACTATTAATACTGGCCCACATTACACTTCTACGGCCACATTACATTACACTTCTACTGGTCCCACATTACACTTCTACTGGCCCACATACACTTCTACTGGTTCCACATTACACTTCTACTGGCCACATTACCACTCTACTGGGGCCCACATTTACACTTCTACTGGCCCACATTACACTTCTACTAATGCCCACATTACACTTCTACTGGCCACATTACACTATTATACTGGCCCACATACACTTCTACTTGGTACGCACATTTACACTTATACGGGCCCACATTACACTTCTAATACTGGCCCACATTACACTTCTACCGGTCCCCACATTACACTTCTACTGGCCCACAGTACACCTTATACGGGGCCCAACATTACACTTCTACTGGCCCACATTACACTATTAAGTCCAGGGCCCACATTTCACTTCTACTGGCTCACATTACACTATTAAACAGACAGGCCCCATTACATCCTTTCTACTGGCCCACATTACACTTATACGGGCCCACATACATCTATTATACTGACCATATTACCCTTCTACTGGTTCCCACATTACACTTCTACCTGTCCCACATTACACTGATACTGGCCCACATTACACAATTATCGGGCCCACTTACACTTAGACTGGCCCACATTACACTTCTATACGGCCCACATTACACTATTATAGCTGGCCCCACATTACACTTCTACGGCCACATACGGTCTCCTGGCCCACATTACACTTTTCTACTGGCCTACATACATTACACTGGTCCCAGTACCTTCTACAGGCCCACAATTAACACTCTCTTAGTGGCCCCATTACACTTATACGGGTTCCGCTTACACTTCTACTGGCCCACATTACCACTACTGGCCCACCATGGCAACTTCCACTGTCCACACTACCTTCTACTGGCCCACATTAACCCTATCTACTGGCCCACCAGTACACTGATTATACTGGCCCCACATTACACTTATACGGCCCACATTACACTTCTACTGTACACTTAACACTTCTACTGCCCACATTACC
>JAIEZT010000309.1:0-65703 GCA_019594935.1 Periophthalmus modestus | reverse complement strand
GAAGGTAAATGACAGAACACACACACGCACGCACGCACGCAAGCACGCAAGCACACAACACACCCACCACACCCTCACTCACTCTGGGGGACCTTATAAAATCGTACAGTAACATCTCAGACTCTTCTAGTCATTCCTGCGAATCGTTGTTTCATTGTTCGTTTACCTGTGAGATATCATAAAAATCTTCTGACTTTGTTTCAGACTCTTGTTGGTCTGGAACTCTTACACCAGTAAAAAACTTTATTACATTATTCTATATATTGGCAATATTTTTATGACCATTATTCATTATTCTTATTATGTAGCTATTATCATATTGTCTGTGAATAACTGCCATTGGATTTCTATTCATTTGTAACCTTATTTTTTTTTTCCTCAACCAGTCCCCTTTGAAGAAGAAAGTTCTGTAAAATAAGCTGAGTCTGTCAGCAGAGCTGCCACAACTCGAAATGTAATTTTCTTTAATAGTCCTGCTCGGTAGTTTGGTCGGGCGGAGTCCAACAGATGGTAAACTTGCAGCCAGAGGCCTAGGTTGGACGGTAGGAAAGGGGGGTAAGTCCGTGGCAAGGGAGCAGGATATGGCAGAGGGTGGGCCTGATTTTAACAGACGGTTTATGTGTTTTTTCAGGCTAAAAACTGCTGTTTCTGAACAGTTTTGATTTGCCCTTCTGTAGACGGTTGTGCTGCGTTCCTTTTGTTTGTGCACACTGCGGTTTGTTGTTTGCATTTTGTTTGCGTTTTGTTGTTTTGCATTTGTCTTTAGCATTGTGTTTTTGCATAGTGTTTTTGTATTTTAACAGCAGGTTTGCAACGGGGTCAAGTTTTAATCAATTGTTTTCTTTTCAGCGGACGCTGGCTGCCTTATGGTGGTTGGGATATCGCACATGGTTGAGGTGCCCCACATTGCATGTGATTTAGTGCACTGGGATAAATTGTACGAGGTTAATTTGTTTGATGTGTCAATGATGGGGAGTCATGTTGTAGCACCGCCTGGGACACAACCCTGATAGTATGCTCACCGCTGGTGGGCACCGCTAGCTTATTTTGTTTATCGGTCATTTTTATAATACCTTTTTACTTCTAGGCCTATTTTAACTAGAACTTCATTTTTAGCTTGGATTGTACTAAAAGGTGTCTATCTTTTAAATTTAAAATGTTATAATATATTTTCCCACAATGAGTTGTTCTCGGTTAACTTTAGTTTAGTTTATCCTCCCCTTTGAATTTTTAAACTTCTAGTAAAGACGTGCAAGAATGATTAAAAAAAGTTTATATTGTTCCTGTCTGAATTCGGGATCTTACTTGTGTGTCTTTCTATATCTAAAATTGATTGGACCCTCCCCTGACTGCAATGTCATGGATTACAATGGTCAGTCATGGTCAGAAAAATAAAAGGGAAACAAAAACATGGCTAAAAAGAAGCAATGATGGACTGAGAAACAGTGGGGGGATTTCAGCAAGAAAAAAAAAAATTGTTCTGAATAATGAGAATATTCAATGAGAAATGGGTCAGCCACATGTGAGAGCGTGATAGTAACATCCCATAAATTTTATAGCAAAAAGTGGAAGTTTAAATCTGTCAGCTGTCAGAAATCAAGAGCTCCAGCGAGTATCTTGATATTCTGTGGACTCGCAGTTTAAAACTGTCACTTAAAACGTGCAGTTTCGTTACTTTGAGGAGAATCTCATGTCATGGAACGAATCGGTGTGGGGTATTAATGCCACAGCGGGAAGGAAAGGCTCTGAGGGACGGGAAAAAAGCCAATTGCGTTGGACATGTATTTAACTCCTGCAGAGATCGCAGCTGAATGTCCCGGGAGAATGCTGCAACCCCAAGCCATAGCAGGTCCAACAGTGGAGGAAGCTCACGTCGTTGCACGGAGCTTCACACAACAGCAGAGGAACAAAGACACCGCCTGCCAAACGGGGTGGAATGCAAAGTTCTGTGGCGGACGCCACGAAGTGATGTAAGCCAAAAGTCAGCTTTTGGCAAGGAAAGAACTGCAAGCAGGTGTGTTAAGGAAAATCACTTTGAGAGAAGTGTAAGCCCTCCCGATGAAAACAAGTCAAGAAGAAACCGTGCAGACTGGATGTGAACCGTGTGTATTCTCTGTTCTGTATGAGGGACATGATGTGTGGAGATTGGTAACAAAATGAAACATGGCCAATACTAAAGACAACGAAACATCAAAGACCCAACAAAAAGACCCGAAAACTGTTTTGCAGGTATATTCTCTTGTCAGATGTCAGATGATTGCAGAACTACTGTTAACCTGGTAAACAAAGATGTAAAACTGGATGAGACTAAATCGGTGCTAGGCTACGTGATGTACAATGGTAGTGTAAAGTTAAAGCCCAATGAGGAAAATTGTAAAGTGAAACTGGGAGAAACCTTAGAAACCAGAAAACTGTACCAATTAGAGTTTCCAAGTGGTAGACCAAAGATTGCAACTGTGACCATTGGATTGGTGTAAAAGAGCCAGTTGAGGCGTATGTGAAAACCTGAGTAAAGGTGCCATAGAAAAACATTATGGCTATTGGACAGTATTGTGACAAGAGAAGAAGGACACTAAAGGGACAATGGACATTTGAGCAATTAAGACAGATTTGCCCATGTGTTCAACAGGGAGACGGTTGTTGGAGGGGAATACCAAAAGGGAAAGGCGAACAAGTGTGCAACCAGTGCAATCTTCACAAAGAGGAGCGTCCAATCGCCATGATGAAGCCCACTGAAAGAGGAGCTTTAGGGACCTTGGAACGCCGAGGGGTATTATAACACCAGTTGGACTGTAGCACTGATTGGAGCAGTATCTTGGTGGTAGTACAAAAGCAAAAGTGGTGTTAAACATGGAGTGTACATTGATCCAAAGCCTTGAACAGAGCACTGAAAATCTGACGCCACTACCAGTAGAAATCTAAAGAGGATGTATTGCCAGACATGTATACGGCTAAAGTATTCAGTTTGTGATGGTTTAGGCACAGGCAAGGCAAAGGCAATGTTTATTTGTATGCACAATTTGGACACCAGGTAATCCAAATGCTTTAAAGGTAAAAGAACAAGGAAGACAATTGAAACATTTCAATCAAAAAACAAATACAATTCAACCTGTATAGAGGAACCTTTCTTTGTGAGGGACTGTAACCCTCACTGGGGACTCTAACCCCGTAACAACATACGCCCAGTTGGGACTCTAACCCCATGCTTATAGTATTTTGAGGGGACCCCCAAAACTCCCCAGGGAAGCGCTGTACGCACCCAGTACGTAGGGAAAACGTCTGACCCACTACACCCAGTCCACGGTGGGTCACAGACTTTAAACTGTTTACTTCAGGACTTTAAACCTGAACATGGCTTCATGAGGGGACTTTAACCCTCACCAGGGACTCTAACCCATTAAACAATTATTATTATTCATTTTTTTGAATGATTTGGACCATGACGGGGCCACCAGAAGTGGTTACCCAGCATGATCCATAGTTAACAGAGTGGATCTGGCATTGTTTCAGCTGTCAGAGGAGTCGAGTTACCTAAATACCTTCTCTTACCCCATTCGGGCGCTGCAGAGATGGCCTTAGAATGCCCATGGGATTAGGTCCGGCCCCTGAGGTTTTTCCAGAGAAAAACTAACCCAAGTCAATCGGATTGGCCGTTGCCAGGCCTGCTAACCATTATTGAGATGATGCTGCTAATTCAACACGTCGAAGGTTGAGCGTCCAGGAAGCAGCCATGTGCGAACCATAAACGCAAAAAGTGAGACTTTTTCTGGGAAACGATGCTGCAAAACAAAAGAACATTAACTGAATCCAGAAAAGTTCAACTGAGACGAACGTGAGTGCACAGACATTGGGCAACCGCAAATGGCTTAAAGTGAAAACCCTGGCAAGGTTCATGCCATTGAGAAAATGCTGAGGCAAACAGATGTGAAAGCAGTTAGCATGGTAAATTACTGGCCAAGTTTTGCCCAAATCTTTCAGACCATTGTTAACGGGTTAAGACAGTTGATCACACAAAGACACAGAATGGGGCCTGGACAGACGCAACAAGAGAGTTGATTGTGAAAAACTCAAAAGACATATTGCAGATGCTCCCTTACTGAAGTACTACAGCCCGGGTGGACGAATTATGGTGGTCCAATGTGCTGCATCAGACACAGGTTTGGGGGCAGCAATCATGCAGAGAAGGGGTAAGCCATATTGCATTTGCAAGCAGAGCACTAAACAACAACAGAATGTGGTTATGCCCAGGATTGAGAAAAGAGTTCTAGCTATGGTTTTTCAGGGTAGAAACAGTTCCATCAAGTACACTTTATAGGTCGTTAAAGTCCACTGATCCAATCTGACCATAAGACATTAGAGACCATAGTTAGAAAAACCACTGTTGAGCGCACCAAAAACGACCTCAACGACTGATGCTGCACCAATCAGAAATAGCACCTAGATGCGGGATATCCGTCAAAGGCATAAGACATGTTACTGGCAGACACTTTAAGCAGAGGCATACTCCCAGAATGCTCACCTCAAGGCTATGTGGAGCTGAAATAGAGGACTGTTATATGGTACCAACACTTTGCTTATCCTCCATGATTAGTCTTTAGCAGATTAGAACAGCTACAAAAGATGAGAACAACACGCTAACAACTACCACTTATTTAAAATGATGCCAGCAGGGAGGGCCTTCAGACAAGAGAGGACTACCACCTGAAATTCAGACCATATTTTCATTGTGAGATGAAGTAAGTCACCCTGCTCATCTTTAAACACAATGCCAATCATAATGTTATTCGTTCTTTGCTCCGAGAGAAAGACATCAAAGCCGCATACTGCAATCATTCCCTGGACTCTGCAGGACATGCCGTCTGCATCAAGATGAGATGTGTCTTCTGGATTGGCTTTGAAAACGAACGTAGTAAGGGACACACATCGCCCGTTGCGACATCTGCAGGGTCGTAGATGAGACGACAAACGGAAACGCTCCACACAAAAATTTTGCAAAGAACAGTGCCCTGATTTAGATGACCATTTCTGGACCTGTAAGGATGAATATGTTGGATAAAGTTGTGACATTTTATGTCTTAAAAAACATCCAAAAGACATAGAACAAAATTATGGTTAGTTTCATAAGAAAATAGTATTTTGACGTGCCAAAGGACATCATTTCTTATTAGTAATGGATTTGTTTTTCTCAATGCTCAATTATCATTAATTATTTACCCCTATAATTGTACAGTGGCTTGCACATCCATTTTTAAGTTACATTCCATATAAAGAATAGACACTTCTCGTCCAATATCAACATCAACAACAGAGTAGAAACGTTCCTCTTTTGACGGTCTTGATAAGATACTGCGCCATATTTAAGAAAACATCCAGAATTCCCACTTCACAAACAAAACAAAATAAACAGTCAACTGCCGTAAGACAAAACAAGTCATGACGAAAAGAGGAATGACAATGAACACGAGCTATGAAAAGTGGTTAGAGTTCCTCTCTGTGTCTTTATGACTATTTTTGCCTGTATGAGCTCTAGGGGAGGGCTTGTTGTTATTTTGTTGCCTGCTCTGCTGCCGCTACTCTCTTGTACCTGCCTGCTCCACCCACAGATGACAGGGACTATAAAGCTGCCTGAGTGATGACACGCTCTTTCTCACGCTGTCCAAGCTCCCACTGGATCTGCCGTGTCTTGCCCTGCCTCGTTCCTCTTGAACTTCCTAATGCCCGCTTTAAACGCACATTTGAGTTTGTTTATGCACTACACTCATATTGCACTTACACCTTTTTAATTCGCAAATACATGCACCGTACTACACCACTGAGATTAACATATCCATAACTTTCATACAGCTAAACTGGAGACCAATAGCTGTTTACAGTTTCAGGGAGTTAGCCCCTCCCTGCAGATAGATCAAGGCTGTGTCCACCAGCAATCTGACCAGACCTGAAGAAAGCAGCTTTAATGAGCAGTGAAACGTCTTAATTCCTACAATTTGTCCAGTGACAAATTTGCACTTCGTCTTTTGGGCAATAGACAATAGAATATAATTTTCAATATTCAATCATGGTTTATGTTACAATGTGGTCTTATATCTGTGTAATCTCTCAGTCGTCCAGGTAGGCCCATGAGCATATACTATACTGAATCTAATTATAAAGTGTTTTATTGTCCAGTAATCTGCTGGAAGTGCATCAGTGATGTGCAGTCAGGTGAGGCCAATTTAATTATTTTTTTTTTAAAACTCAAAATCGCAGAATTTTTACGTTTACCGTTGAAATCTGGAAGAGACGCTGTGTGCTAAGCTGCTGCTTTAACTCTAGGCCTGAGCAACATTATAAAAGTGAAAAGGCGCCGGGTGAGGCACGCAGTTTACCCTGCTCATGCTAGGGGGCGGTTGTAAGTCAGGGATTGCTGGTAACTCCCACAGAATAGGGGCCGCAAACTGCAATTTAGAGTTAGCAAGTCAACTTTAGCAATTCACTTTTTTCTTCATGTCTGGCCATACTTTTGAAATGGAGGAAGATACATATTAAAAGCTCAAGCAGTTTTCTAAAACTGGACTTTCGGTCGAAGCAGGAGGTTATAATTAACAGGAGCAAAAATGGTTGCTCCAGACGAAGGGACCAAAAGACTCGCTCTTTTTCACACAGAGACGTATGAAAAGGTAGAAATTTAATTACTTCAATCCACTGAAAATTGGGGAACCAGAATAAGGATAAAAAAAAAAAAACCAATACAAACCCAGCTTGCTTTTTATTTCATACTATTAGATCAGTGGTTCTTAACCTGGGTTCGATCGAAACCCTCGGGGTTTCGGTGAGGAGTCAGAGTGACGCTTCGTCCATCACTGGCTTCAAGTTCACGCTGCTGGCCAGTCTGTGCTGCAGAGATTTTGTGACACTCAGTATCAACTTGTGACTGTCGGGATGCTTTTGTGTGTGATTTCTTTCTTAACTCTATAGTGTCAGATTCTGTCAGACCGTCCAATAAACTCGCTGACTGCGAGCTCTCTACAGACACGGCCGGTGTCCCAATGGGACAAATGCACCCTTCGATGTGCCCTATCAATTACCCCGCCCGACTTAAATGCGCTTTCGAACGGTTGCATTAATGCGGTGTGGGTACTTCGACCCGCACTTTGAACAGTACATCGAAGGGTGCATTTGTCGAATTAACTGCGTGTCTCAATTCGCCAATACACCATGCGACCGCTCAATGTACGGTTTCCGGTCAATTGGCATGAGACACGGAACAGACTTTGCTGTGAAAATGACATAAGAGTGGCACAAGGTGAAGCCGCATTTCTGAACTGGTCTCTCAAAGGCAACAGCAGAAGTTTACTGATTTGCAATAATATTCATCATTATTGTAGCTTGATGGAAATTAGGTGATGGGTGTGTGTTAAAATGTTAAAAATAATAAATAGCATAAATACAATAAGTTTCATTATTGGAATACATAAGGTTAAAAATTAAAATCATTTCAGTGTGGTAGTATTAAAAAAGGTCATGTCTTTGTGAAAAGGTATGTATGTGATTTGTTGTGAGTTCATGCATTGTATTGATTTTGTTCTTTGAACACAGTGATGTTAATGCAAGGTTCATTTTGGCACCAGTAAAAACTCACCTATGTCTTGAATTTGAAAAAATTCATATTTTATTTTCAATAAAGAAGGGTTCGGTGAATGTGCAGATGAAACTCGTGGGGTTCAGTACCTCCAACAAGGTTAAGAACCACTGTATTAGCGCTATTTCATATGTCTTTGGAACTTTTATTTTGAAATTCTTTTTTATTTCTGGGCCCCAAGTCCACTGGGAGATGAACTGACCTGGGGCCCAATGTACTAACACCTTGGTTTATATTTTTGTGAATCTGATTGTGACGACATCAGTGACTGACCAGCAATGAACCTCCACCACACGACACTGAAGTGCACACTAGGCCTGCTGTTGTTGTTAGCATGTATTTTGAAGGCCCGACAGGTAAATTCAGTTAGCCTTTAAATATGAGATAATGACTACAAATTTCACTAAAACATAGTCATTTAATGTATTTAAGATTTTATAAAAGATTTTGCTACTTACCTAGTCTTTTTTTTTTTTTTTTGGTGAGGTTTATAATTTTATTTCATGGTTAGCCGTGGACAGCAGATAGTGAGATAATTAGTAATTTATGTTAAATGAAACTTTTCTAAAAAGTACATTAAAAAAGTTATGAGTTTAATAAAAAATAGATGACAGGCATTTATTGTTTTAAAATGTCTTCCTTCCTTCCTCGGATCATCACGACCTAAACCCCAGCACCTGCAGCACTCATCATAATACACAGAGAATGAGAAAACACTGTATGTGTCTGTACCTGCAGGTTAAAGGCAAAACAGCTTCATGTGACTAACAGTTTATGTGAGAGAACTTTGCTGGTGGAAGTAAAAGGTATTCCACTTCAGAACTCACCAGTTACTTCGCTATACTTCCTATGATTAATATTTACCACAGGTCCTATCCCTCCAAACCAATAATAATTAGAAGGACATGAAAACTTATTATGCACTTAAACAAAGAATTGAAAACAGTTTTGTTTGCTGTAATGACGCTTACCCCCAGTCGATCTCTCTCCAAGGTTTATCAAACACTGAAGAAGAAAACACAAAAAAACACAATTAGACTCATCATCAGTAATAGTTTTGGGTTTTTTAGATAGTAAGTCTAGTTATCTGTAAGAAGGTACTTGGATGGTGCATTAAAACAAAACCAATGCACAACAACACACACACACACACACACCACACATACATATGCAATATTTCACATTAATATTATACAGAAAACAGTAACGATATAACTTTTATTCATTATGTGAGACTTACGTGCAGGTGCAGGAACTTTCACGTATGGAAATGAAAACAGATTAAGGAAGTTTTTGTTTTCTTTTTAATAAAGATTCTATGCTATTGATACTTTGCAGTGACATCAAACTGGGGGGTTCCTCATGAGTTACTATGGCAGAATTTTTAGCAGTTCCCATGGTAACACGATACACACATTAGCAAACGCTGCCAGTTTTGAGATTATCTGAAATCTGAAGAAAAGTACAAAAGGGATGTAACACAACAGATTTTCAGGGTGTCTGTGATTACATAAGTGTTCATGGGTCAAGAGGGATAACGAAAAAATGGTTGGCTAATGCTAGTTAGTGACTGTACTTTTATTTATTTTAAGGTGAGAGACTTGTGGAAAGCACAAACCAGCTCACCTGCTGTAGTTCACACTAAATCTGCTCTTTCTGGTCAAATGTGTTAAACAAAGATCAGATTAAAGTCTGACTGAGTACCAGAGCTTCAGAAGTAGAGCAGTGCCTACAGTTAGCTTTATACCCCCAGAAATGTTGATGACATCAGCTGCAAAGTATCAGTATATTAAAAGTATATAAGATGCATAAGGACTCACCATATTTTTAATGTTGGGATAAAACAAAAACAAAAACAACAGTATTAGTATAAACTGTTTTAAAATATATGAAACCACTATTTAGCCTCTCACCATAAACCAGTTTACTGATATAATCCTGCGTGTGAGATTTTTTACAACATCCAATCAAGGCTATAAATAAAGCCCTCAATGAGTTGACGGTTAACACACATTTACATTATGGTGTATTACTGGGCATTGTTCGCTGTCACCCATCATGTATGGATCTGTTCAGTGATGTCCCAGGGTTGAACACTGATTATAAACCAATGTTTGAACAGATACAACTTTTACTGATAAGAAATGTACGCTGATTATTCTTAATTACAAAACACATTGGACATGACGCTCCCAAGATGATTAATCCAATCAGAATGAGCCTCACATTATATTGGGTGTGTCCAGTTTCAACACTGAAATCCAGTTGGGTTTTAGACCTAAAAGGAGTCTTTCTGATCTGAATGGGTCACTGCCTCCAAACCATCTGCAGCTCAGTGACTGAATTGCAGAAGGTTCTGCGCTTTCACATAAGTGAGAATTGAGAATCTCTCCCTTTTTGTAATAGTTGTCCATTTTTACTCCCCATGATTTCTTTCCTACACGCAGCAAAATGTCATATAATCAATAAACTATCACACCCAACAAAAGTAAAACGGACAAATATGTTGAAAGCCTACCTGTGGTGTCGTCTGAATCTCGTATGAGGTGAAGTCTACTAAACTATCTCAGCTCAACTGTTTCCTTTTATAATCCTCACAGACAAAAGCAAAAGTGAAAGACGGTCAGCTTCTTGTATTTCATTTGTTGATGGGAACAGGGCAGGTAATAGTGTTATATAAGCTTTGGTTCATTATTAGTAATTATGTGTTGTTTGTTTAAGACAAAACAGGTGCATAGGAAACAAAATCTTACTTTTAGATTTATCAGGTTTACCTTTCTAATTGACTTGATTGTAAGGGGAAATCTATATGCTGTGTGTGTGTGTGTGTGGTGTGTGTGTGTGGTGTGTGTGTGTGTGTGTGTGTGTGTGGGTGTGGTGGGTGTGTGTGTGTGTGTGTATGTGGTGTGTGTGTTTCCAATGGAGTTTCACTTGTTTACATCAGCAATTAGAACCAACCCGGCGTCAGGCGTAAAAAAAAACGATTCAGTCCATGTATCTGAGCATTTATCTTGACCCACGTACATATATGTTGCATAAGCAGCTTTTGAGTTGTCAAAATTATCGTCCGCTGTGTTCTCTCTGAATCTAATTATAAAGTGTTTTTTTGTCCAATAATCTGGAAGTGCACACTAGCATGCTTCTTGTTGTTAGTATGTTTTTTGAAGACAGTAACAGACAGAGTTTTAAATATGACATATGACTACTCATTTCACTTAAAACATAGTTAACAAAATTATATTTATTTAAGATGTTATAAAAGTTTTAATTTTACTTCATGGTTAGACATGAGCAGCAGATATGACATATGTAGTAATTCTATAAACAAAACTTCTCTAAAAGTACATTTAAAAAGTTTATAGATTAATAAAATAGATGACAGGCATTTATTGTTTTTAAAATGTCTTCCTTCCTTTCCTCTGAATCGTTCACGACCTAAACCCCAGCACCTGCAGCTCATCATTAAAATACAGAGCATGAGGAAAACACATGGTATGTGTCTGTACCGCCAGGTTTAGGCACCGGCAACACCAGCTTCATGTGCTCGCTGATTTTTTTTTACCTTTAAGTTGGAGAGAACTTTCTGTGTTGTAGGTAAAGGTATTACGCTTCAGAACTCACTCTACTTCCTGTTTTTTGTGCTTTTCTTTTCATACCAAACTGCCACTTATCTGACGTAAAACTATGACAAATATTTTACCACCAGTACTATTCCACCAACCAAGTCATAATTAGAAAAACATTGAAAACCTGTTAAAGCTGTTAAACCTGCCACTTAAACAAGAACTGAAAACAGTTTGTTTGCTGTAATGGCACGGTTACACCCAGTCCATCTCGCTCCAAGGTCATCAAACATTGACGAAGAAAACAAAAAAATGTAATTAGGACATTCGTCACCAATAATCACAGGTTGCAGACTTGCAAAACAACCTTAAACCTCTTTTGAATCGATGTATAACAGAACTGTCGCTAAAACCATGACAAGTAACCTCCAGAACGATGTATAAACGTAACTCAAGACTCATGACAAGAAACCCAGAACAGTATCACCACTGTCATATCCTCTCCAAATATAGTTTCTAAATTTGATAATCTGACATGCAATATAGCGCAAACATCTGTGTTATACTATTTAAAATATTCATGGTATTGCTAGTCCTCCCCACTTCAGAAGGTTTGTCTCACTGACTTCAGAAAAAACAACTCGAACTCATGAGGGTGACCTCTAGAGGAGAGAGCAGCGTTCCAAAATGTAGGACCTCTCCCCAATTCGTCTTTCTCTATGAGTCAGTGGAACAGTTAAAGCCAAATGAGATTATAACATGCACAAGTTTTCAAAAGTTTGCACATGTGACAAAGAAATGGCAAATATCAAAACAAGTTTGCACCTATCAGGAATGTGTATGAAAGAAAAAGGATTTGTATGTCTGAATTGTGTGTGTGTAAGTGTGTGGTGTGTGTGTGTGTGTGTGTCTGAAAGTGTGTCTGTGTGTGTTGTGTGTGTTGTGTGTGAAACTGAATGTTTTTGTGTGAACTGAATGTTTTTAGAAAAGTTGTATTGAGGGGTGAGATGTGTTATATTTGATCTATGTACCATAGGTTTACAGGTCTTTTATCCACTCTTCACCCAAACGTGTTACTCTTACTTAACCTCAGTCTGTCCAGGGACGACAGGTGGGAATTTATATTTATGCTTTAACCTGACACCAAACATCTTCTGTTTTTTATGGCCAATGTATTGTGCACTGTCCCTGTCCAGATAAAAAACATACCATACCATAATAGTTATATGGAAGTATAGTTTCTCAAATTAATACAAAATGAGAATGTACTTGCGTGGAGTGGAGGTGCTTTAAAAAAACAAAAAAAAAAAAACAAACAAACCACACACATATATGCAATACTTCATTAATATTTGTCAGAAAAACATATTTGCAATATAACAGATTTAACCTTTATTCATGATTGTGAACTTATGGGCAAGTGCAGGAATTTCACTTCCACTATGGAAATGAAAACATATTTTTAAAAATTCTTATTTTATATTTTGAATAGGACAAATGTTATTGCTACTTTGCAGTGAACAAAAACACTGGGGGTTCTTCATGAGTATATGGCGGAAATTTTTGCAATTACCAAGGTAACACGATACACACGCAAACACTGCCAGTTTTGTAGATGATCTGAAAACTAAAGAAAAAATACAACTGGGATTTAAACAACAAATTTTCAGGTGTCTGTGATGTGATATAATAGTTCCATGGGCCAAGAGGGATTAATGAAAAAGTGGTTGGCTAAATGCTAGCTAATTTTATGACTGTTATTTTATTTATTTTTATTCAGAGGACTTTTTAACAGCACAAACCAGATCACCTGCTGTAGTCCACACTAAATCTGCTCTTTTGGTCAAATTGTGTTAAAACAAAGATCAGATATTAAGTCTGACCTGAGTAACAGGGCTTCAGACAGAGCAGTGCCTACAGTTAGCTTTTTACCCTACCTCAAGGAATGTGATGACATCAGCTGCAAAGTATCAGTATATTAAAAGGTTACACCATCCCTAAAGATTATTAGACACACCCTGTTCAATTTCTCTTAATGCAATAGGTTCTAATCCACCAGTTGCTTTCAATGCATTTAGGGGTGTGGTCCTGGTCAAGACAAATCTCCTGAACTCCAAAACTGATGTCAGAACACATAGGGAAAAGAAAGGTGATTTAAGCAATTTTGAGAGTGGCATGGTGTGGTTGCCAGACGGAAACTGGTCTGAGTATTTCACAATCTGCCTCAGTTACTGGGATTTCGCGCACAACCATTTCTAGGGTTTACAAAGAATGTGGAAAAGGGAAAAAACATCCAGTATGCGGACTCAGTCCTGTGGGCGAAAAAATGCCTGTTGATGCTAGAGGTCAGAGGAGAATGGGCAGAGTGATTCAAGCTGATAGAAGGCAACGTTGACTGAAATTAACAACTCGTTCAACGACGAGGTGATTGTACACAGTTTTAAGTGAGGAGAAACTTTCTGTGTTGTAGGTAAAAGTATTACACTTCAGAACTCACCTCTACTTCCTGTTTTTTGTACTTTTCTTTTCAATACCAAACTGACCACTTATCTGACGTAAAACTATGATAAATATTTACCACCAGTACTATTCCACCAAACCAAGGTCATAATTTAGAAAACATGAAAAAACCTGTTAAAGCTGTTAAACCTGCACTTTAAACAAAGAACTGAAACAGTTTGTTTGCTGTAATGGCACGGTTACACCAAAGGTCACCCATCCAATCTCGCTCCAAGTTCATCAAAACATTGAAGAGAAAACAAAAAACAATAATTAACAACAAAACCACCTTAAAGCCTCCTGAATCAATGTTATAAACGCACGCTAAAGATTCATGACAAGAACCTAGCCTTCTGTTGTCTTCATATTCTGTTTACACCCCGTGTCCTCCCGGGGTCAAAATGACTCGTCTTCACTAATCCCCGATATAAGCAGTTTAATTGAATTTTAAACACCAAATTTTATTTGCTTGAAGAACCATTCACCACAAAATGTGGGAATACTTGAGTTTTCCCTTTTTCACCTGCATTTCTATAGCTTAGAAACAAAAGAAATTGTGGTTAAATTCCCACAGCTCACCTGTAAAGCCTGGCGGTCCAGAGTGGAATGTATTCAGGAAAAGATATCCAAAAGACAAAGCTCTACTAGTGTAATTATATTTATTACAAAAAGAGAATATGCCAATTACAGACAGATGTCTGGGTAATCTCTAAGCCAATGTGAGAAAGACCCTTAACAAAAGATTGCTCAGATATTTATACTCTGATAAGATGCCTCTTTGGAATGTATCCTATGTGACAATACTTAACGACTTCCAGATGTTCTGCACATGCATCTCTCAAGGATATACACGTGAGTGGTTGGTCTCTTTTCCATCTATACATTGAGAGCCTGAGAGGAGAACAAAGGGTCTCCTTGAAGGAGGCCAGACACTACTATTCCCCCCTTCGAGACTAAAGTTTCGTTATTTATGACAATCAATAATTTCTTGGCATTTTTCAATGGTGAGGACGAAAACCAGCAGCAGCAATTCATTACACTGGAAAAGACTCCTCACTGGCCCTGGTGCAGCGGCCATGCTATTTTAGAGCTAATAGAGACATCCCATTGTAGTATAACATAGTAATCATATTTTGAATAATACAGACAAAGATTAAAATCAACATCACATGTATAAACATATAATAATATAAAAACAAAGAATACAAAAACATTAAACTGATATAACATAGTGAGATATATAATGATTATGTAAAACCCCTCGAAAGTCCTTTCCCTAGGGCATCTCAGCTCTCCCATGTTGCCTTCACTGTCCATCAAGCTTTGTTTGCTCAAAGCTCCTCTCATGTCCAATTCATTGTCTATTTTTGTCCATTCCAAGACCATCCCCATTGATGCCCGAAAAAACAAAACGCCAACGAGTATCTTGGAGCTCAAATACAAATCAACACTTAAACCTTATAAAGACATAATTGTAGAATATAAAAATAAACGTATAATACTAAGGTGCATAAAAGAAATAAACATAGTATATAATAAATATAATAAATTTGAGACATATATGAAATATATTGTGAAATATGTATATGTACGATTTAAGTAGTCCCCCCTTGCACCCAAATTACACCACCAAA
The DNA here is from genome assembly GCA_019594935.1 of Periophthalmus modestus. Lineage (NCBI taxonomy): Eukaryota > Metazoa > Chordata > Actinopteri > Gobiiformes > Gobiidae > Periophthalmus > Periophthalmus modestus. Next base: position 50,386 of record JAIEZT010000309.1, on the reverse strand, counting down.
AGTCAGGAATTTTGGTGCAAAGGTCAGTCTGGTCGAGTCAGGTACTTATCAACTAACTCAAAATCTATACCCTCTCTCCATTTCAGCAGTACGATATACTATCGTCCTGCAGTTACTCAACTGCGTTTGATCTGATGGCGCATAACCACTCCAACCCATTGCAATATCAGAGCCTTAGCACAAGAACAGAATGGAACAGAAACAACCCATAATGGCTAATACTGCAAGTATTCCCAAAACACCCCAAATTATAGCAGCTCCGAAGACTCCAAATTTTTCTCGTAACCAATCATTAGCAAACCATCCTGAACCTTCTAACGGTCCAAACACATCTCTAATCTTCTTCAGAGCATCAATAACATTAGTCATATTATCTGTGCTATCATCGATTAAAAGTATAGCAAGCTTCACCGTCACGTTCAAAGCTACACATAACCCTCCTTGTGTATCATTATAAATCAAATCAAATCTGTATCTGTCATCACATCTCTCTGAATTCAGTTTTCTGAAATGACTTCATTAGCTTGATGGTATAAAAAGATTCCCATTCAGTCTTCCTTCATGTGGCGTAAAATATAAAGTTCATCACTGAGCATTACATTCTCCACTGCCCCACCACAGTTTTGTGGATAAGCCTTCGAATACATGGAATAACACACATTTAAAAAAAGCAGAAAGATAATAAAAATGTCAATAAATGGAGTTAGAAATTTTCAATAGAATCTGCCACCATCTTCCCCCGAGGACATCCAAGAGAATAATTCCCAATTTTGATATGCACTATCCTTAGCTTGTGCAATGTATCATGTATCTGTTAATTTGCTCTAAGGCTTTAGCTATTTTGTGACCTTCAGAGGTATAATCAGCATGTATGTACAACAGGTATCATTCAAAAAGTACAGAGACACCTCCCTGAGCCGCAGTATTAAGTCAAGCACAAGCCTTGTCTGTAGACCATTAAACGCATCTGTGACAATTTCACCATTGTTCCCCTCCCATGCTTTTAATGCTGGCATTCATGAATATTCCTTAATGGTATTTAAGAGTTTCTAGCCTCAACATATCTTACTTACCTACCCTACTGAAGGGAATAGTGCTAGGACAACCTTTCTGGTCATGCTCCATTGCTTGTGATCTTCAGGTACATCAGAGCCCCATACTGGATCATGTGGCTTCATCAGTTCAATCAGCGCTCTCTGCTTCTGTGGAGACAACGCCTCACTTTTAGAGATAACAAAAGTGTGGTCAGTCAGACGAATAGGGGCAGACACCCACTCTGTCAACAGGAAACTGTAAATAAAACAGCACTGTCACACAGCCAGTATAGTCTCTCAACTACATATGTGCCATTGTTTCGAAATACAAAAAGACTTGTCCGTATATGTACAATTTGTAAATGGGCAAAGGGTGTGTATCGCTATATGAGTAACAGAGAAGATCAAATCCTGTCATTTTTTCTGTTGGCACATGGAATTGTTCACACATATCCCTGGGTATATGGCCCAATTCTATGGAGCCATGGTTAGTATAGCATATTGGGAACCTCGTTCCTACTTTTACATAAAGCATGCGGGGGTTACTAGGGAACGAACATTCAGCTTTGTGAATTTTTAACAGATTCGCACAACTGGCTCTACAATACTGCCCCTCATGCGCAGTAGAGGTAAGATCGGGCCCTAAAAAATCCAGCCCCGACCCGACCGGCCCGCGGGTATTAAAGCCCGACCCGAGTCCGACCAATTAACTTGATTTGCAGGCCCGAGCCCGAAGCAAATCCGAAATTTCATATTTTATTTGTGAGGACTCGGGAGGAGGAGGAGGAGGGTTGATTTATGATAACAAGTCCATGCACTTGTCTGTGATGGCCATGCTTAGCGCGCGACGAGGGGCGTTTTTTGAAACAAATGATAATATAGATGTTTGACGATCATCAATTCTGCCAGTACAGCTGTTTTAAATGATGCTCAGCGTCGAGGTGCCAGTCTTTTTGCTCTGTATGAAAGCAAAGCGCCACATTGACACATTCAGCGAAGCCAACGCCAGTTTTCTGTAGCATTTTCTACAATTAATGTGAAGCTTTTCCACACCTCACTCTTACCGGTGCGTGTTTGTCTGTTCAGTTCTCCTGTCTTTAGTTTATCCTTAACTTCTTTGCTCCTCCATATTGGGGATACCAGGTCAAAATAGATGTGGACTTGCGGAGGGAGGGAAGATTATTAAGAAGGCGGCGTTCACGTGCGCAGAGCTCTGGCTCTGCGGCTCCTGTTTAGTCAAATAGCAATTACATTACAGCGCCTTCTCTGTTTTATCCAAAATGATTTATTTTAAAACAAGTATTCCTTATGTTAAAGTTTTTATTAGGTGAATTTCACCGTAATAACATGTACTTCTTCCAGCAAGACAGCTACAGGCTCATCCAACACCGCTCGAACCACATACGCCACACATGCACGCGCACGTCACTCTCACTCACGCTCACGCACCGCACCGAACCCAAAACACGTAAGAGTCAGACACCGCATCTCACAACACTTAGTTTTAGTATCCACACATCGTTTTAGTATACATTTTTATAAACATATATTTATTTTAAAAAAAAAGTCAGCGAGAGAGAAGCCCGAGCCGACCCCGACCCGACCCGAAGCAATGATTGACATTTTAGGCCCGAGCCCGACCCGGGCTCGGGCTCGGGCTTAAGATCTTACCTCTACTTCTGAGTCCACGTGGAATCTGCCACGGACCGCTCCGGGTCCGAGTTGCCTCTGGTATAACTTGTACAAACATCCACAGTGTCCTCGGTCGCGTACTATGCCTTTGTTTTATCCGTTTCGTCGTGTTTAGAACGCAAAACTGTTGCAAAATCACAGTGCGTCATTTTACGCACACTTTACGCACGAAAAAGCCGTGATTCATTACTTTCGTTATGCACTGGGCCTGCTCCGTGTGTTTACAGAAAACCATGGCATGTCACACATCCTCGTGTTCAGCTGCTCATTGGCTGTAAGGAGAAAACGTCACTGAATGTGTGAGATGTGACTGGTTGATTCTATACGGGGGAGAGTGGGGCGTACACTTTCAGTCACCTGTAGCACTGATTCGCTGTCTGAGGCTCCAGTGACCCACAACCCCCACCTTATTGGCCAAACTTGGTGTCAATCAGAAGCTAGCAAGTTTGTTTATCACTGAGAAACAAAGTTGGCGCTGTCTGAAGTTTGTTATGCCTGAAATTGACAAAAAGAAATGCAAAAAAATCACGGAGCAGATTTCACTTTCCTGCAAGCTGATTGGACATGGAGGATCTAACTTATTTTGTGGACATAATTTCTTGACTGGATTATATTCTCTGGACCTCTACGGAAGAATGAGACCGATTTTGTGGAAAAATATGTTGATGTTTGACAGAACCAGAGCCTCAAAGGTGAGTGAAGTCCAAATAGGCATTTTTGGCTTTTCTGTAAAAAACGTAGGTGAAAATGGGTTTACATATTCGGAAAGATGAGATCCGTAGCTTTCATTTGATGTGTATATTGTTTGTGTGGGTGACGCAGAAGTGAATTGACATGCTGTTAGTTGTGTAAAGAAAAAGGCGACGGCCCCGGGCGGGCCCTCGGAACGGTAAATAGCAATTACATTACAGCGCCTTCTCTGTTTTTATCCAAATTATTTATTTTAAAACAAGTATTCCTTAGTTTAGTATCCAACATCGTTTTAGTATACATTTTTATAAACACATATATTATTTTTTTTTTAAAGTCAGCGAGAGAGAAGCCCGAGCCCGACGACCCGAAGCAATGATTGACATTTTAGGCCCGAACCCGACCCGAATTTCGGATCTTACTTCTTACTTCTAATGCGCAGTTACTTTCTTTTCTCCTCACATATCCTTTGGAACTGTACTCTGCTGGACAATCACTTTCAGTGTAATCCAATGGTATCTAATACTGGACGTGATGATGATACAGGCATATATAGAAACAAACATAACAGTCGGTTTTTATTTCGGTGGGTAGCAATCATTTTTCATATCTGTACCATGAGTTTGTGTGATAGATGTGAGTGATGCTATCATTATTCATGTTTTCACGTTCTTGTAATGTGGCCCATCTTCTGTTTACATGCACGTTATCACTCTTTTCTTTCTGCAGTTGAATTGTCCACCATAAGAAAAAAAATGTGATTGATATGATACCCAGGATAAGTCCTAGAGCTGTAAAGAACCTTTTCACAGCTTTTGGAGAGTTTTTTTCCATTCTCGGTCTTGGCTAACGTTGAGACGAGCAAGCTCTCCTCTTACCCCCCTTTGTAGTTAGACTCTGCCTACTCAGTTGACACTGCTCTTTCTATTGTCGTCAGCTTACAATGTGAGAGATGAATCCACGTGGTCCTTTCAGCTATCTTCACAGCTGTGGGTGTAGTTAGCAGCACTTGGTAAGGACCCTCCCAGCGTGCGTCTGACCAGCACTTGCATTTGATTATTTTGACAAACACCCAATCTTCTACTCGAACTCGAGTGCGTTGATCCTGGAAAGACAAAAGATCAGAGGGAACAGTATTCGGTTCTAAGCATTCTCTTGTCATCAAAGTTCTCCTCATGTAATCAGACATGTCTTTTACGTCTTCTGGTGAATGTCTTAAGTTGGGTGTTAAGTCTGGTGTTGTATATGGTCGTCCAAATAAACCTGAGCACAGGACGCATGTACTTCTTAGTTCTAGAGAGGACCTGAGCAGTAGCGTTCTGGATGTACTGCAGCTGTCTTAAGGCCCGTTTGGAGAGGCCAGTGAGCAGGCCCTTACAAATGCATGGACAAGTCTCTCTAAGTCTGGTTTTGACAGTGTACCTTTGATTTGTGCAGATTTTTGCTGTTGATGCGGTGGCAGAGTGAATCCACTGGTCCCATATATTCACCTGCTGCCAGTGATACATAGATCTGAGTGTCATCTGCATAGTTGTGGTAGGACACATTATTGCTGCGTATTAACTGGTCCAACGGCAGCATGTAGAGATTGAACAACAGAGGTCACAGGATTGACCCAGGTCAGGGACATTTTATCTGAGACACATTTTCCAATTTCAACAAAGTACTCCCTACTTTCTAGATAGGACTTGAACCAGTTTAGTGCAGTACCAGAGATGCCCACCCAGTCCTCTAGTCTCTGTAAGAGGATCCCATGATCCACAGTGTCAAAGGCTGCTGCCTTTGAAGTGGGCAAGATCTCAGTCTTGATCTTGTTAGATCTGAGTGCACTCAGATCTAACAGGATCAACACTGAGATTTTGCCTGCATCAGTTTTCAGGCGGATGTCATTTGTCACCTTGATAAGAGCACTCTCAGTGCTGTGGTGGGGTCTAAAACCTGACTGGAAAACATCGAAGGAGTTGTTAATTTGGAGGAAGTTAATAAGTTGTTGGGTTTCCTCGCTTCCTCGTTAATTTGCTGGATTGCTAAGGTGGAACCCTCAATAGGTGATCGGTCAGAATCACGGTGATGCTTGATTTGATTTGATGATGTTTATTAAGAATTGTGCAGTCCTGTCTGATTGAGTGCAAATATATGGATATGTGCCAGATTCAAGATTGGTCAGTAATGGTTCAATATTGTGGCATCAAGACTGCTCTTCTTTAGGAGAGGCTTGATAACTGCAGTTTTCAAAGATCTTGGGAATGTTTCAGATGGACATGACATATTAACTATGCAAGCGACTGGTGACAGCAAACTGTTGAGCACAGACTTTAGCAATTTAGTGGGTAACACCTCGAGGCAGCATGTAGATCAACTCAGACTGGTGACGATCTCCTGGACAATTTTGTCAGTTACAGGTGCAAAGTGAGTCAGCTCAGTGTCTAGGTGGCTGCTGGGTTAACTTGTAACTAAAGAATACTGCAAATCCATTGCACTTAGATGTGGAAATTAGTTCTAACAGCAGCGTGAATCATTTCCATGAACAGTGCACCTGTGTTATCATTTATGTGTCTCCTTCAAACAACTGGTTTGGGAATAACAGACAGGTCAAAAAAGACAAAGAAATGATCAGACAGAACAACATCCACCACAATGATTTTTGAAATATTTACTCCTTTTGTAATGAGCAGGTCCAGAGTGTGTCCTCTGTTGTGGGTGGGCTCGCTGACATGCTGAGTTAGACCAAAGGTTTCAAGGACAGAACTGAGCTCTTTAGCGTTTCTGTCAAACACATTATCCACATGTACATTAAAATCACCTGTAATCACTAAACCATCAAAGTCTGTGCATACAACTGAAAGCATCTCTAAAATCATTAATAAAACTTAGAGGTTTGTATATGACTGAGTACGGAGGAAATATACTCAAAAGATGTTTACTTGTGTTTCAGATTTAAACTTGAAGTTTGGAGTTGATTCCAATAGAATTTCATTACCTGCGTTGTTTTGGTTAAAACAAAAGTCAAGAGTCAAAGAAGAGATAAAATGATTAATTAAAAATTATTTGTTACATAAAGATCTGACACTGAGCACAGAAATGTTCAGACTAGTTTCAGTTGGACTGGATGTTATCTTCTTACAGGGAATGAGAACTAAATTCTCTGATTGGACAGTCTAACTGTCCTTCTGTTAATCAGTCTACTGGTGTAACTGTAGTTATAGCTCCATCACAGGACCTCAGCATGATATTATCTTTATCATAACTGTATGTCCTGGGACAGCAGAGGCCCTGTGTGTCCCAGCTCTTGGTGATAACAGCTCTGGGGGAGGGCAGGGAAGAGTGAGCAGGAGGAAGTTTGGGTAAGGGAGAAGATGAAAGACGAGGGGGGATAAGTGGGTACGAGGAAGAGTTCAGCATAGCTGATGCCAGAACTCTTGATCGCGCTATATTGGGTGTGAGGGGAACCATCTTAATTTGTGATCTGGCAGAGTAACTGAAAGAGAAATTATCAACTCAGGTGCTGCTCTTGGACTCATGACTCATGCCCCCGTCTCTTACAAAAGGAGGAGCCAGACACATTACACACATTTTCAATCAGATCTAGGTTACTCAAAAACTAAACTAAATAATCTATCCAAAGAATCCACTATAACAAATGTTTAACTTTATTCTCTGAAAACTCTATTTCTCTCTATTCTCTATGTAAGTCTATATCAGATTTATATATCACAAATATGGATATCTTTTTAAATCATAAAACACCTTATTTAAATTTTAAAGTCAATTAAAGTCAAAAAAGACCGGGCCTGCGCCACAGCTAACTCCAGCGGCAGCCGACCACAGGCCTGCGCCACAGCTAACTCCAGCGGCAGCCGACCACAGGCCTGCGCCACAGCTAACTCCAGCGTCAGCGGGCACCAGGCTAGTGCCAGGGGCTAACTCCATGTGAATAAAATTATGTTTGTATTTTTATCATCTAATAAACTACATGTGTTACAGGAATGTTAGACACTAGAAGTAGTTAATATGGTAAGGTTATAAGCTAGTCTTAAGATAATGAATGTAAGACTTTGTACCCAATTGTGTAAACAACTGACCTGGGAAAGGTACATGGGGGATGTGGGATGTGGGAGAAAGGTTAAAGGTTGTAAAGGAGATGTTATGCAGAAAAGACTGATTGCTGTTGTTGCAGGGAGGAGTTGAGATAAACCATTTGCCAAAGGAATGTATGTTTTGTCATGAGCTTGAATAAAAGAGATCTCTGAGAAGAGGGAAGTTGGAGAAAGCATCGAGACAGCACTGGAGATGGTGGAGACAGAGAGACATGAGAGGGTCTGTGTCCGATGTTCTCTTCCCTCTGATTATAGAAGATCAGAGTAACAAAAGTCTAACGCTTGTCTTGAGTCTTTTTGGTGGTAATCAGCGCGTCGAGAACAGAGTGATGGGCGCGTCAGCGCCTGTCATTCGCCATTGACCCCACGGTGATGTGGGGAAAGTCAAGAGCTTTCAAAAAACGTATAATTTGTCATTCTAATGTTTTCGGATATATGTTTTTGCTAAAAATATTATTAGGCCCGAGCCCCCTACAGGGCGTAGGGCCTATTGCTTCCGCAACGATGAGTGCCTGGGCAAAGCCCAGGCACTCATCGTTGCTAACTGTCTTGCCGAACTTGTGCGCGCAGCGCACAAGTTCGGCTGAGGGTCGTGACCTTGCCCTGATTCCACTATCCCAGCAACCCATGCCGTAGGCCTGGGCCATCTTTATTACTGCTAAAATGAATGGAAGTCAATGGGAGGTCAATGGCGGGCCCCGATGTCATGGCGAATGACGGGCGCGTCAGAGCTTTCAAAAAACGTATAATATGTCATTCTAATGTTTTCGGATATATTGTTTTTGCTAAAAATATTATTAGGCCCGAGCCCCTACAGGGCGTAGGGCCTATTGCTTCCGCAACGATGAGTGCCTGGGCGAAGCCCAGGCACTCATCGTTGCTAACTGTCTTGCCGAACTTGTGCGCGCAGCGCACAAGTTCGGCTGAGGTCGCGACCTTGCCCTGATTCCACTATCCCAGCAACCCATGCCGTAGGCATGGGCCATCTTTATTACTCCTAAAATGAATGGAAGTCAATGGGAGGTCAATGGCGGACGTCATGGCGGATGACGGGCGCGTCAGCGCCCGTCATTCGCCATTGACCCCACGGTGACGTGGGGAAAGTCAAGAGCTTTCAAAAAACGTATAATTTGTCATTCTAATGTTTTCGGATATATTGTTTTTGCTAAAAATATATTATTTTTTTAGGCCCGAGCCCCTACAGGGCGTAGGGCCTATTGCTTCCGCAACGATGAGTGCCCTGGGCGAAGCCCAGGCACTCATCGTTGCTAACTGTCTTGCCGAACTTGTGCGCGAAGCGCACAAGTTCGGCTGAGGTCGTGACCTTGCCCTGATTCCACTATCCCAGCAACCCATGCCGCAGGCATGGGATATGCATATTGCTCTTGCTAGCATGTCATCGTCAACATTGAGTCAATGGGCGAAGCCCATTGACTCTCAATGTTGACAAAGGCAGCGCGAAAGCGCTCATGTCGCCCAAACACACTCCTGGCATCGAGCCCTATCCAAGCACCCATGCCGTAGGCATGGGCCATCTTTGTTACTGCTAAAATGAATGGAAGTCAATGGGAGGTCAATGGCGGGGTCCGACGTCATTCGCCATTGACCCCACGGTGACGTGGGGAAAGTCGAGAGCTTTCAAAAAACGTATAATTTGTCATTCTAATGTTTTCGGATATATTGTTTTTGCTAAAAATATTATTATTTTTGTTTGTTTGTTTGTTAGGCCCGAGCCCCTACAGGGCGTAGGGCCTATTGCTTCCGCAACGATGAGTGCCTGGGCGAAGCCCCAGGCACTCATCGTTGCTAAACTGTCTTGCCGAACTTGTGCGCGCAGCGCACAAGTTCGAGGCTGAGGTCGCGACCTTGCCCTGATTCCACTATCCCAGCAACCCATGCCGTAGGCATGGGCCATCTTTATTACTGCTAAAATGAATGGAAGTCAATGGGAGGTCAATGGCGGGCCCCGATGTCATGGCGAATGACGGGCGCGTCAGCGCCCGTCATTCGCCAATGACCCCACGGTGACGTGGGGAAGGTCGAGAGCTTTCGAAAAACGTATAATTTGTCATTCTAATGTTTTCGGATATATTTGTTTTTGCTAAAAATATTATTATTTTTTTTTTTATTTTTAGGCCCGAGCCCCTACAGGGCGTAGGGCCTATTGCTTCCGCAACGATGAGTGCCTGGGCGAAGCCCAGGCACTCATCGTTGCTAACTGTCTTGCCGAACTTGTGCGCGCAGCGCACAAGTTCGGCTGAGGTCGCGACCTTGCCCTGATTCCACTATCCCAGCAACCCATGCCGTAGGCATGGGCCATCTTTATTACTGCTAAAATGAATGGAAGTCAATGGGAGGTCAGTGGGCGACCCCCGACGTCATGGCGAATGACGGCGCGTCAGCGCCCGTCATTCGCCAATGACCCCACGTGACGTGGGAAGGTCCAGAGCTTTCGAAAACGTATAATTTGTCATTCTAATGTTTTCGGATATATTGTTTTTGCTAAAAATATTATTATTATTATTATTAGGCCCGAGCCCCCTACAGGGCGTAGGGCCTATTGCTTCCGCAACGATGAGTGCCTGGGCGAAGCCCAGGCACTCATCGTTGCTAACTGTCTTGCCGAACTTGTGCGCGCAGCGCACAAGTTCGGCTGAGGTCGCGACCTTGCCCGGATTCCACTATCCCAGCAACCCATGCCGTAGGCATGGGCCATATTTGTTACTGCTAAAATGAATGGAAATGAATGGGAGTCAATGGGGGACCCCGACGTCATGGCGAATGACGGGCGCGTTAGCGCCCGTCATTCGCCATTGACCCCACGGTGACGTGGGGAATGTTGAGAGCTTTCAAAAAATGTATAATATGTAATTCTAAGTTTTCGGATATTTTTTTTTGCTAAAAATATTATTATTTTTTTTATTTCTTCTTCTTCTGCTCTTTGAGCAGGAATTTGACCCCCTGAACATATTTGAAAACTCACCAAATTTTGCCCAAAATTCAGGTCTGCCGAAAAATTAATTTTTTTATATGGTGCATCATTGGGCATAAAAAAATGGCGCGACAGCGCCACCTACAAAAGTCAAAATACATTGCGTCAATGGGAGACGCCCCGACGTCAACTTTGTCGTAGAACCACCAAATTCGGTACACACACATTCTTCAAGTGATGCCAAACAAAAAATATTATTATGGCCACGCCCTCTGACAAACCGGAAGTCGGCCATCTTGATTTGAAAATTCCGAAAATGCCGAGTCAGCATTTTCGTTGACGTCGCATTTTCGTCAACTCCTCTGAAGGCGCTTCACCTGCAGGGCTGAAAATCACTGGACATCATCTAGACAAGTGGGGCATCAAAAGTTATCCAATTTACGTTGATCCCTATCACGGTTTCCGTGCGGCGAAGCCGCAAAAGTCCATCGGAATTTTTGCAATTTTCAAATGTCAAAATTTGCTCCCGTTTGCGCATACAAAGTCCGATTCACTCAAATTCGAATCAGTTATAAAACTTTCTGGCCTAGACCTACTCATTGTGAAGAAAACCAATTTGGTGCAATAGCGCCCCCTACAGAATAACAAATACATTTGCATGGAGGGCCCAAAATTTAGTTTTCCCCCAAATGTTACGAAATTTCACACAAATTCCATTTCGTCATTCCAATCAATAAAGTCAATCAGACCCATGTCGTTTTTTACATTGTGTTGCCACGGCGATGCGCCGAAGTTCCCATGTTATCCTAATGGGAAGGGTCCGAAAATTTCCCATTCATGAGAAAAACATTAGTTTCATGGAATTAAGTGAAATTTGGCAGAATGACTCATCATATCATCCTGATCAAAAAAGTCAATCACACCCATGCCATATTTTTCACTCTGTTGCCATGGCGATGCGCGAAATACCCCATGTTATCCTAATGGGAAAATTTACACATGTTTGGACATTTCAAACTCTTATAACGACTTATTACCTTTAAGGAAGACCGTGAAATTTGGCACGGTGATTCTTTACATCGTCCCCATCAAAAAAGTCCGGAGTGCCAAGTTTGTATTTTGCACGGTGTTGCCATGGTGATGCCTGGAAAAACCCATGTTGGTGCATTTTGTGCATCAGTGCTCCCAATGTCTTTTGACTCTGTTTGGTTACAAATGCAGCTCAAAGCCACAATAAAACAGAGGCAAGTGATGGATCAGCGCCACCTGCAGGGAGTGCCCGGTCGGCCGAGTGCGAAGCGCGGCCCGCGAGGGCCGTTCGATGCCGCTTGCGGCTTTAATTATTTTTTTTATTCCTCTTCTGCTCTTTGAGCAGTAATTTTACCCCCTGAACATATTCAAAAACTCACCAAATTTTTCCCAAAATTCAGGTCTGCCGAAAAATTAATTTTTTTATATGGTGCATCATTGGGCATAAAAAAATGGCGCGACAGCGCCACCTACAAAAGTCAAAATACATTGCGTCAATGGGAGACACCCCGACGTCAACTTTGTCGTAGACCCACCAAATTCGGTACACACATTCATCGAGTGATGCCAAACAAAAAATATTATTATGGCCACGCCCTCTGACAAACCGGAAGTCGGCCATCTTGGATTGAAAATTCCGAAATGCCGAGTCAGCATTTTCGTTGACGTGGCATTTTCGTCAACTCCTCTGAAGGCGCTTCACCTGCAGGGCTGAAAATCACTGGACACCATCTAGACAAGTGGGGCATCAAAAGTTATCCAATTTACGTCGATACGTATAACGGTTTCCGTGCGGCGAAGCCGCAAAAGTCCATCGCAATTTTTGCAATTTTCAAATTTGAAAATTTGCTCCCGTTTGCGCATATAAAGTCCGATTGAGCTCAAATTCAAATCAGTTGTAAAACTTTCTGGCCTAGACCTACTAATGTGAAAGTAAAAAAAAAATGGTGCTATAGCGCCCCCTACAGAATAACACATATATTTGCATGGAGGTCCCAAAATTTAGTTTTCCCAAATGTTACGAAATTTGACACAAAATTCCAGTGGGTCATCCCAATCAATAAAGTCAATCAGACCCATGACGTTTTTTGTACCGTGTTGCCATGACGATGCGCCAAATTGCCCCATGTTATCCTAATGGCAATGCTCCGAAAATTTCCCATTCATGAGAAAAACATTAGTTTCATGGAATTAAGTGAAATTTGCCAGAATGACTCATCATGTCATCCTGATCAAAAAAGTCAATCACACCCATGTCATATTTTTCACTCTGTTGCCATGTCGATGCGCGAAATACCCCATGTTATCCTAATGGGGAAATTTACACATTTTTGGACATTTCAAAGTCTTATAACGACTTCATACCTTCTATGACGATTGTGAGATTTAGCACGTTGATTCATTACATCATCCCCGTCAAAAAAGTCCGAGGGGCCAACTTTGTATTTTGCACGGTGTTGCCATGGCGATGCCTGGAAAACCCCATGTTGGTGCATTTTGTGCATCAGTGCTCCCAATGTCTTTTGGCTTGGTTTGGCTACAAATGCAGCTCAAAGCCACAATAAAACAGAAGCAAGTGATGAATCAGCGCCACCTACAGGGAGTGCCCGGTCTGCCGAGTGCGAAGCGCGGCCCGCGAGGGCCGTTCGATGCCGCTTGCGGCTTTAATTATTTTTATTTCTTCTTTCTTCTGCTTTTTGAACAGGAATTTGACCCCCTGAACATATTCCAAAACGCACAAAATTTTGCCCAAAATTCAGGTCTGCCGAAAAATTTATTTTTTTATATGGTGCATCATTGGGCATAAAAAAATGGCGCGACAGCGCCACCTACAAAAGTCAAAATACATTGCGTCAATGGGAGACACCCCGACGTCAACTTTGTCGTAGACCCACCAAATTCGGTACACACATTCATCAAGTGATGCCAAACAAAAAATATTATTATGGCCACGCCCTCTGACAAACCGGAAGTCGGCCATCTTGGATTGAAAATTCCGAAATGCCGAGTCAGCATTTTCGTTGATGTCGCATTTTCGTCAACTCCTCTGAAGGCGCTTCACCTGCAGGGCTGAAAATCACTGGACATCAACTAGACAAGTGGGGCATCAAAAGTTATCCGATTTACATTGATACATATAGCGGCTTCCGTGCGGCGAAGCCGCAAAATTCCATCGGAATTTTTGCAATTTTTAAATGTCAAAATTTGCTCCCGTTTGCGCATAAAAAGTCCGATTGAGCTCAAATTCGAATCACTTGTAAAACTTTCTGGCCTAGACCTACTAATTATAAACGAAAACAATTTGGTGCAATAGCGCCCCCTACAGAATAACAAATAAATTTGCATGGAGGGCCCAAAATTTAGTTTTCCCAAATGTTACGAAATTTCACACAAAATTCCAATGGGTCATCCCAATCAATAAAGTCAATCAGACCCATGACGTTTTTTGTACCGTGTTGCCATGACGATGCGCCAAATTGCCCATGTTATCCTAATGGGAACGGTCCGAAAATTTCCCATTCATGAGAAACACATTAGTTTCATGGAATTAAATGAAATTTGCCAGAATGACTCATCATATCATCCCGATCAAAAAGTCAATCACACCCATGCCATATTTTTCACTCTGTTGCTATGGTTATGCGCGAAATACCCCATGTTATCCTAATGGGAAAATTTACACATTTTTGGACATTTCAAAGTCTTATAACGGCTTCAAACCTTCAATGAAGAATGTGACATTTGGCACGTTGATTCTTTATATCGTCCCCATCAAAAAAGTCCGAGGTGCCAACTTTGTATCTTGCACGGTGTTGCCATGGCGATGCCTGGAAAACCCCATGTTGGTGCATTTTGTGCATCAGTGCTCCCAATGTCTTTTGACTTTGTTTGGTGACAAGTGCAGCCCAAAGCCACAATAAAACAGAGGCAAGTGGCGGATCAGCGCCACCTGCAGGGAGTGCCCGGTCGGCCGAGTGCGAAGCGCGGCCCGCGAGGGCCGTTCGATGCCGCTTGCGGCTTTAATTAGGCCCGAGCCCCTACAGGGCGTAGGGCCTATTGCTTCCGCAACGATGAGTGCCTGGGCGAAGCCCAGGCACTCATCGTTGCTAACTGTCTTGCCGAACTTGTGCGCGCAGCGCACAAGTTCGGCTGAGGTCGCGACCTTGCCCTGACTCCACTATCCCAGCAACCCATGCCGTAGGCATGGGCCATCTTTATTACTGCTAAAATGAATGGAAGTCAATGGGAGGTCAGTGGCGGGCCCCGACGTCATGGCGAATGACGGGCGCGTCAGCGCCCGTCATTCGCCATTGACCCCACGGTGACGTGGGGAAAGTCAAGAGCTTTCAAAAAATGTATAATTTGTCATTCTAATGTTTTCGGATATATTGTTTTTGCTAAAAATATTATTATTTTTTTTTTTTTTATTTTTATTTCTTCCTCATCTGCTCTTTGAGCAGGAATTTGACCCCCTGAACATATTTGAAAACTCACCAAATTTTGCCCAAAATTCAGGTCTGCCGAAAAATTTATTTTTTTATATGGTGCATCATTGGGCATAAAAAAATGGCGCGACAGCGCCACCTGCAAAAATCAAAATACATTGCGTCAATGGGAGACGCCCCGACGTCAATTTTGTCGTAGACCCACAAAATTTGGTACACACATTCTTCAAGTGATGCCAAACAAAAAATATTATTATGGCCACGCCCCCTGACAAACCGGAAGTCGGCCATCTTGGATTGAAAATTCCGAAATGCCGACTCAGCATTTTCGTTGACGTTGCATTTTCGTCAACTCCTCTGAAGGCGCTTCACCTGCAGGGCTGAAAATCACTGGACATCATCTAGACAAGTGGGGCATCAAAAGTTATCCAATTTAGGGTAATACCTGTCACGGTTTCCGTGCAGCGGAGCTGCAAAATTCCATCGGAATTTTTGCAATTTTTAAATTTCTAAATTTGCTCCCATTTGCGCATACTAAGTCCGATTTGACTCAAATTCGAATCATTTGTAAAACTTTCTGGCCTAAACCTACTCATTGTGAAAGAAACAAAATTGGCGTGATAGCGCCCCCTACAGAATAACAAATACATTTGCATGGAGGTACCAAAATTTAGTTTTCCCAAATGTTACGAAATTTCACACAAAATTCCAGAGGGTCATCCTGATCAATAAAGTCAATCAGACCCATATCGTTTATTGCACCCTGTTGCCATGACGATGCGCCAAAGTGCCCATGTTATCCTAATGGGAATGCTCCGAAAATTCCCCATTCATGAGAAAAACATTACTTTCATGGAATTACGTGAAATTTGGCAGAATGACTCATCATATCATCCTGATCAAAAAAGTCAATTACACCCATGTCATATTTTTCACTCTGTTGCCATGGCAATTCGCTAAATACCCCTTGTTATCCTAATGGGAAAATTTCCACATTTTCATACATTTCAAAGTCTTACAACGATGTATTACCTTTAAGGAAGAATGTGAGATTTGGCACAGTGATTCTTTACATCTTCCCCGTCAAAAAAGTCCAAAGTGCCAACTTTGTATTTTGCACGGTGTTGCCATGGCGATGCCTGGAAAAACCCATCTTGGTGCATTTTGTGCATCAGTGCTCCCAATGTCTTTTGGCTTGGTTTGGTCACAAGTGCGGCCCAAAGCCACAATAAAACGGAAGCGAGTGGCGGATCAGCGCCACCTACAGGGAGTGCCCGGTCGGCCGAGTGCGAAGCGCGGCCCGCGAGGGCCGTTCGATGCCGCTTGCGGCTTTAATTTTTATTTCTTCTTCTGCTCTTTGAGCAGGAATTTGACCCCCTGAACATATTCAAAAACTCACCAAATTTTGCCCAAAATTCAGGTCTGCCAAAAAATTATTTTTTTTATATGGTGCATCATTGGGCATAAAAAAATGGCGCGACAGCGCCACCTACAAAAGTCAAAATACATTGCGTCAATGGGAGGCGCCCCGACGTCAACTTTGTTGTAGAGCCACCAAATTCGGTACACACATTCATCAAGTGATGCCAAACAAAAATTTTTATTATGGCCACGCCCTCTGACAAACCGGAAGTCGGCCATCTTGGATTGAAAATTCCGAAATGCCGAGTCAGCATTTTGTTGATGTCGCATTTTCGTCAACTCCTCTGAAGCGCTTCACCTGCAGGGCTGAAAATCACTGGACATCATCTAGACAAGTGGGGCAATCAAAAGTTATCCAATTTAGGTTGATACGTATAACGGCTTCCGCTCCGTGCGGCGAAGCCGCAAAATTCCATCGGAATTTTTGCAATTTTTAAATTTCAAAATTTGCTCCCATTTGTGCATACTAAGTCCGATTTGACTCAAATTCAAATCAGTTGTAAAACTTTCTGCCCTAGACCTACTAATTGTGAAAGAAAACAATTTGGTGCAATAGCACCCCCTACAGAATAACAAATACATTTGCATGGAGGGCCCAAAATTTAGTTTTCCCCAAATGTTACGAAATTTCACACAAAATTCCATTTCGTCATTCCAATCAATAAAGTCAATCAGACCCATGATGTTTTTGCAACGTGTTGCCATGACGATGCGCCAAAGTGCCCATGTTATCCTAATGGGAACGCTCCGAAAATTCCCATTCATGAGAAAAACATTAGTTTCATGGAATTAAGTGAAATTTGCCAAATGACTCATCATGTCATCCTGATCAAAAAAGTCAATCACACCCATGTCATAATTTTCACTTTGTTGCCATGGCGATGCGCGAAATACCCCATGTTATCCTAATGGGAAAAATTTACACATGTTTGGACATTTCAAAGTCTTATAACGGCTTCAGACCTTCAGTGAAGAACGTGAGATTTGGCACGTTGATTCTTTACATCGTTCCTGTCAAAAAAGTCCAAGGTTCCAACTTTGTATTTTGCACGGTGTTGCCATGGCGATGCCTGGAAAAACCCATGTTGGTGCATTTTGTGCATCAGTGCTCCCAATGTCTTTTGACTTTGTTTGGTGACAAGTGCAGCCCATAGCCACAATAAAACAGAGGCATGTGGCGCGTTAGCGCCACCTATAGGGAGTGCCGGGTCGGCCGAGTGCGAAGCGCGGCCCGCGAGGGCCGTTCGATGCCGCTTGCGGCTTTAATTATTATTAGGCCCGAGCCCCTACAGGGCGTAGGGCCTATTGCTTCCGCAACGATGAGTGCCTGGGCGAAGCCCAGGCACTCATCGTTGCTAACTGTCTTGCCGAACTTGTGCGCGCAGCGCACACAGTTCGGCTGAGGTCGTGACCTTGCCCTGATTCCACTATCCCAGCAACCCATGCCGTAGGCATGGGCCATCTTTATTACTGCTAAAATGAATGGAAGTCAATGGGAGGTCAATGGCGGGCCCCGACGTCATGGCGAATGACGGGCGCGTCAGCAGCGCCGTCATTCGCCAATGACCCACGGTGACGTGGGGAAGGTTTCAGAGCTTTCAAAAAACGTATAATTTGTCATTCTAATGTTTTCGGATATATTGTTTTTGCTAAAAATATTATTATTAGGCCCGAGCCCCTACAGGGCGTAGGGCCTATTGCTTCCGCAACGATGAGTGCCTGGGCGAAGCCCAGGCACTCATCGTTGCTAACTGTCTTGCCGAACTTGTGCGCGCAGCGCACAAGTTCGGCTGAGGTCGTGACCTTGCCCTGATTCCACTATCCCAGCAACCCATGCCGTAGGCATGGGCCATCTTTATTACTGCTAAAATGAATGGAAGTCAATGGGAGGTCAATGGCGGGCCCCGACGTCATGGCGAATGACGGGCGCGTCAGCGCCCGTCATTCGCCAATGACCCCACGGTGACGTGGGGAAGGTTCAGAGCTTTCAAAAAACGTATAATTTGTCATTCTAATGTTTTCGGATATATTGTTTTTGCTAAAAATATTATTATTTTTATTATTATTTTTTTTATTCCTCTTCTGCTCTTTGAGCAGTAATTTGACCCCCTGAACATATTCAAAAACTCACCAAATTTTTCCCAAAATTTCAGGTCTGCCGAAAAAATTAATTTTTTTTATATGGTGCATCATTGGGCATAAAAAAATGGCGCGACAGCGCCACCTACAAAAGTCAAAATACATTGCGTCAATGGGAGACGCCCCCCGACGTCAACTTTGTCGTAGACCCACCAAATTCGGTACACACATTCATCGAGTGATGCCAAACAAAAAAATTATTATTATGGCCACGCCCTCTGACAAACCGAAGTCGGCCATCTTGGATTGAAAATTCCGAAATGCCGAGTCAGCATTTCGTTGACGTGGCATTTTCGTCAACTCCTCTGAAGGCGCTTCACCTGCAGGGCTGAAAATCACTGGACATCATCTAGACAAGTGGGGCATCAAAAGTTATCCAATTTACATTGATACGTATAACGGTTTCCGTGCGGCGAAGCCGCAAAAGTCCATCGGAATTTTTGCAATTTTCAAATTTGAAAATTTGCTCCCGTTTGCGCATACAAAGTCCGATTGAGCTCAAATTCGAATCAGTTGTAAAACTTTCTGGCCTAGACCTGCTAATTGTGAAAGAAAACAATTTGGTGCTATAGCGCCCCCTACAGAATAACACATATATTTGCATGGAGGTCCCAAAATTTAGTTTTCCCAAATGTTACGAAATTTGACACAAAATTCCAGTGGGTCATCCCAATCAATAAAGTCAATCAGACCCATGACGTTTTTTGTACCGTGTGTTGCCATGACGATGCGCCAAATTGCCCATGTTATCCTAATGGCAATGCTCCGAAAATTTCCCATTCATGAGAAAAACATTAGTTTCATGGAATTAAGTGAAATTTGCCAGAATGACTCATCATGTCATCCTGATCAAAAAAGTCAATCACACCCATGCCATATTTTTCACTCTGTTGCCATGGCGATGCGCGAAATACCCCATGTTATCCTAATGGGGAAATTTACACATTTTTGGACATTTCAAAGTCTTATAACGACTTCATACCTTCTATGACGATTGTGAGATTTAGCACGTTGATTCATTACATCATCCCCGTCAAAAAAGTCCGAGGTGCCAACTTTGTATTTTGCACGGTGTTGCCATGGCGATGCCTGGAAAACCCCATGTTGGTGCATTTTGTGCATCAGTGCTCCCAATGTCTTTTGGCTTGGTTTGGCTACAAATGCAGCTCAAAGCCACAATAAAACAGAAGCAAGTGATGAATCAGCGCCACCTACAGGGAGTGCCCGGTCGGCCGAGTGCGAAGCGCGGCCCGCGAGGGCCGTTCGATGCCGCTTGCGGCTTTAATTTTTATTATTTTTTTTATTTATTTTTTTTCTTCTTTCATCTGCTCTTTGAGCAGGAATTTGACCTCCTGAACATATTTGAAAACTCACCAAAATTTGCCCAAAATTCAGAAGTGGCGAAAAATTTATTTTTTTATATGGTGCATCATTGGGCATAAAAAAATGGCGCGACAGCGCCACCTACAAAAGTCAAAATACATTGCGTCAATGGGAGATGCCCCCGACGTCAACTTTTGTCGTAGAGCCACCAAATTCGGTACACACGTTCATCATCGTGATGCCAAACAAAAAATATTATTATGGCCACGCCCCCTGACAAACCGGAAGTCGGCCATCTTGGATTGAAAATTCCGAAATGCCGAGTCAGCGTTTTCGTTGACGTCGCATTTTCGTCAACTCCTCTGAAGGCGCTTCACCTGCAGGGCTGAAAATCACTGGACATCATCTAGACAAGTGGGGCATCAAAAGTTATCCAATTTAGGTTGATACCTGTCACGGTTTCCGTGCGGCGAAGCCGCAAAAGTCCATCGGAATTTTTGCAATTTTCAAATTTGAAAATTTGCTCCCGTTTGCGCATACACAGTCCGATTGGGCTCAAATTCGAATCAGTTGTAAAACTTTCTGGCCTAGACCTACCAATTATTAAAGAAAACAATTTGGTTCAATAGCGCGCCCCCTACAGAATAACACATATATTTGCATGGAGGGCCCAAAATTTAGTTTCCCCAAATGTTACGAAATTTCACACAAAATTCCAGTGTGTCATCCCAATCAATAAAGTCATCAGACCCATGACATTTTTTATACCGTGTTGCCATGACGATGTGCTAAAGTGCCCATGTTATCCTAATGGGAATGCTCCGAAAATTTCCCATTCATGAGAAAAACATTAGTTTCATGGAATTAAATGAAATTTGCCAGAATGACTCATCATGTCATCACGATCAAAAAAGTCAATCACACCCATGTCATATTTTTCACTCTGTTGCCATGGCGATGCGTGAAATACCCCATGTTATCCTAATGGGAAAATTTACAAATTTTGGGACATTTCAAAGTCTTATAACAGCTTCAGACCTTCAATGAAGAATGTGAGATTTGGCACGTTGATTCTTTACATCATCCCCATCAAAAAAGTCCGAGGTGCCAAGTTTGTATTTTGCACGGTGTTGCCATGGCGATGCCTGGAAAAACCCATGTTGGTGCATTTTGTGCATCACTGCTCCCAATGTCTTTTGGCTTGGTTTGGTCACAAGTGCAGCCCAAAGCCACAATGAAACAGAGGCAACTAATGGATCAGCGCCACCTACAGGGAGTGCCCGGTCGGCCGAGTGCGAAGCGCGGCCCGCGAGGGCCGTTCGATGCCGCTTGCGGCTTTAATTTTTATTTCTTCTTCTGCTCTTTGAGCAGGAATTTGACCCCCTGAACATATTTGAAAACTCACCAAATTTTGCCCAAAATTCAGGTCTGCCAAAAAATTATATTTTTTATATGGTGCATCATTGGGCATAAAAAAATGGCGCGACAGCGCCACCTACAAAAGTCAAAATACATTGCGTCAATGGGAGGCGCCCCGACGTCAACTTTGTCGTAGAGCCACCAAATTCGGTACACACGTTCATCAGTGATGCCAAACAAAAAATATTATTATGGCCCACGCCCTCTGACAAACCGGAAGTCGACCATCTTGGATTGAAAATTCCGAAATGCCGAGTCAGCTTTTTTGTTGACGTCGCATTTTCGTCAACTCCTCTGAAGGCGCTTCACCTGCAGGGCTGAAAATCACTGGACATCATCTAGACAAGTGGGGCATCAAAAGTTATCCGATTTACATTGATACGTATAAAACGGTTTTCGTGCGGCGAAGCCGCAAAATTCATCGGAATTTTTGCAATTTTTAAATTTCAAAATTTGCTCCTATTTCTGCATACTAAGTCCGATTTGACTCAAATTCAAATCAGTTGTAAAGCTTTCTAGCCTAGACCTACTCATTGTGAAAGAAAACAATTTGGTTAAATAGCGCCCCTACAGAATAACAAATTCATTTGTATGGAGTGCTGAAAATTTAGTTTTCCCAAATGTTACGAAATTTCACACAAAATTCTATTTCGTCATTCCAATCAATAAAGTCAATCAGACCCATATCATTTTTTTGCACCCTGTTGCCATGGCGATGCCGAAGTTTCCCATGTTATCCTAATGGGAACGGTCCGAAAATTTCCCATTCATGAGAAAAAAAATTACTTTTCATGGAATTAAGTGAAATTTGGCAGAATGACTCATCATGTCATCCTGATCAAAAAAGTCAATACACCCATGTCATAATTTTCACTCTGTTGCCATGGCGATGTGCGAAATACCCCATGTTATCCTAATGGGAAAATTTCTAAATTTTCGGACATTTCAAAGTCTTCTAACGACTTATTACCTTCAATGAAGAACAGGAAATTTGGCACAGTGATTCTTTACATCGTCCCCGTCAAAAAAGTCTGAGGGTCCAAGTTTTGTATTTTGCACGGTGTTGCCATGGAGATGCCTGGAAAACCCATGTTGGTGCATTTTGTGCATCTGTGCTCCCAATGTCTCTTTGCTTTGTTTGGTTACAAATGCAGCTCAAAGCCACAATAAAACAGAGGCAACTAATGGATCAGCGCCACCTACAGGGAGTGCCCGGTCGCCCGAGTGCGAAGCGCGGCCGCGAGGGCCGTTCGATGCCGCTTGCGGCTTTAATTAGGCCCGAGCCCCTACAGGGCGTAGGGCCTATTGCTTCCGCAACGATGAGTGCCTGGGCGAAGCCCAGGCACTCATCGTTGCTAACTGTCTTGCCGAACTTGTGCGCGCAGCGCACAAGTTCGGCTGAGGTCGCGACCTTGCCCTGATTCCACTATCCCAGCAACCCATGCCGTAGGCATGGGCCATCTTTGTTACTGCTAAAAATGAATGGAAGTCAATGGGAGGTCAGTGGCGGGCCCCGACGTCATGGCGAATGACGGGCGCGCGTCAGCGCCCGTCATTCGCCATTGACCCCACGGTGACGTGGGGAAGGTCCAGAGCTTTCAAAAAAAACGTATAATTTGTCATTCTAATGTTATCGGATATATTGTTTTTGCTAAAAATATTATTATTTTTATTATTATTATTTTTTTTTCTTCCTCATCTGCTCTTTGAGCAGGAATTTCACCCCCTGAACATATTTCAAAACTAACCAAATTTTGCCCAAAATTCAGAAGTGGCGAAAAATTATTTTTTTTATATATGGTGCATCATTGGGCATAAAAAAAATGGCGCGACAGCGCCACCTGCAAAAATCAAAATACATTGCGTCAATGGGAGACACCCCGACGTCAATTTTGTCGTAGAGCCACGAAATTCAGTACACACATTCTTCATGTGATGCCAAACAAAAAATATTATTATGGCCACGCCCCCTGACAAACCGGAAGTCGGCCATCTTGGATTGAAAATTCCGAAATGCCGACTCAGCATTTTCGTTGATGTCGCATTTTCGTCAACTCCTCTGAAGGCGCTTCACCTGCAGGGCTGAAAATCACTGGACATCATCTAGACAAGTGGGGCATCAAAAGTTATCCAATTTACGTTGATACGTATAACGGTTTTCGTGCGGCGAAGCCGCAAATTTCCATCGGAATTTTTGCAATTTTCAAATTTGAAAATTTGCTCCCGTTTGCGCATACAAAGTCCGATTTCACTCAAATTCGAATCATTTGTAAAACTTTCTGGCCTAAACCTACTCATTGTGAAAGAAACAAAATTGGCGCGATAGCGCCCCCTACAGAATAACAAATAAATTTGTATGGAGGTCCCAAAATTTAGTTTTCACAAATGTTACAAAATTTCACACAAAATTCCAGTGGGTCATCCAGATCAATAAAGTCAATCAGACCCATGCCATTTTTTGCACCGTGTTGCCATGACGATGCGCCAAAGTGCCCATGTTATCCTAATGGGAACGCTCCGAAAATTCCCCATTCATGAGAAAAACATTAGTTTCACGGAATTAAGTGAAATTTGGCAGAATTACTCTTCATGTCATCCAAATCAAAAAAGTCAATCACACCCATGTCATAATTATTACTCTGTTGCCATGGCGATGCGTGAACTACCCCATGTTATTCTAATGGGAAAATTTACAAATTTTTGGACATTTCAAAGTCTTATAACGACTTCAAACCTTCAATGACGAATGTGAGATTTGGCACGTTGATTCTTTACATCATCCCGTCAAAAAAGTCCGAGGGTCCCAACTTTGTATTTTGCACGGTGTTGCCATGGCGATGCCTGGAAAAACCCATGTTGGTGCATTTGTGCATCAGCGCTCCCAATGTATTTTGGCTTTGTTTGGTTACAAATGCAGCCCAAAGCCACAATGAATCAGAGGCATGTGGCGCGTCAGCGCCACCTACAGGGAGTGCCGGGTCGGCCGAGTGCGAAGCCCGGCCCGCGAGGGCCGTTCGATGCCGCTTGCGGCTTTAATTATTAGGCCCGAGCCCCTACAGGGCGTAGGGCCTATTGCTTCCGCAACGATGAGTGCCTGGGCGAAGCCCAGGCACTCATCGTTGCTAACTGTCTTGCCGAACTTGTGCGCGCAGCGCACAAGTTCGGCTGAGGTCGTGACCTTGCCCTGATTCCACTATCCCAGCAACCCATGCCGTAGGCATGGGCCATCTTTATTACTGCTAAAATGAATGGAAGTCAATGGGAGGTCAATGGCGGGCCCCGACGTCATGGCGAATGACGGGCGCGTCAGCGCCCGTCATTCGCCAATGACCCCACGGTGACGTGGGGAAGGTTCAGAGCTTTCAAAAAACGTATAATTTGTCATTCTAATGTTTTCGGATATATTGTTTTTGCTAAAAATATTATTATTAGGCCCGAGCCCCTACAGGGCGTAGGGCCTATTGCTTCCGCAACGATGAGTGCCTGGGCGAAGCCCAGGCACTCATCGTTGCTAACTGTCTTGCCGAACTTGTGCGCGCAGCGCACAAGTTCGGCTGAGGTCGTGACCTTGCCCTGATTCCACTATCCCAGCAACCCCCATGCCGTAGGCATGGGCCATCTTTATTACTGCTAAAATGAATGGAAGTCAATGGGAGGTCAATGGCGGGCCCCGACGTCATGGCGAATGACGGGCGCGTCAGCGCCCGTCATTCGCCAATGACCCCACGGTGACGTGGGGAGGTTTCAGAGCTTTCAAAAAAACGTATAATTTGTCATTCTAATGTTTTCGGATATATTGTTTTTTTGCTAAAAATATTATTATTTTTATTATTATTTTTTTTATTCCTCTTCTGCTCTTTGAGCAGTAATTTGACCCCCTGAACATATTCAAAAACTCACCAAATTTTTCCCAAAATTCAGGTCTGCCGAAAAATTAATTTTTTTATATGGTGCATCATTGGGCATAAAAAAAATGGGCGCGACAGCGCCACCTACAAAAGTCAAAAATACATTGCGTCAATGGAGACACCCCGACGTCAACTTTGTCGTAGACCCACCAAATTCGGTACACACATTCATCGAGTGATGCCAAACAAAAAATATTATTATGGCCACGCCCTCTGACAAACCGGAAGTCGGCCATCTTGGATTGAAAATTCCGAAATGCCCGAGTCAGCATTTTCGTTGACGTGGCATTTTCGTCAACTCCTCTGAAGGCGCTTCACCTGCAGGGCTGAAAATCACTGGACATCATCTAGACAAGTGGGGCATCAAAAGTTATCCAATTTACATTGATACGTATAACGGTTTCCGTGCGGCGAAGCCGCAAAAGTCCATCGGAATTTTTGCAATTTTCAAATTTGAAAATTGCTCCCGTTTGCGCATACAAAGTCCGATTGAGCTCAAATTCGAATCAGTTGTAAAACTTTCTGGCCTAGACCTGCTAATTGTGAAAGAAAACAATTTGGTGCTATAGCGCCCCTACAGAATAAACATATATATTTGCATGGAGGTCCCAAATTTAGTTTTCCCAAATGTTACGAAATTTGACACAAAATTCCAGTGGGTCATCCCAATCAATAAAGTCAATCAGACCCATGACGTTTTTGTACCGTGTTGCCATGACGATGCGCCAAATTGCCCATGTTATCCTAATGGCAATGCTCCGAAAATTTCCCATCATGAGAAAAAACATTAGTTTCATGGAATTAAGTGAAATTTGCCAGAATGACTCATCATGTCATCCTGATCAAAAAAGTCAATCACACCCATGCCATATTTTTCACTCTGTTGCCATGGCGATGCGCGAAATACCCCATGTTATCCTAATGGGGAAATTTACACATTTTTGGACATTTCAAAGTCTTATAACGACTTCATACCTTCTATGACGATTGTGAGATTTAGCACGTTGATTCATTACATCATCCCCGTCAAAAAAGTCCGAGGTGCCAACTTTGTATTTTGCACGGTGTTGCCATGGCGATGCCTGGAAAACCCCATGTTGGTGCATTTTGTGCATCAGTGCTCCCAATGTCTTTTGGCTTGGTTTGGCTACAAATGCAGCTCAAAGCCACAATAAAACAGAAGCAAGTGATGAATCAGCGCCACCTACAGGGAGTGCCCGGTCGGCCGAGTGCGAAGCGCGGCCCGCGAGGGCCGTTCGATGCCGCTTGCGGCTTTAATTATTAGGCCCGAGCCCCCTACAGGGCGTAGGGCCTATTGCTTCCGCAACGATGAGTGCCTGGGCGAAGCCCAGGCACTCATCGTTGCTAACTGTCTTGCCGAACTTGTGCGCGCAGCGCACAAGTTCGGCTGAGGTCGCGACCTTGCCCTGATTCCACTATCCCAGCAACCCATGCCGTAGGCATGGGCCATCTTTATTACTGCTAAAATGAATGGAAGTCAATGGGAGGTCAATGGCGGGCCCCCCGACGTCATGGCGAATGACGGGCGCGTCAGCGCCCGTCATTCGCCAATGACCCCACGGTGACGTGGGGAAGGTTCAGAGCTTTCAAAAAACGTATAATTTGTCATTCTAATGTTTTCGGATATATTGTTTTTGCTAAAAAATTATTATTAGGCCCGAGCCCTACAGGGCGTAGGGCCTATTGCTCCCGCAACGATGAGTGCCTGGGCGAAGCCCAGGCACTCATCGTTGCTAACTGTCTTGCCGAACTTGTGCGCGCAGCGCACAAGTTCGGCTGAGGTCGCGACCTTGCCCTGATTCACTATCCCAGCAACCCATGCCGTAGGCATGGGGCATCTTTATTACTGCTAAAATGAATGGAAGTCAATGGGAGGTCAATGGCGGACCCCGACGTCATGGCGAATGACGGGCGCGTCAGCGCCCGTCATTCGCCATTGACCCCACGGTGACGTGGGGAAAGTCAAGAGCTTTCAAAAAATGTATAATATGTCATTCTAATGTTATCGGATATATTGTTTTTGCTAAAAATATTATTATTTTTATTTTTTTTTTTTTTTTTCTTCTTCTTCTTCTGCTCTTTGAGCAGGAATTTGACCCCCTGAACATATTCAAAAACTCACCAAAATTTGCCCAAAATTCAGGTCTGCCGAAAAATTTATTTTTTATATGGTGCATCATTGGGCATAAAAAAAATGGCACGACAGCGCCACCTACAAAAGTCAAAATACATTGCGTCAATGGGAGATGCCCCAACGTCAACTTTGTCGTAGACCCACCAAATTCGGTACACACTTTCATCAAGTGATGCCAAACAAAAAATATTATTATGGCCACGCCCTCTGACAAACCGGAAGTCGGCCATCTTGGATTGAAAATTCCGAAATGCCGAGTCAGCTTTTTTGTTGACGTCGCATTTTCGTCAACTCCTCTGAAGGCGCTTAACCTGCAGGGCTGAAAATCACTGGACATCATCTAGACAAGTGGGGCATCAAAAGTTATCCAATTTACATTGATACGTATAACGGTTTCCGTGCGGCGAAGCCGCAAATTTCCATCGGAATTTTTGCAATTTTTAAATTTCAAAATTTGCTCCCATTTGTGCATATAAAAGTCCGATTTGACTCAAATTCAAATCAGTTGTAAAACTTTCTGCCCTAGACCTACTAATTGTGAAAGAAAAAAATTTTGGTGCAATAGCGCCCCCTACAGAATAACAAATACATTTGCATGGAGGGCCCAAAATTTAGTTTTCCCAAATGTTACGAAATTTCACACAAAATTCCATTTCGTCATTCCAATCAATAAAGTCAATCAGACTCATGTCGTTTTTTTGCATCGTGTTGCCATGGCGATGCGCCGAAGTTCCCATGTTATCCTAATGGGAACGGTCCGAAAATTTCCCATTCATGAGAAAAACATTAGTTTCATGGAATTAAGTGAAATTTGCCAGAATGACTCATCATGTCATCCCAATCAAAAAAGTCAATCACACCCATGTCATAATTTTCACTTTGTTGCCATGGCGATGCGCGAAATACCCTATGTTATCCTAATGGGAAAATTTACACATGTTTGGACATTTCAAAGTCTTATAACGGCTTCAGACCTTCAGTGAAGAACGTGAGATTTGGCACGTTGATTCTTTACATCGTTCCTGTCAAAAAAGTCCAAGGTTCCAACTTTGTATTTTGCACGGTGTTGCCATGGCGATGCCTGGAAAAACCCATGTTGGTGCATTTTGTGCATCAGTGCTCCTAATGTCTTTTGACTTTGTTTGGAGACAAGTGCAGCCCAAAGCCACAATAAAACAGAGGCATGTGGCGCGTTAGCGCCACCTACAGGGAGTGCCAGGTCGGCCGAGTGCGAAGCGCGGCCCGCGAGGGCCGTTCGATGCCGCTTGCGGCTTTAATTTTTATTATTATTTTTTTTATTCCTCTTCTGCTCTTTGAGCAGTAATTTGACCCCCTGAACATATTCAAAAACTCACCAAATTTTTCCCAAAATTCAGGTCTGCCGAAAAAAATAATTTTTTTTATATGGTGCATCATTGGGCATAAAAAAATGGCGCGACAGCGCCACCTACAAAAGTCAAAATACATTGCGTCAATGGGAGACACCCCGACGTCAACTTTGTCGTAGACCCACCAAATTCGGTACACACATTCATCGAGTGATGCCAAACAAAAAATATTATTATGGCCACGCCCTCTGACAAACCGGAAGTCGGCCATCTTGGATTGAAAATTCCGAAATGCCGAGTCAGCATTTTCGTTGACGTGGCATTTTCGTCAACTCCTCTGAAGGCGCTTCACCTGCAGGGCTGAAAATCACTGGACATCATCTAGACAAGTGGGGCATCAAAAGTTATCCAATTTACATTGATACGTATAACGGTTTCCGTGCGGCGAAGCCGCAAAAGTCCATCGGAATTTTTGCAATTTTCAAATTTGAAAATTTGCTCCCGTTTGCGCATACAAAGTCCGATTGAGCTCAAATTTCGAATCAGTTGTAAAACTTTCTGGCCTAGACCTGCTAATTGTGAAAGAAAACAATTTGGTGCTATAGCGCCCCCTACAGAATAACACATATATTTGCATGGAGGTCCCAAAATTTAGTTTTCCCAATGTTACGAAATTTGACACAAAATTCCAGTGGGTCATCCAATCAATAAAGTCAATCAGACCATGACGTTTTTTGTACCGTGTTGCCATGACGATGCGCCAAATTGCCCATGTTATCCTAATGGCAATGCTCCGAAAATTTCCCATTCATGAGAAAAACATTAGTTTCATGGAATTAAGTGAAATTTGCCAGAATGACTCATCATGTCATCCTGATCAAAAAAGTCAATCACACCCATGCCATATTTTTCACTCTGTTGCCATGGCGATGCGCGAAATACCCCATGTTATCCTAATGGGGAAATTACACATTTTTGGACATTTCAAAGTCTTATAACGACTTCATACCTTCTATGACGATTGTGAGATTTAGCACGTTGATTCATTACATCATCCCCGTCAAAAAAAGTCCGAGGTGCCAACTTTGTATTTTGCACGGTGTTGCCATGGCGATGCCTGGAAAAACCCATGTTGGTGCATTTTGTGCATCAGTGCTCCCAATGTCTTTTGGCTTGGTTTGGCTACAAATGCAGCTCAAAGCCACAATAAAACAGAAGCAAGTGATGAATCAGCGCCACCTACAGGGAGTGCCCGGTCGGCCGAGTGCGAAGCGCGGCCCGCGAGGGCCGTTCGATGCCGCTTGCGGCTTTAATTATTAGGCCGAGCCCCCTACAGGGCGTAGGGCCTATTGCTTCCGCAACGATGAGTGCCTGGGCGAAGCCCAGGCACTCATCGTTGCTAACTGTCTTGCCGAACTTGTGCGCGCAGCGCACAAGTTCGGCTGAGGTCGCGACCTTGCCCTGATTCCACTATCCCAGCAACCCATGCCGTAGGCATGGGCCATCTTTATTACTGCTAAAATGAATGGAAGTCAATGGGAGGTCAATGGCGGGCCCCGACGTCATGGCGAATGACGGGCGCGTCAGCGCCCGTCATTCGCCAAATGACCCCACGGTGACGTGGGGAAGGTTCAGAGCTTTCAAAAAACGTATAATTTGTCATTCTAATGTTTTCGGATATATTGTTTTTTTGCTAAAAATATTATTATTAGGCCCGAGCCCCTACAGGGCGTAGGGCCTATTGCTCCCGCAACGATGAGTGCCTGGGCGAAGCCCAGGCACTCATCGTTGCTAACTGTCGCGACCTTGCCCTGATTCCACTATCCCAGCAACCCATGCCGTAGGCATGGGGCATCTTTATTACTGCTAAAATGAATGGAAGTCAATGGGAGGTCAATGGCGGACCCCGACGTCATGGCGAATGACGGGCGCGTCAGCGCCCCCGTCATTCGCCATTGACCCCACGGTGACGTGGGAAAGTCAAGAGCTTTCAAAAAAATGTATAATATGTCATTCTAATGTTATCGGATATATTGTTTTTGCTAAAAATATTATTATTTTTTTTTTTTTTTTTTTTTTTTCTTTCATCTGCTCTTTGAGCAGGAATTTGACCCCCTGAACATATTCAAAAACTCACCAAATTTGCCCAAAATTCAGGTCTGCCGAAAAAATTTATTTTTTTATATGGTGCATCATTGGGCATAAAAAATGGCACGACAGCGCCACCTACAAAAGTCAAAATACATTGCGTCAATGGGAGACGCCCCAACGTCAAGTTTGTGTCGTAGACCCACCAAATTCGGTACACACGTTCATCAAGTGATGGCAAACAAAAAATATTATTATGGCCACGCCCTCTGACAAACCGGAAGTCGGCCATCTTGGATTGAAAATTCCGAAATGCCGAGTCAGCTTTTTGTTGACGTCGCATTTTCGTCAACTCCTCTGAAGGCGCTTAACCTGCAGGGCTGAAAATCACTGGACATCATCTAGACAAGTGGGGCATCAAAAGTTATCCAATTTACATTGATACGTATAACGGTTTCCGTGCGGCGAAGCCGCAAATTTCCATCGGAATTTTTGCAATTTTTAAATTTCAAAATTTGCTCCCATTTGTGCATATAAAGTCCGATTTGACTCAAATTCAAATCAGTTGTAAAACTTTCTGCCCTAGACCTACTAATTGTGAAAGAAAACAATTTGGTGCAATAGCGCCCCCTACAGAATAACAAATACATTTGCATGGAGGGCCCAAAATTTAGTTTTCCCAAATGTTACGAAATTTCACACAAAATTCCATTTCGTCATTCCAATCAATAAAGTCAATCAGACCCATGTCGTTTTTTGCATTGTGTTGCCATGGCGATGCGCCGAAGTTCCCATGTTATCCTAATGGGAACGGTCCGAAAATTTCCCATTCATGAGAAAAACATTAGTTTCATGGAATTAAGTGAAATTTGCCAGAATGACTCATCATGTCATCCCAATCAAAAAAGTCAATCACACCCATGTCATAATTTTCACTTTGTTGCCATGGCGATGCGCGAAATACCCCATGTTATCCTAATGGGAAAATTTACACATGTTTGGACATTTCAAAGTCTTATAACGGCTTCAGACCTTCAGTGAAGAACGTGAGATTTGGCACGTTGATTCTTTACATCGTTCCTGTCAAAAAAGTCCAGGTTCCAACTTTGTATTTTGCACGGTGTTGCCATGGCGATGCCTGGAAAAACCCATGTTGGTGCATTTTGTGCATCAGTGCTCCTAATGTCTTTTGACTTGTTTGGAGACAAGTGCAGCCCAAAGCCACAATAAAACAGAGGCATGTGGCGCGTTAGCGCCACCTAGTGCCAGGAGTGCCAGGTCGGCCGAGTGCGAAGCGCGGCCCCGCGAGGGCCGTTCGATGCCGCTTGCGGCTTTAATTTTTATTATTATATTTTTTTATTCCTCTTCTGCTCTTTGAGCAGGAATTTGACCCCCTGAAACATATTCAAAAAACTCACCAAATTTTTCCCAAAATTCAGGTCTGCCGAAAAAATTATTTTTTTTATATGGTGCATCATTGGGCATAAAAAAATGGTGCGACAGCGCCACCTACAAAAGTCAAAATACATTGCGTCAATGGGAGACACCCCGACGTCAACTTTGTCGTAGACCCACCAAATTCGGTACACACATTCATCGAGTGATGCCAAACAAAAAATATTATTATGGCCACGCCCTCTGACAAACGGAAGTCGGCCATCTTGGATTGAAAATTCCGAAATGCCGAGTCAGCATTTTCGTTGACGTGGCATTTTCGTCAACTCCTCTGAAGGCGCTTCACCTGCAGGGCTGAAAATCACTGGACATCATCTAGACAAGTGGGGCATCAAAAGTTATCCAATTTACATTGATACGTATAACGGTTTCCGTGCGGCGAAGCCGCAAAAGTCCATCGGAATTTTTGCAATTTTCAAATTTGAAAATTTGCTCCCGTTTGCGCATACAAAGTCCGATTGAGCTCAAATTCGAATCAGTTGTAAAACTTTCTGGCCTAGACCTACTAATTGTGAAAGAAAACAATTTGGTGCTATAGCGCCCCCTACACAGAATAACACATATATTTGCATGGAGGTCCCAAAATTTAGTTTTCCCAAATGTTACGAAATTTGACACTAAATTCCAGTGGGTCATCCCAATCAATAAAGTCAATCAGACCCATGACGTTTTTTGTACCGTGTTGCCATGACGATGCGCCAAATTGCCCATGTTATCCTAATGGGAATGCTCCGAAAATTTCCCATTCATGAGAAAAACATTAGTTTCATGGAATTAAGTGAAATTTGCCAGAATGACTCATCATGTCATCCTGATCAAAAAAAGTCAATCACACCCATGTCATATTTTCATTCTGTTGCCATGGCGATGCGCGAAATACCCCCATGTTATCCTAATGGGGAAATTTACACATTTTTGGACATTTCAAAGTCTTATAACGACTTCATACCTTCTATGACGATTGTGAGATTTAGCACGTTGATTCATTACATCATCCCGTCAAAAAAGTCCGAGGTGCCAACTTTGTATTTGCACGGTGTTGCCATGGCGATGCCTGAAAACCCATGTTGGTGCATTTTGTGCATCAGTGCTCCCAATGTCTTTTGACTTTGTTTGGTGACAAATGCAGCTCAAAGCCACAATAAAACAGAAGCAAGTGATGAATCAGCGCCACCTACAGGGAGTGCCCGGTCGGCCGAGTGCGAAGCGCGGCCCGCGCGAGGGCCGTTCGATGCCGCTTGCGGCTTTAATTTTTATTTTCTTCTTTCTTCTGCTTTTTGAAACAGGAATTTGACCCCCTGAACATATTCGAAAACTCACCAAAATTTGCCCAAAATTCAGGTCTGCCGAAAAATTTATTTTTTTATATGGTGCATCATTGGGCATAAAAAAAATGGCGCGACAGCGCCACCTGCAAAAAAATCAAATACATTGCGTCAATGGGAGACGCCCCGACGTCAACTTTGTCGTAGACCCACCAAATTCGGTACACACATTCATCAAGTGATGCCAAACAAAAAATATTATTATGGCCACGCCCTCTGACAAACCGGAAGTCGGCCATCTTGGATTGAAAATTCCGAAATGCCGAGTCAGCATTTTCGTTGACGTCGCATTTTCGTCAACTCCTCTGAAGGCGCTTCACCTGCAGGGCTGAAAATCACTGGACATCATCTAGACAAGTGGGGCATCAAAAGTTATCCGATTTACATTGATACATATAGCGGCTTCCGTGCGGCGAAGCCGCAAAATTCCATCGGAATTTTTGCAATTTTTAAATGTCAAAATTTGCTCCCGTTTGCGCATAAAAAGTCCGATTGAGCTCAAATTCGAATCACTTGTAAAACTTTCTGGCCTAGACCTACTAATTATGAACGAAAACAATTTGGTGCAATAGCGCCCCCTACAGAATAACAAATAAATTTGCATGGAGGGCCCAAAATTTAGTTTTCCCAAATGTTATTAAAATTTCACACAAAATTCCAGTGGGTCATCCCAATCAATAAAGTCAATCAGACCCATGACGTTTTTTG
Source organism: Periophthalmus modestus (assembly GCA_019594935.1). Classification (NCBI taxonomy): domain Eukaryota; kingdom Metazoa; phylum Chordata; class Actinopteri; order Gobiiformes; family Gobiidae; genus Periophthalmus; species Periophthalmus modestus. Next base: position 16,196 of record JAIEZT010000309.1, on the reverse strand, counting down.
TACCGTGTTGCCATGACGATGCGCCAAATTGCCCATGTTATCCTAATGGGAACGCTCCGAAAATGTCCCATTCATGAGAAACACATTAGTTTCATGGAATTAAATGAAATTTGCCAGAATGACTCATCATATCATCCCGATCAAAAAAGTCAATCACACCCATGCCATATTTTTCACTCTGTTGCTATGGTTATGCGCGAAATACCCCATGTTATCCTAATGGGAAAATTTACACATTTTTGGACATTTCAAAGTCTTATAACGGCTTCAAACCTTCAATGAAGAATGTGACATTTGGCACGTTGATTCTTTATATCGTCCCCATCAAAAAAGTCCAAGGTGCCAACTTTGTATCTTGCACGGTGTTGCCATGGCGATGCCTGGAAAACCCCATGTTGGTGCATTTTGTGCATCAGTGCTCCCAATGTCTTTTGACTTTGTTTGGTGACAAGTGCAGCCCAAAGCCACAATAAAACAGAGGCAAGTGGCGGGTCAGCGCCACCTACAGGGAGTGCCCGGTCGGCCGAGTGCGAAGCGTGGCCCGCGAGGGCCGTTCGATGCCGCTTGCGGCTTTAATTTATTTATTCTTTCTCCTGCACCTACAAAAGTCAAAATACATTGTGTCAATGGGAGACGCCCCGACATCAACTTTGTCGTAGACTCACCAAATTCGGTACACACATTCTTCATGTGATACCAAACAAAAAATATTATTATGGCCACGCCCCCTGACAAACCGGAAGTCGGCCATCTTGGATTGAAAATTCCGAAATGCCGAGTCAGCGTTTTCGTTGACGTCGCATTTTCGTCAACTCCTCTGAAGGCGCTTTACCGACAGGGCTGAAAATCACTGGACATCATCTACACAAGTGGGGCATCAAAAGTTATCCAATTTACGTTTATACGTATAATGGTTTCCGTGCGGCGAAGCCGCAAATGTCCGTCGGAATTTTTGCAATTTTCAAATGTCAAAATTTGCTCCCGTTTGCGCATAAAAAGTCCGATTGAGCTCAAATTCAAATCAGTTGTAAAACTTTCTGGCCTAGACCTACTAATTGTGAAAGAAAACAATTTGGTGCAATAGCGCCCCCTACAGAATAACAAATAAATTTGTATGGAGGTCCGAAAATTTACTTTTCCCAAATGTTACAAAGTTTCACACAAAATTCCAGTGGGTCATCCCAATCAATAAAGTCAATGACACCCATGTCGTTTTTTGTACCGTGTTGCCATGGTGATGCGCCAAATTGCCCATGTTATCCTAATGGGAACGCTCCAAAAATTTCCCATTCATGAGAAAAACATTAGTTTCATGGAATTATGTGAAATTTGGCAGAATGACTCTTAATGTCATCCCGATCAAAAAAGTCAATCACACCCATGTCATATTTTTCACTGGGTTGCCATGGCGATGCGCGAAATACCCCATGTTATCCTAATGGGAAATTTTCCGCATTTTCGTTCATTTCAAAGTGTTATAACGACTTATTACCTTTAAGGAAGAACGTGAAATTTGGCACAGTGATTCTTTATATCGTCCTCATCAAAAAAGTCCAAGGGGCCAAGTTTGTATTTTGCACGGTGTTGCCATGGCGATGCCTGGAAAAACCCATGTCGGTGCATTTTGTGCATCACTGCTCCCAATGTCTTTTGACTTTGTTTGGGTGACTAGTGCAGCCCAAAAGCCGCAATAAAAAACGGAGGGCAACTGGCGGATCAGCGCCACCTACAGGTAGTGCCCGGTCGGCCGAGTGCGAAGCGCGGCCCGCCAGGGCCGTTCGATGCCGCTTGCGGCTTTAATTTATTTTTATTTCTTCCTCATCTGCTCTTTGAGCAAATTTTGCCCAAAATTCAGGTCTGCCGAAAAATTTATTTTTTTATATGGTGCATCATTGGGCATAAAAAAATGGCGCAACAGCGCCACCTACAAAAGTCAAAATACATTGCGTCAATGGGAGACGCCCCGACGTCAATTTTGTCGTACAGCCACCAAATTCGGTACACACATTCTTCAAGTCATGCCAAACAAAAAATATTATTATGGCCACGCCCCCTGACAAACCGGAAGTCGGCCATCTTGGATTGAAAATTCCAAATGCCGAGTCAGCATTTTTGTTGACGTCGCATTTTCGTCAACTCCTCTGAAGGCGCTTCACCTGCAGGGCTGAAAATCACTGGACATCATCTAGACAAGTGGGGCATCAAAAGTTATCCAATTTAGGTTAATACCTGTCACGGTTTCCGTGCAGCGGAGCTGCAAAATTCCATCGGAATTTTTGCAATTTTTAAATTTCAAAATTTGCTCCCATTTGCACATACTAAGTCCGATTTGACTCAAATTCGAATCATTTGTAAAACTTTCTGGCCTAGACCTACTCATTGTGAAAGAAAAAAAATTGGTGCAATAGCGCCCCCTACAGAATAACAAATGAATTTGTATGGAGGTCCCAAAATTTAGTTTTCCTAAATGTTACGAAATTTCACACAAAATTCCAGTGGGTCATCCCAATCAAGAAAGTCAATCAGACCCATATCGTGTTTTGCACCGTGTTGCCATGACGATGCGCCAAAGTGCCCATGTTATCCTAATGGGAATGCTCCGAAAATTTCCCATTCATGAGAAAAACATTACTTTCATGGAATTAAGTGAAATTTGGCACAATGATTCATCATATAATCCCGATCAATAAAGTCAATCACACCCATGTCGTTTTTTGCACTGTGTTGCCATGGCGATGTGCGAAATACCCCATGTTATCCTAATGGGAAAATTTACACATTTTTTGACATTTCAAAGTCTTATAACGGCTTCATACCTTCAATCAAGTATGTGAGATTTGGCATGCTGATTCTTTTCATCTTCCCCGTCAAAAAAGTCCAAGGTGCCAACTTTGTATTTTGCACGGTGTTGCCATGGCGATGCCTTGAAAACCCCATGTTGGTGCATTTTGTGCATCACTGCTCCCAATGTCTTTTGGCTTTGTTTGATTACAAATGCAACTCAAAGCCACAATAAAACAGAGGCAAGTGATGAATCAGCGCCACCTACAGGGAGTGCCCCGGTCGGCCGATGTGCGAAGCGCGGCCCGCGAGGGCCGTTCGATGCCGCTTGCGGCTTTAATTTTTTTTTTTTTTTTGCTCTTTCTGAGACCTGGATGAGTAGCACTCCTGCTGGCGTTTTCACCATCCCCAATTACGATCATTTTAGAAGGGACAGAACAAATAAAAAAGGTGGTGGTGTAATATTGTACGTCAAAGAGCGGTTTCAATGTAATCACCTACCTCAAAATGACCTGGAATGTGTGGCAGTCACAATTAATGTATCTATTGAAATGTCTTTTAATGTTGTTGTAGTGTATAGACCACCTAATGAGAAGGATGTGTTTTTCGAATGGCTTAAAGATGTACTTAAAATCTGTAACAACAAGGAAACAATCGTACTGGGGGATTTCAATCTAAATTGGTTGGACAAAACTCGCTCCAGTAAATTAAGGCACTTGGCCAAGCAGTTCAATCTAACGCAAATGATAAAAAATCCAACCAGGATTACCAGCACAACAAAAACATTATTAGATTTGATCTTTACTAGTAAACTGGACCGCGTAAATAGAACATTCAACTTATGTCAGACCACAATCTAACACTGGTCTCAAGAAATCTGTCTAAAACTCCCTACAAAAACCAGCATAGAGAGAAAGTGTTTACATCTTTTATTCCTAAACATGTCAGAGGGCAAGATACAGAAGAGGCCTGTAACACACTGAAAAATACCATCAGTCAGATTCTTTCTAAATTTACAAAAATGCAGCAGAGTAAACCTAAGAGTAAAAAACCCTGCCTTGGTTTAATAACAAATTATGGCTTTTAATGAAGGAAAGGGATGCTGCACTTAAAAAGTATCTCAAGTCTAAACTGGGGATAGACCGATTGTTGTTCAAGAGCCACAGAAATAAAGTTACAGGTGAACTAAGAAAAGCTAGAGCAGATTTTTTCTTAGAAATAATTTAACAAGCCAAAGGAAACAGCAAAATGATATGGGCGGTGTATAGAGAAATTATCTGGAAAAGAGGGAAAATTAAATGGCCCTTTTGAACTCTACAAAAACAGTTGACAGTTCTACACTCACACCAGGAGCACAAACCACTGAGAAGAACAGTCTATTTGTGGCAAACATGTTTAATGATTATTTCATTTCTCTGTTAAAAGAATTGCTGCCCCCCTCCCATTGTGCAGTCCAGGATGGATGTGTGGCCAGAGCAGAGTTGCAGGACCACCATCCACGCTGGAGAGCCCAATGGAACTGGTATGTGTGAGTGACGAAAAAGTAACTAAAACCATCTCGGCACTTTCAAATTCTAAAGCACGCTCTTTGTCAAGGAACATAAAAGTGATTTTTGCAGCATCAGTTACGCACATAATTAGTCTTTTAATGAGTGTGTATTTCCTGAGGCTTTTAAAACTGCTATTGTTACACCAATTTTAAAGTCCGGTAACAGAGCAGACGTAATTAATTATAGAACCGTAAGTATTTGTCAGCCGTATCCAAAGTGATCGAAAAATTGTTGTACAACAGCGGACTGAACATCTGGATGAAGGAAACTGCATGTTGTTATTTTCTTGAAATGCTCAAATCTAAACTGCATAAGGGAGGGGTGGTCGGGGGGGGCCGTTTTTTTTGGACTTACGCAAGGCATTTGACACAGTTAACCACTTGATTCTGCTTTCAAAACTCCTTAATTCAATATCTCTGCCAAAGCCATTGCTTGGTTCCAATTATACCCTACATAAGCCCTTGCTTGGTGCCACCATAACCAATGCGTAAGAATAAATGACAAAATGTTGCCACTGAGACCATGTACAACAGGTGTCCCCCAAGGGTCAGTTTTAGGGCCGTTGCTTTTCAGTATGTACATCAACGACCTGCCGTTGCTTTGAAGAGTATGGTACATGTTGATGTACGCAACGACCCAGTGCGTCTGCATCACACGGTTTGGAAGCGAACGTGGAGGTGTTGCAAACGGATCAGTATGGACACAGTTTTCTTTGCAACACACGGTTTGGATGCGAATACTGTGGCAAACAAGCTTTCTTTGTCAATGGAAAGGCAATGGAGTGGTTTCGCGGAAATAGCCTTGTACTGAATATAGGGAAAACTGTCACAATGTACTTTTCTAACAAACAAAATCTGAGTGCTCTCCCAAATATTTATGTGGACAACTAGATGATCAAAAATGTTGATGAAGTCAAGTATCGGGAGTGACTTTGGACCCTAGCTCTGTCAGGTTTTTAAATATAATGTTACTAACTTTGGTTAGAGCATTGGTCTCCCAACCCGAAGGTCGGAGGATCGAGTCCAGCTCGGACCAAGTTATGTCATTGTGTCCTTAGGCAAGACACTTCACCCACATTGCCTAGTATGAAAGTGGTGTGTGCGTGAATGATCGGTGGTGGTCGGAGGGGCCGATGGCGCAAACTGGCAGCCTCGCTTCCGTCAGTCTACCCCAGGGCAGCTGTGGCTACAATAGTAGCTTACCATCACCAAGTGTGGCGTGAACGAATAATTACTTCAGTGTAGCGCTTTGAGAGGCTTTGATAAAGCGCATTACAAGTTTCGAGGGGGTGATTGTAATGTTCCTAAAAGAAAGTCTGCTTTTGGGGGGCAGGGGGGCTGTGACTTTTCCTGAAGTCCACAATCATCTCCACTGTCTTCTGAGCATTGAGCTCCAGGTTGTGGCTGCTGCACCAGGACACAGCCGATCCACCTCCCTCCTGTAGACAGACTCATCCCCGTCGGAGATGAGCCCGATGAGGGTGTGTCATCATCCGCAAACTTGACCAGTTTGATGGAGTCGTGGCTGGAGGTGCAGCAGTTGGTGTACAGAGAGAAGAGCAGGGGGGAAAGTACACAGCTCTGTGGAGATCCTGTGCTGATTGTCCGAGTGTCCGAGACATTCTTCCCCAGCCGCACGCGCTGCCTCCTGTCCGTCAGGAAGTCAGTGATCCACCTGCAGGTGGAGTCAGGCATGTTGAGCTGAGCGAGCTTGTCCTGGAGCAGAGCAGGGAGGATGGTGTTGAATGCAGAGCTGAAGTCCACAAACAGGAATCCTGGCGTAGGTTCCCTGGGAGTCCAGATGCTGGAGAATGAAGTGAAGGGCCAGGTTAATGGCGTCGTCCAGAGACCGATTGGCTCTGTAGGCGAACTGCAGAGGATCCAGGAGGGGGGAGGTGAGGGACTTGAGGTGGTGCAGGACCAGGCGCTCAAATGACTTCATGACTACAGACGTCAGCGCCACAGGTCTATAGTCATTAAGTCCAGTGATCCTGGGCTTCTTGGGGACAGGGACAATGGTGGACAGCTTGAAGCAGGTTGGGACGTGACATGACTCCAGGGAGGGGTTAAAGATGTCTGTGAAGACAGGAGCCAGCTCCTCAGCACAGTGTCTAAGGGTGGAAGGAGAGACACCCGTCCGGGCCCCGGGGCTTTGCGGGGGTTTTTTGCTTCTTGAAAAGCTTCGTCACGTCCCGCTCCAAAAACTGTGAGGGCAGTGGGGGAGAGGAGGGGGGGTCTGAGGGTGGGTTCGGCTGTGATGTCCATAGTGGTGATGGAGGAGGGGGGAGGGTGTGGGACGTCAAACCTTGCATAAAAGCCGTTTAGCTGTTCTGCTAGTTGTTTATTGTCCCAGTCTGTAAAGTCCAAACATGAGCGAAGCTCCTCCACAGCTCTCACTGGTTCACTTCTTAGAAGTCCTCACAGCAGGTTTTGGAGAGCTTCAGCCGTTGTTTGTAGGCAGGGATGAGGTGAATCATGTCGTGGTCAGAGAATCCCAGAGCAGCACGAGGCACGGCTCTGTAAGCTCCACTGACCGTTGTTGTAACAATGATCCAGCGTCTTCTGCTCTCTCGTCGGCATTTAATAACTGTTTGTACTTAGGTAGTTCCTGGCTCAGATTAGCTTTATTTAAATCCCCCAGGATGATGAGTAAAGAGTTCCGGGAAGGTTCGCTCCATGTTCAGAAATCTGATCCCGAGAGCGCGCGCTGGGCCTCGTGCATGTCCGCGCACGGCAGGATGTAAACAGCGGCCAGAATGAATGAAGCGAACTCACGTGGAGAATAGAAAGATTTATACAGTTAATGAAACAGATATCCACGGCGGGAGAGCAGTGTTGAGAGATCACAGTCAGTGTAGAAGCAGACACCTCCACCTTTCGTCTTCTCCCCGGAGAGTCCCCGTTGTCTGTCCGCGTGGAGGAGCTGGAATCCCCTCCAGGTGAATATTAGCAGATTATCAAAATTTTGAAACCATATTTGGAGAGGATATGACACTGGTGATACTGTCGGGGGTTTCTTGTCATGAATCTTTAACATGGTTTTATACATTGATTCAAGAGGCTTTAACCATCTGATGCATGAATTATGAAAGCCTTGGTCAAGATTTTTTTTTTTAAGTGTTTTCATTTGTTTCTTAGGACATGAAAAAAAAAATGTTCAACTTGTTTTTTCCATAAAGTTACAGACATGTCCAATCTAGTGGAACAACATGCGCCTGAGCACTCAGCATAAAACATTGTGAACTGACTGTAAAAAATTATTAACTTGTATTCAGATGCCTTTCAACAATTTTTGGGAAATTCCAAACACTGTATAGGTGCAAATGTTTAGGCCTGAATAATGAAAAACACTCTTATGCCTGAATGTGTCGTATAATCTTCCAAACAGGAGAAACACTGAGTCTCCACAGTTCTATAAGGGTGCAGGACAGTGTTACCAAGCCCTTATATTAGCATGTTGGAAGAAAACATGACATTTTAGTCTCTGCATCTTTGAACACTTCTATGTTCATCACACCTGAGCTGTATGAAAGTTCGCAAAAGCGTCAGGGCACATTAGCACAGCATCATGCAGATGTATTAGTTTTTCTGTCTTCTTGCCGCATCGTGGCATCTGTTTGCTTTTTTTTTCCTCTGCATTGCATGTTTTGCATTTGTTAATATCTGTTTACAGACATTTGCAATTATTCCAAGATGAAGCCTATCCTCACTAGACCAGTACATTCTTGCCTTAGGATACTGAATGTGCCCCATGATCAGGTTGATCCTCCTAGAAAAATCTGCATTCTTCTCCTGTCAGTGCTAGTGCTTTTTTTTTCCCTTTCTGGAGAGCATATAAGTTGGTGTTATGCACTATATCATCAATGACATCTGCTGGAAACAGATGTGTGAAAAAAATCTATGGGATCTCTTTCCTCCACATTCAGTTTCCACTCTCATAGAAAAGAGGCAGGTCTACATCAAAGTCATTGTCTTGGACTTGCCCGATATTATCGCGGGCTTGAGTGTGGTCCAGGTGCCATGAGCCCATCTTCCACAGCTCCCTGATCATGCTGACCTTCCTCTGCATCCTGCTCCTCATCATCCTCACCTTCTGCATCCTGACTGTCTGTATCTCCATCATCCTCAGCTCCTATGTCGCTGTTCTGCTCTGGCAGCCACTCAGCATCACTGTTGTCACTACACTCTTCATCGCTGAACTCATCATCACTAGAGCTGGATAGAATTTCCTGGAATATTCTGTAGGCTGCCTTATACTTTGCTGCGTTTGAAGTTTGAAGAATATGATAAAAAAATAATAATTTATAGGTTACTCAACTACAGCTATTCTGCACAAAAATTAGATATTTTAACTTAATACCTTTATAAATATAACAATTATACACTGACCAAAAACAGTCAGAATAAAACAGTGAAAACAATTATATGACTTGTGTTAAAAAATATGCTCTGTGATGCATGACGTCCACTTCACTGGACACGTGTTTAATTGTAATTTTCTACATATTGGACCTAAAAATGTCTAATTACAAACATATATAATCCTTCCGTAGTTGATGTTGTACAGGATGATCATATTTTTTTTACCAGTGGGGCTCCTCAGCATAGAAGGATTTGACATATACCAGCAGTGGTCTGCAAGGGGGGCTCGTTTTGTCGGCCATCTTGGATTCAGAGGAAATTTACTTGCAGTTACACCAACTGACAGCTGAATTAACCTCAATGGAGTATGGTAGCAGAGAGCATTCTAGAGGCTGATATGCAGTTCCACCATATAAACCAATGCATTAAAGAGAAAGTTATGTTTTAGTAGCTGTCCACTGCAGTGACCGCTATGCATCATAGGGTTAAGGTTGTTTTGCAAGTCTGCAACCAGTGATTATTGGTGACGAGTCTAATTACATTTTTTTGTTTTTTTCTCTTCAATGTTTGATGAACCTTGGAGAGAGGTTGGACTGGGTGTAACCGTGCCATTACAGCAAACAAACTGTTTCAGTTCTTTGTTTAAAGTGCAGGTTAAACAGCTTTAACAGGTTTTCATGTTTTTCTAATTTGACTTGGTTTGGTGGAATAGTACTGGTGGTACATATTTGTCATAGTTTTACGTCATTTAAGTGGCAGTTTGTTATTGAAAAGAAAAAGCACGAAATTACAGGAAGTCGTGGTGTGTTCTGAAGCGTAATACCTTACCTACAACACAGAAAGTTCTCTCACTTAAAACTGTTTACAGTCAAAATGAAGCTGTGTTGCCGGATGCCTAAACCTGCATTGTACAGACACATACATGTGTTTCTCATTCTCTGTATATTAATGATGAGACTGCAGGTGCTGGGGTCGGTTTAGGTCGTGGACGATTCAGAGGAAAGGAAGGAAGACATTTTAAAATAATAAATGCTGTCATCCATTTATATTAATCTAATAACTTTTACATTACTTTTAGAGAAGTTTTATTTACATACTACTCCATATGTCATATCTGCTGCTCGTGTGTGGGAACCATGAAGTAAAATTATAACCCCCCCCCAAAAAAAAAAAAAAATACACTAGGTAACTAGGCAAAAATCTTAAAATCTTAAATAGAATTATATTAACTATGTTTTAATGAAATTAGTAGTCATATGTCATACCTGAATTTTACTGTCTTCATCATGCTAACACAAGAAGCATGCTAGATGTGCACTTCCAGATTATTGGACAATAAAACACTGTTATAATTAGATTCAGAGAGAACACAGCCGACATATTTTGACCTCAAAAGCTGCTTACACAACCATATCTGTGCTGGGGCAATATAAATGCTCAGATACATGGAATAAATTGTTTTTTGCCACCACCCACCATTGTTGTTCTAATTACTGATGTGAACAAGTGTAAACTCCTTTGGAAACACATTTTATATTTTTTCCTTTTAATTAAATGAATATGAGTCATTAAAGTAAGATTTTGTTCCAATGCACCTGCAGTGTCTTGTCTAGTACACATAATTAATACATTACATAATTACTATCCAGAAGATTATATAACACCATTACCTGTCCTGTTCATATAAACACATGAAATACAAGAAGCTGACCTCTTTCACTTTTGCTTTCGTGTCTCTGTGAGGATTATAAAGGAAACAGTTGAGCTGAGATAGTTTAGACTTCCACTCATACAAGATTCAGACGACACCACAGGTAGCTTCAACATATTTGTCCTTTTTACTTTTGTTGGGTGTGATATAGTTATTGATGTAATTTTACGTTTTGTAGGTTGAGACTGTGCCTCCAAGGAAAATCATGGTATTCTGGCCATTCAGAAGTGAGAGATTCTCAATTCTTTTAGGTCTCATGTGAAAGCTCACAACTTCCAGAATTAACTCTAACTTAACCGACCATTCAGATCAGAGAGACTACTTTAGGTCTAAAAACCAACGGGATTTCAGGTGTTGAAACTGGCAACCTAAAACCCATATGAGGCTCATTCTGATTGGATAATCTCTGGGAGCGTCCAATGTTTTGTAATTAAGAATATCAGGTTTACATTCTTATCAGTAAAAAGTTGTATCTGTTCAAACATTGTTTAAATCATGGTTCAAACCCTGGGAACATCACTGAAACAGATCCTAACATGATGGTAGCAGTGACACACTGCCACAGTAATAAACAATAATGTAAATGTGTGTAACAGTCAAAACTCATTATGAGGCTTTATTTATAGGCCTTGATTAGATTGTAAAAATCTCACACAACAGGATTATATCAGATAAACTGGTTTTATGGTGAAGAAGGCCTAAATAGTGGTTCATATATTTTAAAAACTGTTTATACGTTTTTTCTTTTTCTTCATACCAGGAAGAAGAAGATCAGGTAAGTCCTTATGCATCATATATAACTTTAACTATATTGATACTTGGGTGCAGCTGATGTCATCAACATTCCTGGGGGTATAAAGCTAACTGTAGGCACTGCTCTGTCTGAAGCTCTGTTATCAGGCAGACTTAAATCTGATCTTTGTTTTACACAATTTGACCAGAGAAAGAGCAGATTTAGTCTGAACTACAGCAGGTGAGCTGTTTTGGTGTTAAACACGTCTCTCACTTAAAATAAATAAAATACAGTCACTAGCTATCGCATTAGCCAAACATTTTTCAGTTAATCTCTCTGGACCAGAACACTTATATAATCACAGACACCTGAAAATCTGTTGTTTAAAATTCCTTTTGTACTTTTCTTCAGTTTTCAGATAATCTCAAAACTGGCAGTGTTTGCTACTGTGTGTATAGTGTTACCATGGTAACTGCTAAAAATTCTACCATAGTAACTCGATGAAGAACCCCAAGCATGATGTCATTTGCAAAGTATCAATAAGCATGTAACCTATTTAAAAATTATAATAATAATAATAACTTTTGAAAATCTGTTTTTCATGTCTCATAATTGAAGATCCTCCCCGTAAGTTCACAATAACTGCATAAAAGTTACATCTGATGTTTTTCTGTATAATAATTAATGAAATATTGGGATATGTCTGTGGTGTGGGTTGTTTGTTTTAAAGCTAACTCCAAATCAGGTAAGTACATTCTATATATATATTAAATTTGAAAACGATAAACATACTAGAAACTATACGAGAATTAGTTACTGGTGATGAGGTTTCTTTACGGTTTGTGGTTTCGTCAGTGTTTGATTAAACCTTTGAGAGAGATTGGACTGGTCGAACAGGGCTATTACAGCAACCAAACTGTTTCAATTCTTGTTTGAAAGTGCATTACAATTTATTGTGGTTTTAACTTAGGAACTTGGTATGGGGGCATTAGTACTTTGGCAAATATTTACATAGTTGTACGTCATTTTAAGTCCTGCCAGTTGGTTATTGGAAAAGAAAAGTACAAACTTACAGGAGTAGTAGGAGGGTGATTCTTGAAGCGTAAAAACTCTTACATCACAACACAGAAAGTTATCTCCAAGCTTAAAAGGTATTAAAAAATCACAAATAATGAAGCGGTGTTGCGTAACCTGGCGGTTCAGACACATACATGTGTTTCTCATTCTATGTCATATTAGATGAAGAGCAAGGTGATGGGGTGTTTAGGTCGTGCCGAATTCAGAGGAAAGGAAGGAAAGATTTAAAAAACATTGTAATTGGTGTCATCTATTTTATAATCTGATCATAACTTGAAATGTAATTTTAGAGAAGGTTGTTTATATAATTACTCATATGTAATATCTGCTGCTTCATGTACTAACCATGAAGTAAAATTATAAACTGCACAAAAAAAAAATACATTAAGGCTAACTAGGCACGATTGTTTGTAAAAATCTAAATATATTATGGTGAACTATGTTTTAGTGAATTAGTAGCACATGTCACATTGACAGATTACTCTGAATTTTACTGCTTCAAACACATGCTAACAACAATAAGGCATGTGTGTGAACTTCCCGAGTATCAGACAATAAAAACTTCATAATTAGATTCAGAGGAGAACACAGCGGACATATTTTGACTCAAGAGCGCTTATGCAATATATCGTTGCTTGGGCACGATAAATGCTCAGATACGGGATAATAAATTGGTTTTTGGCGTCAACTGCCCACCAATGTTGGTTTAATAACGGGATGTAAACAAGTGAAACTCCAATGGAAAATGTTATTTACTGACAAGGATTTTTTTGGGCACTAATGGGAGTATTCATTCTTATTATTAATTTTGCGCTTTCTGGTGTCATATTAAAAACCCTCTCTTCTGTTAAAGTAATGCAAGGCCATGCAGAAATTACACAGGTTACAGGTTGATAGAACCATATGACCCTGACGGCCGATTAATACACATTCAAAGATTACTGCTGTTTAGCATAATGCCATAAACAACTGAATCCTATTTGTAGGTACTTGTTTATGTCTTCTCCAGCTAAGTAAGCTATAAGCATGACAAATGCGAGTGAACTACTGCACATAACCAGCCACTAGCCCAATTTATCAAGTCAATGAAGTAACCTTTCTGCTAGAGAACCTGCCTTTACAACAAGGGGATTACATAGACCATCTTTAATGAACTTGGCCAGAACGGATGGACTACAAGTGGGTTTGTGGGCAATGGGTCATCTGTCGTTAGTTGTAAGAGTAAAATATGACATTTTTTTGTACTGGTGCGGTAGTGCGATGCCAATATTATAGGGAGGATTTTTAAGATTAGACGGTCCAATGATTACACACAGGACAATTAAGTAGGCTTGGTGAATGCTTTTATGGCTACTGCTTTTGGTTTGTTGAAAAAACAAACAACAACCCACACCACACACAAAAATAGCAATAAGTGAACAGTCATTATTCATTCAAAGATATAGAAAATATGGTTTCGATATTTGTTCAGTTGTATTTAAAACCGCAAAACAACAAAAACAACACCAAAAAAAACAAAAAACTAAACAATGATTTAGTTAGAGCGCCATCAGTGGATGACGAACAGGGATCTCAACAAAACACCTTAGGGGAGCCATTTAAACATGAAAATCTTAGCTATTTACATTTAATTCTACATCAAAAAGTTTACAGAGTAAAAAACTCTGCATATTTTATTCTTAACTAAAGATATACCCCGTTGCCCAACTGGCTCTTCAAAAACGGAATTTGTGGGTCTAACACTTACAAATGAAAGGCGGGCGCTCACCGGACCGGCCTTCTGCAGGTAGAGCTGCAGGTGTGTCAGCCTGAGTAGTGCTTGTTGGGCTTTGCACTCAATCATGGGCGAACTTTCAGTATAAGGACATAGACAAAGTGCACTTGTCCATTTACACCCGAGACATCAGAGGGACTCCGGAACAGTGGCCTCTGTCTATTCTCAGTGGAATAACCAATAACTGTTTTGCTTACATATTCAATGGTGACAGTGATGGACACACTTGCAGAGGGGTACCAAGCGGTGGCTGCCGGTTGTTTCGGTTTCTAGTGGCATGCAAGTTTTCTTGTTGGCATTGTTAAAGGAAGTTTTGATGTGAAGTGTATTAGTCTATTGCACACAATATAAATTTAAATTGTCCTATGACTCATTCCTCAAAGGGTCCTGGAGTCAACACCGTGTTTTATGAATGTCATGCTTTTAGAGAAAGCATGCGGTTAATGCTGAAAAATTAGGACTGCAATCTAATTTGGCGTTGTGTAATTCTGCCACTGGACAGGCGCTGACATTGCTGGTGTAAGATTACAGGAGGCCGGTTAACAGTAAAAGCAATTTCGGAGCATATAGCGCACTGCTTGGTGTAAATTGGGGGTCAGAACAGATAAGTCTGACCAACTAGGCAATGGCAAGTTTATTTGTACGCACAATTGTCACAAGGTATTCAAGTGTTTTACAGAGTAAGAAAGACCTTAAAATTGCACAAATCAAAACATAATAATCACAAATTAATCATCAGGAACATAACATTAAAAAAGAAGAATGCAGAATAAAAACCTTTACTCATATGCACAGATAAACAGAACTGTATGCAGCCTTAATTTAAAACATGGTCAAATTCGGGTCGGTCTCACATTTCAGAAGGAATGTCCGTTGTAGTTGCATAAAACTGAAACGCTGATTCCTCATGTTTCGTCTGGACTCGGGCCCAGAAGGAGGCCGGTCCTGAAGTCCGCAGAGTGTGAGATGGTTTCATATGGCACTAACATGCAGAGAGATTTGGTGCAGGCCCATGGAGGAGACTTGGTCACAAGCAGAGCTGCTTTAAAGTTTATTCTGAGCCACAGGAGGCAGTGCGTACCTGAGCACAGGACTTATGTGCTCGACATACGGGTTCTAGTCAGGGACCCGAGCAGCAGGGTTCGGATGTATGCAGTTGTCTTAACGTTGAGCGGCCGTTACAGTAGCTAACCACTGGAGACCAAATGCATGGAAAAGTCTCTATAAGTCTGGCTTTGACAGGGGCCTTTGATTTGCAATGTTTTGTAGTGGTAAAAAGCGCAGATGGATGAGTGTGATGTGGACTGAACTAACAGCCAAAGCAGCTAAAAATTGGTTGTATATCACACCACCATCGGACTTGCACCGTGTGATTTGTGGGAAATTGTGACCCACATCTATATACATGTATCAATGTGTGTTTGTTTGATCATGCACACTGATTTTGGTGCACACAAAAGTTGATAAATGAAGTGTGAGTACATGTGATGTATCAGGAAATGATATCAGTTGATCTCTTAGTGTTGATGACCATGCGGAAGCTCGACTGGGAACTGAGTATCCATTTAATTAACTATATTTTGTTGTTTTAATTTTTCAAAAATACTTTTATCCTTGGTTAAGGGGCCTTTTTTTTTTTTTTAGGCACCCACAAACCATCGAAGGTTACCACTGTCGTTAACGGGCCAGACAGAGGGACCAAGAATGCAGAACTCAGAAGTTTTACAGGTTTATTTACAAAAAGGTGGCAAAGGTAATACAGTTCAATGATACAAACGGTGCTCGGGTCGGCGGAGGGTGTGCTGACAAAATTTTTTTTTTCCCCACCCCCAGGCAACCCGGGCGGCGGACACACAAGTGCAGGAGGCCAATATACGGTAAACAACAGTGCGGAGAGTGCAGGAGTTGCAGGTGCAGAGTTCGGAGCGGGACCAAGGCGGAGTCGGAGGCGAGCAGAAACAGGGAAGTAACAATACAAAAAATAGCGAGCACAAACTGGAGGGATTCACGTTTCCACCGCGGACGTTGAGACCGAATGGAAACTTTACAGCCTCCTTTATCCTCCGACGCACAGGTGTAGGTAATCCCGGAGATGAGGTGCCAGGTGCGCGGGAGGAGGCTGGAAGCTCCGCCCAGCTCCAGGGTAGCAGGTAGGGAGGGGGAGAGTGAAGCAGGAGGAGAACAGTTCAGGGATCGTGACCAGTGCCCC
>JAIEZT010000308.1:0-65836 GCA_019594935.1 Periophthalmus modestus | reverse complement strand
CTGAATGGACAATATACAAGATTTAGGGGCTATTGAATTTGGACATAATCCTACATTGTGGGGGTATGGTGTTAGCATTGTTGTATCTTCTTTGCAAAAATACCAGTATGTAATATAAGTAATAGTAACTATAGTAACTGGGTCAGTGACGTTGTCATTTTTGTGTGCAGAGGCCACAACATCCTATAGTTATTAATATATAAAGCTTAAAATGGTTTAATTAATTTGTTTTATATCACTTTTCACTACCCAAATGCAAGAATATTATATGTTTAAATTAATGAAATCTCATTTGCTGAAAATATATGAAAATGTCATTGGTAAAACGAAAAATGTGTAATTTGGTAAAAACAGACATGTGCTTATTGTATGTAACACTATGCATTTTAACTCAAAAATATCTGCATTTATTGGACAATTTGATTAGTATTATTTTAACTAACTGTATATGTATTGTATTACAATAAGTGTTTTACTGTTTTTATGAAAAAAACAGCTTGAAGAAAAAACTGTAACTTTGTAATGACCAAGTGTTTATTTGTAGATCTCAGTTTAGGTTTTCATAATTTTCATAATATAGCTTCATTTTAAATTGTATATAGATATATATATAAATATATATATATATATATTATAATATATATATAGATATATATATATATATAATATATATACATATATATATATATATATATATATATATAATTTTTTTTTTTTTTAAGACATCCTTGGCATTAAATGCAGAAAAAAAGTGTATTTATTTATTTGTTGTATCAAAGTTATTTATAAGGGACATATACTAAATAATAAAAACATACACTGAAATACCCAGAAAAACTGAGACTTTTTATATTGACTTTTTGAGCATTTGAAAAATTGCGTAATTCACTGACCTAAATCTTCACACTGATAACTCCTCCTTGAGAGTATAATCTAGGCTGTTTTGTGTTCTGTGTTTATATGTTATTCAACTGGGTTTGTAAGTAAAACATTTCTGCTCTTCTCTCCATCTCCCCAGGATGAATGGATCCATGGGAAGCAGCCCTGGTGCCAGTCAGTTGACCGGTTTGTGCCGTGTAAAAAGGGGTTTCCAAGGAGCGCCTGGCAACTCTGAGTGCTGCGTGTTGGGCCTCCTGGCTGATTCGTGCTGTTGTGGAGCCTCACAGCTGACAGCCACAACGAACAACGCACTCTGCTAATAGGCCATGTTGTCCCTGAGAGCTGAGCACCAGGGGAGAGCAGAGCCACAATGGGACCTGCCGCACATGAACTGGACTCACAGCAGGACATGGGGAGAGGGGCCCGGAGAGTACCAGTCTGACACAAACCAGAAGAAAGTTATATATACTTGAGACAGTGGTTGTGTACTGATACTGCTATAATTATAAATGCCCTTTATAGTGCCTTTTAATATTCCCAAAGGGCATTAGTCATTCAGTCTTCACTACTGGTAAACTGATTATAATCACAGCTGCCCTATACTGACAAAAATGAGGCTGCCAATCTACGCCATCAGCCCCCTCTGACTACCACCAGACACCACACCCCCATTCATACAAAGACAAGGTGGGTGTCTTGTCCAAGGACACAATAGCAATCCATAGATATCATCCAAGATAAGGCATTTTCAATGTGTTTATTTATGCATTTATGTAGGCCTGCATAATTCACTCAAAATACACAAAAATGCATACACTGTATTTTCCTTTTCCAAACTTGTCCACCTTGTCAGTGGATTATTGTGAAGTTTACTAAGTTGGTTTAAAAGAAAGTCTAGAGTTAATGGTTGTGTGTCTTGTGTGCAATATTTCTTCTCCTGCTACCACTACTGCTTTTCTGTACCAATACACAACTCATTTTGCACAGAGCTTACCTAGACACATTTGTCACATTTCCATTTCACTTTTTGTCTTTACACTGAGGCATTAACCGCTCTATCTCTCACCAGTTTTAACACAGACGTCACTCATTTGGCCCCTTGATTGGAGCAGCAGGTCTAAACCATGGTCCAAACTCCCCGGAGCCCCGCCCCCGTCACGCCCCCTCGCGCACGGAGGAGTGAAGTGAACAAATCTGGGTTTAAACTGATGCTCTGAGACCCTGCGCTCTCACTGCGCTCCGGGACGCACGCACTTCTCCAAGACGCTCTTTTTACGCGGGTTTGGAAAGCAACATGAAGCGAAGCCACAATTACAGCTCCTCGGACAGTGACCTGGATGATAATGTGGAGGTGGAGAAGGATAGTGGCGATGACATTTGGTGGGTACTTTTTAAAGGGTGTATTTTACATATATATATTTTCTACCTTTGGACTGTTTTTGCCCTTCATAACGTATTTTAGATTGTGTTAATTTTTCTGTGATTGTCTCAAATAAAATACTAAGCTAATTGCATTTCTTCATATGGCTTTAGTCACTTGGATTCGCATGACTCCGTGTCACCAGCCACCACCACGCAGGTTCAGGCCAGAAAAAGACGCAGAGGGGTAAGGCAACCTGTCTTTGTCTGGGAAGTTTCCACCTGCTGGAGATGTGTTAATTATATGTTTAAAATAAAATGGTGTCTTTCTCTTTTCAGATTATTGAGAAAAGACGACGTGATCGAATCAATAACAGCCTGTCAGAACTGAGAAGACTGGTGCCAAGTGCCTTTGAGAAACAGGTAAATGGAGCATGGCCTAATGTATAACAGAGACTATGTGCACAGAAAAGGTGAACAAAACTGGGGTTCTTTATTTTAGGGTTCTGCTAAACTGGAAAAAGCTGAAATCCCTGCAGATGACTGTGGACCATCTGAAGATGCTTCATGCTTCTGGTGGCAAAGGTAATTAATAATGTATAAACTGAATATGACAATATCATGTCTAATGGCGTGTGTTTGTCACTAAGGACTGTTTCTGTGGCAGGTTACTTTGAGGCGTACGCTTTGGCTAAAGACTATCACAGTCTGGGCTTCAGGGAGTGCTTGGCAGAGACGGCACGTTACCTGAGCATCATGGAGGGACGGGACAGCGCAGACCCTCTAAGAATACGGCTGGTGTCCCACCTCAGTAACTATGTCTCACAGAGAGAGGTACACTCTGGACTGGAACACTTGGCCTGGGGCCCTTACGGCTCAACCCATTCACACCAGCTCCTGCTGCAGGGCAGGACTCTGGCCCCCAGGAGCAACAGCAGCTCGCCTTCGTCCAGCTCTTCCTCGCCCTCTTCATCCTCTGAAGCATCCCCAGTGTCCAGCCTTACTGTCTTGTCCCACACAGACTCTCTGAGGGTACCTTCAAATGGTGCTCTGCCACTTGCCCTCACTATCCCAGGGTCCAAGCTCACCCCTCCTCTGCTGTCGTCGCTCTCCTCCCTCACGTTCCCTCTGTCCATTGGGGCTCTGCCTTTGGTGGCTCCAGCCTCTCTGAGCTCCAGCTCCACTCTGTCTAAGCCGTACCGGCCGTGGGGCACGGAGATCGGAGCCTTCTGAATTGATCCATGGACTGAAGGTACCAGAGCCGGGCCACAACAACACACAAGAAAACACAGGATCTATGAACTGTTCTTTTGTGACATGTGAATGGTTGTTAAAAGATACAAGTGTATTTTATTTTATTTTGTGTTGTGACAGAATGAAGATGTAACTATGTCCATGAATAAGTAGAAGTGCTGATGAGATTTGTGTAGCTCAAGTAGTTTTGCCTTCTACATTTGTCGAGCACACTTGCAAACTTCAGTGAACATCTAGTTCGAAAGAAATGCCCTACAGAATGAAGAAGATCTCCCTAACAGGGTGATGCTATTAATTCAAATGTATTTTTGTACCAATAAACACAAAACTGCTCAATGTAAATGTGGGATACTGTGTGTGTGTGTGTGTGTGTTTACCTACACTAGATATCACATCTTGTGATGGTGCTCTCTGATAGGACTTCATATTCACATGGAAGCTGAACAAAGGGTAATAAGAACCTGTCGAAATGTAGAATTTATGGGCTCAAATGCCACCCTCTGACGATGTGCCAGGTAGGTAACTGAATCGGACTACATTGTTGCCCTTTTGAATACTCAGGAAATCATTAAGAGCTAGAGGAAATCCTTTACAATGTTGGCCTGACCTCAGCAGGTTGGGTTGTTCTGAAATAAAGACAATAGTGTGAACAGGATGGAGACACTGGACTAAAAGGTAAGGAACAACAATAAAGCCTCAACTCAGTGTGACAATGTTTTTTTGTTGTTGTTGTTTTTATTTGATGTTATTCCAATGCTATTATACACGAAGGATAATGGATGTGTTTGTTTCTTCTTTAAATTAATCAATGTGTTTGTGATCTATGTTATGAACGCGAAGTATTTTGTGTTTGTATTAGTTGCCAAACAGCGTCATCTGCTGGACAAAAATGGTCTTGATTATTTGTTCAGAGTGACATGGACCCACGTCATTGATCACAATAGAAGAATGAAAATCAGGAGATCTTGCTTGTCAAGATGTTTACATAACTTGTCGTTTTATTAGCTGTTACATTTTCCCTTTAAGCACAGAAAGTAACCCAAATTTGCATGCCAGATTTACAGAACCAATTGTTTTTCATCAAAGCTTTAACAGAGCCAGTTTATGAAGGGGGAAATACAAGCAGCAGTGTGTTCATACCAGTGAATTTAAAAAGAGACTAGTTCAGAATGCCTCTATCCCTTTGTAAGCCCCTGACTGGAGCAGACACAAATACAGGTGCGCCATGGATAATTTAACATTCAGAAAGCCAGACCAGACATTATTTCACTAATACCGATACCAAGGTTGGAGCAAAAAAAAGCACATTCCATTGTCCAAGACTATTCAGAGTACTTTAGTGTGGCATAACAATCCATCAATGATCTCTCAAATACAGTGTAGCCTATTTTACAAAATTATTGAGCAAAATGACAAAGGGCGGTGAAAAAAAAACCAGGTGTACAAAGAGCTGCTCCTTTTTGAGCAGAAACATTCTTGATTCTAATAAAGCACCTCAAGGTCTATCTATAGCGAAAGTGGACACGTTTAAATGTGTTTGGCATTTTTGTTTCTATGTAAGTGTGGGGATATGGATGAGACAGTGAGAAAAGTCTCTTATCTACAGTTCACCAACCATCGTTTTTCACAAAAGGACACAAACACATGATCATACATAATCATGACATAACACAGTCAATCTAGCGCCAACGCACCCATCAAAGGCCTTTCAATAAATTAAATAAATATCCACAAAGTAAAAATACTGTGTTGTACATTAATGCACTTCACTCAGATATGAATAAATCAGTCAAGATAAATACTCATAATACTCTCTACTCTAATTGGTTGTATTTATTGTTACTGTAGTTGTATCCATAAATAAGACTGAAGTGTCTGTACTAGTGATGCTGTGTGGAGGAGGTGATGTTCAGGACTCAGGGGGATGGAGTTTCACTGTAGGAAGCACTGAGCTCATGCTGTCAGCTCCTCCCGAATCTCTTTGTTCCTGCGCACCTCCGCGGCATGTCTTTCCTACAAAAAACAAGTCAACAACATGAATGTAGAGATGCAGCTAACTAAAGTTTAGTAGTCGACTAATAGCGAGTACTTTTTTATTTAATCTTTTTTTTTTTTTTTACTTTAAATTAAAAATATTATCAACCAAATAAAGGTTCAAAACAAGGCAACTGAAGGTGTCTTCATATAGAATATTTAAAAGTCTGATGAAAGAATTAATAATTTATTTATTTATTTTTATCTTGAACATTTTGATTGATGACAGCCACTGTCTTTGCTTTAAAAAAGATCTGTATGTGTTTCAGATTCTGTATAGTGCAAATAGCAATTACAATTATTTTTATAGATTATTATTTTATAGCTGACTAGTCACAACTAGGTCATTGAACATAGCAGCCCTAGGTGAACGTGAACATGTTTTAAATGAGTGTTTGGCATTTTTTGTTTCTATGTAAGTTGACCATTCACCAAAAATATGATTATAATTTTTCCATTAAATGCTGTTCCACAACATGAATATATTGTGATTGCGTTACTCTTACTATCTATCCAAGATCAGCACTTTGTCTGTACCTTTCTCCTGTAGACGCTCCATCATGGCGGCCAGGTGGGCTTCGCGGTTCTCCCTGATCTGGTCCATCTTCATCATTAGCTTCTCCTCTGCCATCCGGCTGAAGTTACTGTTCTCCTCCATGGCCTTGAGCAGCACGTCCCGCTCATGCTCCCTCTTTCTCAGCCAAGACCCTCAGCACCGTGAGCTCCTGGGACTGGAAGGAGGATAAAGGAGGATTAAAAACTTGTAACATCATAAAAGACATCTTTCGTGACAACCCCAGTCTGACAATGGCAGAGCTTTCAGAGGAGCTCATCAGTCAGTGGGACGTTTTTTTCCCATAGACTTCATGAAAAAGATAAACGTTAATCACCTATTAATATTTATTTTAGAATTATTAGTATCTTAAGCTTCAATTAATAAGCTGTAATGAAACAGAATGCTTGATGAAGTTTTCCCCTAATGGATTAGCTGCCAGCAAGCTTTCAAACTCATAATATCTAATTAATTTACTAGAAAGTTTAAATGGGAAAAGATTGAAAAATGTTACTTCTGCTGCTCTATTCCACCAGGTGTTTGTTTACTAAATAAAGCTGTAAACTCCTTTGAAGAGCACTGTGGGGCACTTTCATATTTCCGACGATTTTATGTCTGTATTTGTTATTTAGTGAGGTGTATGTGTGTGTGTATATGTGTTTGTATGGAAGCCAACTCTAGCTACAAACCATTTCTACCTGCGGGTAAAAATACAGTTACCCACCTACCTAACCTGCCAACCAGACGTTCACATCCACTGAGAAGCATCAGTGACACACAAAACTTTCTTTACTAAAGAAAAAGACCACTCCAAAACCACTAAATTGCATTATGTTATATAAGGGCGAGGTTAAGGTTGAAAATATTGTCTCTGTGGAAAAAACCTATTTTTAGCATTTGACCCATCCTTCAATGTCAGGAGCAGTGGGCCACTGCAGTGCAGCTTCTTTTTTTTAAATTCAAAATGGTGAAGACTCTTTTGAAACACTTCTGAATCTTAACGAGGAGTTGAAGCCATTAAAAATACAGTCCCATTTATAACACTGCAAAGTCTTTATAACCAAAATAAAATAGTAATTCTAGATGTATTAAAGGACTAGCTAACAGCGGCTCTTTTCTCACACCTGCCTGGAACTTTTGCACTGTTTTGTACCTCATTAACTTGTAGTATTTGGAGCACCTCACCTTCCTCCGCTCCTCTGCTGCCTCCAGCTTCTTCTCGATGTCCTCCAGTGAGATGTCCCTCTTGGGGGGAGAGGGCAGACCAGGGGACACCTCTGACACCGGAGACAAGGGCTTAAGAATCACCTCAAAAGCCTGTCCAGATGCTCTCTTGTCTATGGGTTTCACCTCCCATGTCTGTAAATGACACAGTGACAACACCCCAAAAATCAATGTCCAATCAATTAAATCAATCAGTAATTTGTAAAAAAGATTTTAAAAAGGAACAGCCAGACATTATGGATCAATACCTTCAAATTCACACATGAGGTTCTTGCGAGATTCTGGGTAAAAACAGGAGCAGATGAGGGAGAAGACAGACAACTCCTTCATCTTTTCTTTGTAGGCTGCAAGGAAAACAACACAACATTACATATAGATGAGTTTTAGAAACTGTGACACATGGACTTATTAATATGGCTTTACTCTCACAATAATCTCTGCATTTAAGTGAAGGAAATGAAGTCAATAAACCAATTAACATCAGCTATCCGTCAATATTCTTTAGGAACCGAAGGAAACTGTTGTTGAATAATTAATATGGTGAACAAAAAACAGGTTTTAATCAGGCTAAAAGAGCTTACAGTTCTTGAATGACTGAGAAATCGTAAGTTCTGGCACAAATTGTTGTTCCTTATTCATGCTTGGGTAGCAGGTGGGTGGGGTATTCTAGAAACTTGCCCAAAGTACTTTCTAAACAAGGCAGTACCTATTTGGAGTCAAAGAATATAATCCGACGTAATCATTTTTATTTGTGTGATAGGATACATGTATTTATCTTTCGGCATGTTTCCTGATTGTGCATATGCTAACAAATATTTTGAGTTTCTCAGCAATATTGTTGCAGAAAGCCCCTTGCAGTGATGGCTTGCCTCCCACCTTGTCATGCACCTGTTTCTTTTGCAACTGACCATCCAAGCACGCATTTAAATATAAAGCAGGAAAAAAGCAGGTTCTTTTTTATATAACCACTCATTAAAAGGTATAATTTGCTTGGATTGCAAACTGAACCTCCATCCACAATGAGACAGAGCTCATCCCAAGGCCTAAAATAGCCTATTGTAAATCATGACAGACTGTCTATAAACAATAAGATTATTTCGTATGTAATAACATCCAGGTTTGTGAGAAATGTGTTAGGACTATGGCAGTTTTATAGCAGGGATGATGATGATGATAAAACGCCCCTCGCCAGCATGAGGGCTAAACGCTCGCATCCTCGCGTCTTGGGTGGGGTCCGTCTGCATTATGCTGCATGTCAGACCGCTGTAGCATCAACTGCAGGTGTAAATAAAGAAACCTCTACCAAAACCAACAGCGTACCTAAACTAAAACATGTAATAAGAGGAAAACAATAGATATAGATGGTCAAAATTATTCAATGAAGGAAATAAAAGAAGGCACACATGGGTTGGTAACACACACTGCTAATTATATAGACTGAGACTATATTCCCAAACGCGAAAAAGGACGCACCAAAAAATCATTTCAATTGCCTAAAGGTGATTACAGAAATTTCAACTCTAGATATTTTAGAATAAGGCTATACTTTTGGAAAAACGCACACCACAGACATCAGGCCGAAAAGATGAAATAATAACCCATGCTCCCGTGCGCAATGCTACGCCTACGCACTAGTAAAGATTTGGATTAAAATAATGAGGGTTTACCTGCTGCTGTTTTGGCCATGCTGGATGGTATTTCTCCGCAGAGGATTGTGGAGCTGTATTCAGGTGAACAGGGATGTTGCTTAAGGCACTGAGTCAGCGAACACAGCGAGTCGAGATCAGATGGATGGTAGGAGGTAAGAGCGCGTGCACACGGACACTCCTCTTACGCGCAGACGCAGTTCAGCTTTATGCGACCAGCAGTGGGCCAGTGGACGGTGATATTCTCATCCCACAGTTAGATTATTTCTGGGAAACAGACTGCAGAGTTTCAATAAATCAGCACCATTACTTCAGGACCGGTCAAGAGGCATATTAGCGTCATCAGTGAGTCATGGAGTATGAGTTAGGCTTTTACTCATACAGTAAATACTCACAGCAAATACTAGTCTACTACTGTATGTATGTTGCAAAACTGATTTCTGGTGTTATCATATTATTACAGTGTTATGTTAGTAACTGTGATGTGAGTACCGGTAATCGGATTTCTTTCGGATTGCTCACATCTGTGTAGGTTTAACAAGGGATTTTATTATGAAAATGAATTTATCAACTGATTTCCTTTGTGCATATAAACACACATAAAATCTGATCTAATTATAGGGTTGTCTGATTATTCTAGTTATCTGATTTCTCCTGGCGTGTATGCCTACAGTGTTCTTTTCAACTGGTATTAGGCTGTTATTGTCAGGCACCAGGCTTGGACTCTGCTGATATACAAATGATATTAACAGGCAGACACATTTAACATATAAATGTGTGTTTTTAATGTCTCATAACATTTTGAAATATATTTATAGAAGTAAAAGTGACAAAATGACAATGTCTACAGACCTTTATTTTAGTTTCATCTTTTATGATTAATGAAATTATCTCTGATATACACATATAGCCTCCAACTTCAACAGCACAAGTCTTGTATAACAACCTGAGAGTTCAATAAATTAATAATAATGTATCATAATAATGCATCATCATCATGTAAGTATTAATATAATTATATATTACATATTTCACTTTGAGGAGCAATACCATTATATTAAAAACCTCTGTAATATAGCCATAGGATTAAGACCACAGCGTGAAAGGAAAGGAAGAAGAATAAGAATATTTAAAAAACAACAGTCCTTTTCATCTATAATATATTTGAATATACTATTTGCACTTTGGTGTTAACTGTCCTTCTTGTGGGTGAGGTGTTTCTTGATGTAGTGGCCGACCAAGATCTGCGGCCGCTGTTGATAATTGTTAAGGACGTCATGAGAGCTTGTGAGCTGATCTCCTTTAAGACGGTCTAGGAATGTGACACACACCACAGCCGCTAGACAAACACAAAATATATTAATATAAATACACTGGAATAACATTTAATGTTATGTAGGAATTAATGTAGGACTTGGTTTCTTACCACGCAGGCCACTCATCTTGCACATAGCAGCAAAAACAGATGACTCCATTTCAATGTTGCACACTCCAGCTTTTTGGGCGTTACGGAGATATTCTTGTTTATCTTCCTCAGTGTATGAGCAGAATGCACCATCCAGACGGGCTTGACCTAAGCAAAGCCAAGGTGTTCTGTAAATAACACAATTTTAGCATCTCATCTGGCATCACAATGAGTAAATTTACCTTCATAAAAGTCCATGGTACACATGGTGTTTTCCCAACTGTGTGTCAAACTGATTTAACTCTTTGCTGCACTCTAGCAACTCCTGGGCCAGTCCAAGGTCAAGATCTGTGTTACGCATTACAGTCTTACCAAGTATCACCTGCTCAAACTTTGGGAGAAAATTTGCATCAACTGACTGTTTGGTGACAACAACAGTGCCTGGCTCAAGCCCTAAAAAACAGACAACAAAAGAAAAGCAAATATATAATAGTAGAATTTAGGTATTTGTATTTTTACTTATATTGTGCTTATGAATGTACCTACCTATTCCCCCTGAGGTCCCAATGCGGAAAATTGTAACGTCAGTGCAGTGTGCATGATGGAGTAGCTTGATTAGCTCATGTAACATTATAGAGATGGAGGGAATCCCCATCCCATGCTGGAAACACAAACAGGTTAGCCCTTTTGGTGTGTGTTTGTAAAAATAGAACAGATAATAACTAACATATTTTCAAATTATTAGCTTACACTAACTGAAAGTACAGGCCCAATCTTGTACATAGCGTAGCGGTCAGTTCCAGCACAAATATTTGGATATTCTGCTTTGGGGTCCTCCATACCAAGTACACTGGCAATGTATTCAATGAAAGATTTCATTCTCCATGGGCTGCCACCAACACAAACAAACTAAAATGTACACAAAACATTAATTTATATACATGTATGGTAAATTGGACAAAAACATAAGGCAAATATATATTCTTACTTTAACATCGCCAAACATAGCAGGGAGGTCATGTGTTTCTGTTCCGAGACTGAAGTGATAGAGAACGTCATCTTTCAATCCATCCAGGTGAGGGTATGCACAAGTATAGGCCTATGAAAATAAAGAAATGTACAAGTTAACTCATAACATAATAACACTGTAAAGCATCTGGCCCAGGGTTTATATTGTTTTATTATGTTACAAAAGGCGTAATTTTATTGGAATATTGTGTGAAATGGAATAAAACTGTGTGTGGGAGTAGGCTAGGGTTGGTGTGCACAAATGCTTTACAAAACTCTATATATGAATTTGGGGTAGATCAATAGACACGGACTTCTGCAGGAAACAGTACATGCCTTTAGTAATTATGAATTGTTAGATTCGTTGCCATAGAGATTTAAACCTAACTGTCCTATGCCTGTATCTTTTGAATGGAAAAAATTTACTTTAAATTGCACACAGGAAATAATAATAACGGGAAGCTGTCACCCATGAACATGCTATAAAAACGTATCATACCTCCACAATATAAGCCCTAAACTATCATATTCAATATATATCACAAGTAGTTTATAGAGACTATAGTACCTTTGGTTATTAATTATTATGTCTTAGTGGAGTTTTGATGGACTTTAACAAAGGGTCAGTTTCATATGGCAAAGTCAGCAAGAATGCCTTAAAACACACACTGTTTATAAAGGGTGAATAAAAAGTAACTGAAATACATCCACTGACAAGCCTATAATTAAACATATACCCTAAATATAAAGCATACAAAAAAAAAAAGAGGAGAATTAAGGTACGTGACCGGAAATCCTTACGTAGTAACTGACGCTGTTCGCTGTCCTTCTCTTGAATCCATCTTCTGAAAATATTCAACAAATTAACCAGATAAAAATTATCTCAGAGATATAAAATCAATCAATGAC
Source organism: Periophthalmus modestus (assembly GCA_019594935.1). Classification (NCBI taxonomy): domain Eukaryota; kingdom Metazoa; phylum Chordata; class Actinopteri; order Gobiiformes; family Gobiidae; genus Periophthalmus; species Periophthalmus modestus. Next base: position 53,565 of record JAIEZT010000308.1, on the reverse strand, counting down.
GGTTAGTCGACGGTGGAAACACTACGATATCCTGAATGAATAGACGAGGAAATTGATAGGTGGATATTGTTCCACAAAATTTGCTGGATCAATGAGAGGAAGTTGTCTTTACGCACCTACAGCCCGCCCCAAAACACTTAGACTGACTAAGGTAAATATAAAACAAAATGTCTCTGCGAAGAATGACCTCTATTGCCTTCGATACTCAAATTAATTTCGGTCAGTAGGCACGAAGCACCTCCCACTACCGTGACGTCAACACCCACGAGCATGCGGTTCCCATTTTTGCCCCGCCCCCTCCCAGTGCATGGCTGATACATAATAGAAAACCCACTGGTAGTATTAACTGGTATTAAAATATGGGCAAAATATTTGTTTTTATTTAGTATGTTTGATTTTTATTGGGAAGTAGGCTAACTCAGAGCATCAATTATATAATACAGGCGACAATTTTTTATGCATGTACCATTTTCCTTCTGTTCTTTACTGTGCGGTTGCAATGCTGGAATTTCCCACACTGTGGGACTAATAAAGGCATATCTTATCTTATTAAACGGCCTCTTCCAGTCGCACTATGAGGCAAGAAAATGGTGAGTGTCTTTGCTACTGGATCACTGTGGCAAAGCTAAATTACTGTGTATTACTTCTAATAGAAATCAATTACTAACTCCAGTGTTAAGACAGGCAGTTTTTAGCAGATAAGGGGCAAATTATGTTTAATTAAATGTACTAATAGATAAGCCCCTTGACTTCCTCATTCCTCACAGTCTTCATTTTAGATGATGGTGATGAAACCATGAGAAAGCAGCAGAATTTTGCTGTGCATAAAGACAATAGTGAATTTGAAAGTATCTGAGAATGAGGACCAAACAAAATGTGAGCAAACACTTTGTTTATATTGCACCTTTGGAGATAATCGCATCGTTACATTTTCTTCCAACTTAAATTCTTTATTACGGTACATCCTTGTTGATTGTAGAAACACACAACACGCACACACAACAAAAATAAACAAAAGGTTAAAAACAGTTGTTTCACATAAAGTAAAAAAAAAAAAAAAAAAAAAAAACATGACTCATGCTTCTTCACTTCTTCAAACCGTTTTTGGATAAATAAAAACAATCATGCACATTTTACATAAAGAGATTAGAAAATGTGGTGGGGGAGGAAGAAAGGTAAAAAAGGTGATCCACAGGGTATAGCTTTGATGTGGGTGAAGTATTTTCAGTTCCTAAAAAACAGCATGTTCACAATTAAATTTTGTAGTACACAAAATCACATTCATTCATCACAATTAAAATCATCTGATTGTCGGGCTTACAAAAAAAAAAAAAAAAGTAAAAATCAGAAAATCAAACAGCTTACATCTGTTCAATATTCAGTCCCATTTTCATCAAGATCCACAGGTGCTCTGGCTCTCTCTGGTAAAACAATATACAGACAGTCTCTATAGCATAAACATACAACTTATAAAGCTTTGTTTAGCATGTTTAAAACTTACTGCAGTTGATAAGACAATAGAGTGCTCGGGTAAGAACTCTGGTCTCTTTCTAGACTCAGGACAACTTGCTAGACTGATTAAAAAGTCCCTTGAGTAAGTAATCCGCTCTGGAATAGGAAGAACACATTAAGATGACAAAAAGAGTTCTTATCAAAGGATACACATTGCTTTTAAAAGTTAAAGCATACCTTCTTTGTTTTTATGAAGGCTAAGAAACTTGTAGAATTGCTCAATGCCAATGTAGGGCTGCAAATAGCATTACAGATATGACTTTTAGTTTAGATGAACAACAGAGCTCGGACTGTGTCATAACGCATCATAAAGTTGTCAATTAGCGTAATGTTAAACATATACAGATTTTAAGATAATTACTAATCTTAGAAATTCAAGAATGTTTTGACATTGTACTAAAATAATTTTCCATCAATGAGCCAACAGTTAATGCATCTCAATGGACATTTTCACTGTGGCTTCAAAGATTTTGTCATTAAGTTATTTTTAGACATTCATGCCAGAGCTCTATTGGCATTCTTGTCAATGGGTGTACATCGTGCTGTTGCAGACTTTTACCTCTTGACTTGCCACCTCAACCATTGCTTGTGCGCAAGGAACAGGGTTGATTATAGGCTCTGCAAAGATGGAGGATAAACATTAGGCAGGTTTATCTTCTGGTGTTGTCTCATACCTCCAACAGCAAAAATACTCACCAATATTAACACGAAAGCACTGGCGAAGAGGCCTTGCAGGTTCTAGATGCTTTTGCAAAATTTTTCTTCTTGAAATCTCCATTCTGTAGGTCTACATTTTACAGATTCAATAAATTAAGCACTTACAACCTAATTAAAAAAATGTATTTATTTATAGTGTATCCACTTGGGCCTTCAAAAACTCAATGTGACACAATACTGAAAAGAAAATCCTGGGGGATTTTAACAACAATGAAACATACACTTTATTCATTATTAAAGGTTCAGTATGTAACTTTCAGTGGGTGGCGAGTCACCTGCATGATTCAATGGAAATTAGTTAAACCCACAGTTCAGAGCACACTCCCTGGAAATAGATGGAACAGCTTAAGATTATAGCAAAAGGAACAACATTTCCATTGAAACAAGCAGGAGGCCCTCCTCCAGGCTAAAAGTATGGTTTGTGGCGCTACAAGCACGCTCACAGTAAGTTTTTTCAGTGCAGTAAACCAAAATCAAATTGAAAAAAATGATCTTGATCTAAAAAAAATGCTTTTACTCTAGTCAAGTTTTTGCCTAAAAAGTTACGTACTGTGGCTTTAACTAGCGAGTCAAACCGTGAAGCATCAATAAACCCAATTTTTCAGGTAACTAGTGGGGTATGTGCACGTTATTTTCCTTTCATTGTACAATCGATATGCTTGTAACGTTTAAATAAAAAGTTACACTAAAATGTTCAAGCAAAAAAATCTCAGTGCTCCAACATTTAACAGTGATGTTATGTTTCAAATTCCAGCTAAATCACACAAAACTCATATTTTAGCTTTACATTTACGCTTAAGAAAACGTTCAGATAAAGTTTTTACGTAAGTTAGAAATGTGTAGCTGATTCGTATTCACCTGTTGTACAAACTTTGTCGGCGTGGTTTTCAGTGAAGCCTGCCCTCAATCGTCATGTCAGCGGAAAAAATAAAACTACTTCCTGTTGGTAACCTTCAAATAAAACTACTTCCTGTTGGTAACTATCAAATACAAATTCGGGAAAAAAACGTTTTGGAAGTGACGTTCAAATCCCAACAAAATACAGCAGAACAGAAAGGATCCATAATTGTATACAAAATATTAATGTACTTTCATATAAATCCTAAAGGAACCTTTTCATTCTGAATCATCTTTGTTTGTACCAAGGATACACTTTCAATGATAATCTATAATGCACCAGTTTGTGAATATTAATATTTTAAATAAAATGCATTGTTCTTATAAAATGAAATTATTGAGCAGTTTCTTAAAATTAACTGTATTAGTTGTAGCAATTAAGTTGAAAATGCTTCATACCTTCTGTTTATTTTTACTTAATTAGGCTACATAAATTAAAAAGACAATACTTTCAGAAGTTAAGATTTATTTTATTTTTTTACATACTTCCTTATTTCAAAACAATTTCACAGAATCACCAATTTTACAAAAGAAAGGCATGTTCCATAAATACATTTATGGCACATAGATCTACATATGAAAAGAGCAACACTTTTTGTGTTTTCCCAAAAAAAAAAAAAAAGACAAAAGTACATGTGGTTTTTATAGAAATACAAGTTGAATTTTTCTTTGGCCATTGGTCTACCAGTAAGATCATCAATGGCTGTAAGAGCCTCCTGCCGGGTCTCAAATACCACAGTTGCAGTGCCTTTTGAAGTCCCATTCTTCTCATACTGCAGTGAAACAGACCCAGGGATTATTTTATAGCCATAGCAAAAGTCATAAACCTCTTCTACTTTTATGTTAAACGGTAGGTTGATTAGCTTTATACAGGTAGGACCATCATGACCGGAGAGCCTGGCCCCACCACGTGTACTCTCTCTGCCTTCACTGTGTGAGCCTCGTGTTAAGTTCCTAGAGACACGAGAGCGCTCCTCTCTCGGTGGTCTTTTTGGAAGAAACTCCATGTCTGGGATAAACGAAGCTTCAAAGTTCCTCTCCGGATAGCGATCTTCCTTCAAAGAAGACTTTGGGTTAATCAAGTCCTGCACTTCAGACCGGGAAACTACCCGTAAGCGTACCTCCGAACCCAAAACCTCCGTCCATTGAGTGAGAAGGCCTCCATAGCTCCTCTTCAGTCTGAAATGAAACTACAGCCTGGCCAAGGCCATTCCCCTTATGATCACGCAGGAGGATAACATCTTCCTCAGCCACATTAAATCCAATTAAGAAATCCATGACTTCAACTTTCCTCACATCAAATGGAAGGGACCTTATGTGGATGCTGTTTTTGTCACTAGAAGACTTGGGCTTCTGATCTTCCAGAAGACTGATCATTTTTTCTCTTGAGATTGGACGAACACAAATATTTCGATTTGCCATTGTTCGGTTGTCTCGATCCAAAGCATCACGGTAATCCTGTAGACTTCTAAAAAGCACAAATGCACGTCTTGTTCTTGAGCCACTGCTATCCAGTAAGTAGAGAATCTGATCACTTCCAAGTCTGGTTCTAGAGAAAAACTTCATGATGTCATGTTTTTCTGCTGCATAGGACAGATTGTCCAAAAGAACACAGTATTCACCACTTGAAGGTGAAGAGCCACGGACTAAAGGAGACCTTGATCTTCCGTGGTATTGTGAAGCCTCCTGACTGCGAGGTGGCGGTTGCTGTTGCCTTTGAGACATACCAGACAGAGATGCACCCAATGGCATCTCCCCAGAAACCTGTTGCCATTCTTTTAGTGTATAAACCTCAACAAATCTTGTACCAATATATTGCTTGTGTCTCTTTAGCCCATGGTTTGCATCTTCCTTTGATGCAAAAGTTACAAGGCCATTCCCATTGTTTTGTCCACGACTGTTCTGCATAAGAAACACCTTTTCTACAGCCAAACCCTCAAAGAACTTGAACACATCTTTCTCAGTGGCAGAGAAGGGCATCCCGCGCAGCATCAGTTGTCTTTCCTTTTCAAAGCCCAAAGCCCTTCTGTGCTGTGTTGGTGGAGAATAGCCCAATCTACCTGAAGACCTTCCATGATCTGCTGAACGCCTGGGGCCCCTCATTTCTTCCATCTTCATATGTCTTGGTTTGTCATTTAGCATTTTTCTTTGATCCATACCCACATTCATAGAGCTTCTTTCCAGAACATTTTGCATTTCCGTTTTACTGCTCAGCAGCAATTTAACAGGTGAGCCTTTGATATAATCACCGGATTTAGTCATGGCAATTCTTGCATCCTCGTCGGAGCCAAAAATGATGAATGCTTCATCTAACTCGCCTCCAACTATATGCACGCCCCCATCTGGAATTCTAAGGCCACTGAAGAAACTGCGAATGTCCTGAGAACCAGCTTCTATCGACAGTCCCTGTAAACGGATGACGACTGCCATGCTGACCAAGAAACACCTGTAGACAAAAGGGTACAGAAAACCATTAATGCCAACAATTCTCCTCCAAAATTAAGTGAAGAATAAAGTTCCAAATATCGATGATCCTTTGGTGGTTTTCAGATTCTAGAATGTCATTCTCCCAAATGCACAACAGCCATTTTTTCCATCATTTTCCATTTCTGTCCATCACAGATGAACATCAACATTAACAATTTATCCTTTCTCATTTCCATTGGCTATTTAAGGCCTATGCAAAAGAATGATGTGGTCTGCAACCCAGCAATATAATTTGAAAACTTCAAAAACGTTCACTATAAAAGGAAAAAAAAAATCCATTCCAAATGCTCATGTGACAAGATTCAGATCACCAAACATTTGCAGTTAAAGTTTTCCATACAAGACCTTCAATTCTCTGAAGTAAAATTTCAAGCATCGCAGTTTATAAACAAAGTTCAACACAAGGCCTTCACTGTATACCAAATAATGCACACTACATAACTTAGATTACAGGTTGGCCACAAGACAGAATTTATCTAAATCAACACACACTCATCTCCACTAATGCCTGTTGTGCAACAGTTCGAACAACTCTGGTCAGCGTGCATTACAAAACTTGTTTAGGACACAACTCTTCCCATGTACTAAGGATGAAATAAGTCTCCATTAGTATTTATTATGATGATCCCCATCTGTTCCAAGAACATCATCCCAAGTCCACAAACATAAATGATGAGGTAGTTCTGACCAAGCCTAGTTCAAGATTTGAAGAAAGGTTCCCATGAGCTGCACTGTGGAAACTGCTCCAAAGAGGTTGCCTCAGCGGCACTGATGATGATGATGATGATTTGTTTATTTCGAGCATTGGTCTAGGAAAACTTCTTATACTTGTCCAAGAAAGGGAAAAAAATGCATGAATACACTTTGAATGTATCACGTATAGAAAATGACTTAAGTCTTTTTGCTTGAAAGGGAGTGGGATAAAGTAAGCATTGGCCATGGGCAGAGGACAAATTCCCCTACGGAGACAACAAACAGCACCTCATCTTCAATAACAAGAACCATATAGTGTGACAAATACTGCAATCATGTGCAAGAATTGCTAGCAGGGACTTCTCAAAATTGACTACAACTTTCCACTACCAACAAATTCCAAATATTCCCACCTATGTGTGTGCGGCTCTGCAGAATAGCTCTGTAGCAGTGGATAGATCCTCACAAATTCATTACTTAAAAACATTTTTACAATAGCAAATTCTATAGAGGTCCATTTGCTGGCCATACCACCATGTCAATGCCCAATCTCATCTGATCAAAGGGACAGATGGCTCAAATTGCCAGCCTTGCTTCTGTCAATCTACCCCAGGGCAGCTGTGGCAGCTTCAGTCACCACCAAGTATAAAATTAATGTATAATGTAAAAATTCTAAAGCAACTAACTTTGACACCATGAAAAGCTCTATAATAGATGAATGCATAAATATTATTATTTGTAGAGAATTGACAAAGAGCAGATCAATGAAGGTTCTATTCAAAAAAATACAAATCAAACAGGGATTTAGTTTTTACACTTGATGAGTGTAGTGTCTTCGTTAAGTAACTTGTTTAAAATGGTATTTTCCCAATCTCTTGCAGAAGTTGTCTTGTAGAAAAGTATGTTTGACAACGTCATCTTGAAGGGTAGACGTTTTCCAAAAAATAAAAACAAAAAGCTCAAAAATAACTTCCATTGATCGAAGAGTCGTTTACCAAAGATCATCCAAACAGACCACATGGCATTGAAAAGGCGCCAACATCTTACCGCCAAGAACCACGAACACAGCGTATTCCGATCATAGATTAATATGATCTCGAATTCTCAAACGAGTAAAACAAACTGACGCGTCATTGTTAGCACACAGGCCTCACAGCAGCTAACACAGGCTAGCGACAAGACAGTAGGTCTACATGAAAACGAGGAACACATTTAACCTGCTAAATGAAAATCTTCTTCTCAGACAACTCCACTTACTAGAAGCCCAACACACGAATCCAACCAAAGTATGTGCCAGCACCAATAGGTCAAAAAAAATAAAAATAAAAATCGCTTGAGGGTCAGGAGGAACGGAAAATGGCAAAGGCAGAGACAGTGCTTCTTCTGCGCGGGGACGTGGTGTGTGCGCTAGCGCCCCCGTGAGGTGTAGAGTATAAGCGCACAACTGAGAAAAACTTTTCAAGGAAACAAGTAAGGCTTTGTGCGCAACTTTTAACACAGCGCAAGCCAACAGATACCTGGGTGTGCAATATTATTTTAATGCACAGAAATAATATGTAAAACAAACTATATAGAGCGTCACGTGATTATTGACATGGTGCTTTCAGGTACCAACACAAAACCTTACACACTGAACGCGCTCGTTGGTTGTTATGCTGTGAACACATATTCTGTAAATTAAAATTGCGTTTTACATAAATCCTAAATAAGAAAATAGTAAACAGTTGGACTTCTACGGTTGAGCTATGTTGCCCACGATGGCTCCACACTGGTCGGCGCTGGAGCTGGGGCGCAGGAGAGAGACGAGCACCATTTCCTAATGCCCGGATGGATCTGACGTCCGCATACACCGTTGCCTGATGTTTTCACTCGGTTATCGCTGAACTCGAGGATGGAAGGATCCTTAAAGCACGAGTATTTGATGAAGTAAGCAGTCATTTGTCTTATGTCATCATGCAATACTTTGTTACTCAAATATATGACAGGACAAATGCTGAACCATAAGGTGTGTGAAGCCGGGTGCCGAGAAGCGGCTAGCCTGACCACATGAATAATGTTAACTCTTAAAATAGACATATCATAGGACGGGCTTTTGCAATCTGTCGGGTCTAGGATATGCATTTATTTTACGTGGATAACTATGCAGAATGGAACAATGCTAAGCTAGCTGCTGCTGTGCAGTGAGTGGGAAAGCTATATGGGGTTAGCCATCCGGGCTAATGCTAATCGAGCCTCTCGGTTCGCCTCTCTCGTGATAAAAACATCAAATCCAATGTACTTCTGTTGTATACACGAGCAAAATTTTTGCTGGAGTCAAAATTTAACGCTTATTTTTGCACTGTAGTATATTAACCAGACCTGTATACAGCCCGTAGCTTTGAGCTAAGGCCTTTAAAGATGGCACTCCAGTGCTTTTGTAAACGATCAAAGCTCGTTGTGTGTAGCGTAGTTATCTAACATTATGTTTGTTCACTGTATTGTCAGTCCTAATGATAATAAGTAATTACTTGCAGGTATGCGTTATGACCACAGCACGTACGAATCCAAAATAGTTTAAAGACATTAGCCAATTTACCAAAACAACGAGTTTTGAGGCCATGTTTTGGCTGCATTCACACACTGGCCATTTTGGTCACTCTCACGAAGACTAGATTGCAGACAAATAATGCTAAAGTTTCTGGATTATTTTATTTGTGTAAAAGTTATATCATGTGTGACATGCGTCTGTTTGTCATAAACAGGCTTCAAGAGCCCGTGTTATTATAAGCCCGGGTAAAAGTCATATTTTGTATTGCTACTGGTGCAACACATTTAACGTAACCACCACCACACGCTGGACCTGATAACACTGAGCGGGAAAGGCGGTTCCAGAGAACGGACCTAAATCTGCTAATATATTGTATTGTGTCTATTTATTTTGCACACATTATGTAATTATACCTTTTGATGGTTGATGATTCTTGACTTGGTTCATGAGCCTGTCCTCTTTCTGATCAGGTGTGGCGTCACTTCGGAGGCCCAGTTTCTCTGAGTTGCACTATTCATGGCCTCCAGACCCTCCAGGGCTTCCAATACTTGACTTTGTTTCTCCATGGACACACTGCTCAAGTCAGATATCAGGTATTTGATCTCCATTTTGAGGACGAATGCTTTTGTTTTTAAATATTGCATATCACATCATCTTATCATATATTGGATGGTAATGCACCATAACTGTATGTGCTAAATATAAATATGCCAAACTTCAGTATGAATTTTGCTAAGTGCTCAATATTTAAAGCTGATAAAGCGTGTGTTTCACCACATGAACTTACACCGTGTACTAAACATGACTTCTATTTGTTATGTTTAGTTTCTACATTTACTGCTTCTAGCTTGGATGTCCTTGAGGAACTTGTGAACTGAAATAGGTTGTGCTTCCGATGGACAATATTCAGTCATTATTTGTATGCATTATTTGCCTCTCTATAATTTTTGACAAAAAATACTCCTGCGGCGGTTGTTTGTTTGGCTTGTTTTCAGTTCAAACTTTTGAATATCATTTTCATGTTATGCTAAAATGCACATAATGCTTTCATAATTCTTTTACTTTTACTTTAATTCTGCCTATTTACCCCTTAACTGTACTTTTGTTTGCATAGTTTCTTAATGGTATGGCACTGCAATACTTTTCTGTTTAATTCAACAGAAATATATTATATTTAAAATTTATGAACTAATTGGGGTTATGAAATGTAATTAGAATTAATTGGATATTCAGTATATAATTTGACAAAATGCCGATTGCCTACATTAGTGTAGCACATGTTGTTAGATTGATTGATCTATTTATTTTTTTTCTTTCTTTTCCCTTTTTCTTCTCATCTTATGGTTCTTTGATGTTCTATAATGAAACACAGAGAAGAGGGAAGTGGTGCCCCAGTAAGTCAAATAAACATAGTGTACGTACGTTTGTTGGTTTTGCGTTTTTTAAGTCAGTGGGTGTAACTCTTATGTTAGTTTTTTGAAGTACAACTGTAGTAGAGCTGCTTTTATGTCTCATTCTAGGTTAAGGTGGAGGGTCTCTCCAAGGCAGCCTTAATCAAAAGCCTGTCTCCTAGAGTTTTGTTGTCCAACCGTCTGTTGCCTAAAGGAACCAAGATGAAGGTCAACCTGGAAGATCAGAGTCGTCAGAAAGTGTCCTTCAGTTTCTCGCAGACCAAGAAGCCCCTGCAGAGTCTTTTCTTCATTTCATCCAGCCCTGAAAAGTCTGGAGCGGACCCTGCTGCCCCATCACACTCAGGTTCAGGGAAAGGACATCACGCAGAGTCTAAAACTGAGCACAGGTCTCCTTCATCTGTGCAAAAAACAAGAACAAATGCCTTGAGCCAACCTGCAGTTTCCCCAACTAAACTTAAAACAGACTTGTCAAAGACTCATTTTAAGAAGCATATCCTTAATGTCTCTGTGACTGATGAACTACCATCATCTGTAGAGGGTGACTCACAAAGTAATATAAGATCTACATCTCCTCAGACTGCAGAGACTCACAATGTAGCACCAGAGTCAAGAATTACTGCTATCCTCCAGACACTTGCTGCCGCCTCAGGAAAAGATGGTGTTAGTCATAGTCGCATAGAGTCAAACAGTAAGGGACATAAAGCACATCCAGGACTCATTCAGACTGTGCCCCTCCTGGATTTGATTCAGATGGAGAATCAGGCCAGTCTTCCACTCGTAAATCATCTGACTCCAAAAGCCAATCAAGCTCAAGCAGTAGGCGAAAAGATGAAAAGAAGCATTCTTCTAGTTCACACTCTGAGGAGAAAGAAAAAAGTTCCTCTAAGCGCTCAGACACATACGAACGATCTTCTAGTCACTCTAAATCCGACCGGGACTCCAGATACACCTCATCTCGTTCAACTCGATCAGATCGTAAGAGGTCAAGGTCGCGGTCGCGCTCTCGATCTCGCGGGTCTCGCACAAGTTTCATCTCACTCCAGGCTTGACAGGTCCCGAGGTGACAGAAGCTCACGCTCTGACAGGTCACATTATCATGAGTCTGATAGGAGGTCTTACAGGAGTTCTCCACGCAGAGAAAGGAGGCGTTCTCGCTCCCGCACTGACAGAAATCGGGATAGTTCAGAGTCTGAGGAGGATCGCAGGAAAGCTAGAACACGGACTGGGGAATCCAGCCGACCATCAGTCTATTCAAGTTCTCACAAAGAGTCTAGATCTTCCTCTCATGTGAAGTCCACCTCAAAATCAGCGGATTCATCTGAGGTTGATAAATCCTATCAGTCATCAAAATCGGACAGATCATCAAGACGCCTGTCAGACACGGATTCCCAGCACAGGGGCTCTTCTGTTACTGACCATCATAAATCTAACTCGGGTCACAAGTCGGAGACCAGTAGTAAATTGAGTTCACCCAGAGCATACACACATTGTCATTCATCAGAGAAATATCAGAAAAGTGACTCTGAAAGAGAGAAATTGCACACATCTGACAAGCGCTCGCGGTCAGATGAATACTCCAAAAATTCACATAAAACAATTAAGACAGACTCCAAACATTCAACCTCTTCTGTATCTTCTCATCATGAAGACACATATAGGACACAGGACAGAAAATCAAATGACATATTTCACAGCCCACAAAAAGCACCATCTGTCTCCACTGTAGAATCAGGTCCAGAAATTGAAGAAAGACATGAGCAAATGAGCCACAAAATCAAAAAGACAAGTTCAAGGGAAACAAGTGACTCCAAATTGACAGAGCATGAAAAGGGAGAAGAAATAAGAAATACATCATTTGATGCAAATGAGAACTTGAATAAAGTGGATGCCTTTGTGGAGACAAATAAAGCTCAGAGTGATCAGACAGCATGCCAAACCAAATACTAGCATCATGTGAAAGTAATGATGTTATGTACAATAGAGATTCAGTTGAATATTCACCAGAATCATTACTCAAATCATCCAATGTCCCACATGAGGTCCGAAACTCAGTAAATGAGGAAAAACTCGTAAAACAGAAATGGTTGACCCAAGTAGAACTTCAGTAACAAGTAACCACCCTGACAATGTGTCTCAAAACCCTAACTTACTGTTTTTAGACTCTGAAAATCACATAGATAAAGAACTTAGTGATGCTGGTAAAAAGGGCAGCATTGCTTATAGAAAGTCTCGGTGGGATATTGTTGGGCAGAATGCAGAAGATCATTCCAACACGATTCACGTTTCAGAGACGAAACCTGGCAAAGCTGACATGAAAATGGACGCCTCAAAATATGGTGGCAAACCAGACAATGAAACAAAAGAAAACATGCGCGCAGAAGTAGGAACACATTTTGTAACAAAGGACCGGGTGCTTGAATCGGATAGAGCCTGCATGTCTGATAGCTGTAAACACCAAAGTGCATTGACAGAGGCCAGTTTTGACACAAAACACAAGTGAACAAGCAACAAAGAAGCCTTTTTCAAATGATGAAAACACAATAGTGAATGCCAGCAAGAGCAGACATCCACAGTTGAATTTACTGATGGGACAGAGTGGGGCCAGTGACAGTGACAACTCTGAGTATGACTCTGATTGTGGTGAGGCGATTAAGCGCCTTCACTCTGTGGTAGTGGTGATGCCAAAACATTCCCTTCCCACAACTGAAGATGCCACAGGGCAAAATAGTGATAGTTCTGAAAAAATGATCAATTCCCACCAAATTCAGGGGCATGATCCAGCCCATAGTGCAGTGTGCCAGTCCCAAAGTAATATGATTGATAGCACCAGTCACTCTGAGAGCTCCCAGTTGAATATGACTGTACACATGCCAGCAATAGAAAACAGCAGTCTTGTCAGTTGTTTGGGTCAGCAAGTACACCAACAATATATTAGTGGAAATGAAATTCCCTTTTCACAATACAAACAAGATCATTTCTCCAGCGCAAATAGATTTAGTGATAAGAATGGATACAATTTTCTTTGGACCTACACTCAAGCTGAGCAACCCAGTAGTACTTGTCCACAGCCTGACAGCAGCCATGGGACACAGGTGATTGATGGGAGATTGACAGGAACTCAGTCCTACTCACAAATACAAAGCAATGACCCTGTTACTGATCCTTCCACCATACAAATTCGTCAGGACTCAAATGAAATTCACCCAGACTCTCTTACTAATGACCACGGTGTCTACAGTGGTGGAAAGATAGCAGCTGAATCTAGTGGGTCTATTCTCTGTCAAGGTTTTGTACAAGGTCATGAAATAAGCAGTAACAGCAGAGGTCCAGCAGCAACAGAGCCCACCAAAGAAGATAGTTTTAAGTCACTTAGATCCAGGGGTCCGCCAAAGAAAAGGCGTCCTGAGTTGGAGTCAGACTCAGACAATGAGGCTGAAGCGGGACCCACAAGTAAAAAGGAGCGTCGTGGAGACACTGTGAAGGATATACCAGTCAAAACTGAGGTGCAGCTTCCAATGCTCAAGTTACGGGACTTTCAAGATGCTGTAAGGTGGAAAGACCTAGCGAAGTCTAAGAAGATGCCACCGTATTTCGACTTGATAGAAGAAAACCTGTATCTTACTGAGAGGTCAGTCGGTATTCAAAGTTCATCATCTTGGGTAATCTCTATGAAAAATTACATAAATGCTTCTTTTAATATATTTGCAGAAAGAAAAGCAAGTCCCATAGAGATATCAAACGGATGCAGTGTGAGTGTCCGATGTTGTCCAGAGAGGAGCGGTCAAAGGGGGTGATGGCGTGTGGAGAGGACTGCTTAAATCGTCTTCTCATGATTGAATGGTATTTGAACTTCTATGTTAGATTGATGAATACATAATTCATGCAATGTTGTATATAGTTATTGTATATTGTACTGTTTGATAATTGTTTATTTGCCACACTTTCACATTTCTTTTCAGTTCATCTCGGTGCCTAAATGGAGCCTACTGCTCTAATCGTCGTTTTCAGATGAAACAACATGCAGATTTTGAAGTCATTCTTACTGAGGACAAAGGCTGGGGTCTAAGAGCTGCTAGAGACATGCCAGCGTAAGTTTTTGATTAAAATGTTTAATTATTGAAGAAATCATGCAGCATAAATTAAAGAAATTGTGTTAATTGTTCCAGAAATACCTTTGTCTTGGAGTACTGTGGGGAGGTGTTGGACCATAAGGAGTTTAAGGCCAGAGTGAAGGAATATGCCCGCATGAAGAATATCCACTACTACTTTATGTCTTTGAAGAATAATGAGGTTGGCCTGGACATAATATATGTATTTATAAAAGTTTTATAATCTGTTTAAAGCTTTAATATAATTTAATATGGTGTTTCTAGATTATTGATGCTACACTGAAGGGTAATTGTTCCCGCTTCATGAATCACAGCTGCGAACCTAACTGCGAAACACAAAAGGTGCAGTGTTAAAAATATTAAAATTATACATATATTATCCCGTTTCTGTTTTAATTTTTTTTATATATATATATGTATATACAGTGGACAGTGAACGGGCAGCTTCGTGTTGGTTTCTTCACCACTAAAGCAGTTACAGAAGGCACAGAGCTGACCTTTGATTATCAGTTCCAGAGATATGGGTACACACAATACTTTTGTACTATGCTGAAACGAATAGATTAGGAGATGTCTTTTAATTTTGGAATTTGTCTTTTCTGTTTTCTTTCAGCAAAGAAGCTCAGAAATGCTACTGTGGAGCCCCCAGCTGCAGAGGTTTCCTCGGAGGAGAAAAACCGTGTGAGTGTTCGAGCCGCTGGAGGCAGGATGAAGAAGGATCGCAATCGGAAAAGTGCTCTCACTACGGTCAGTTATGCAATTACTTACTTGGTTTTTCAAATTCATTGCTTGGAATTGGAATGGCAAGAATTTGACAAGCAATAAAGATAATAGCTGTCACATTTTCTCATACTGGTTTAATAACGAATGCAATAACAATGCAACATGGGAGTTCACTATGCATATTTATACTGAGGATGCATGGACACTGCCTTATATCTATTTGAAGGGAGGAGCTAACTACACTGAACTGTTGTCCTTTGCTACCACATAAACAAGGCTGACCCAAAAGTAAACAGTGTAGTGCAGACTGGGGGTGGTTTTCACACATTAACATGTGTGAAAACCACCTAGCACACCTGTTCTACAGTTTTTGTTTATTAGCTAGGTCAGTTCACTGAGAGTGAACTGTCCCTAAGTCATATTTGGCATAATCATTCAGGCACCTAATGGGTGCTCACACTAATTAGCATACTAGCTATCACTATTGTTTTCCTTTTTCCTCCATTCCTGTTCAAAGATGAATTGTCTTTCCTCACAAAAATTGTCCTTTAACTCCCCTCTCAAACCTTTTTTGTAATTCTGAAGAAATAAGAAAAATTGTCCACATATATTTTAAAATGATTATCACCCCTTTCTATATGTAGTAAATATCTGATTTTGTGCATGTTCCAGGTTGATGAGGAGCTGGAAGCATTACTGGACAATGGAGAAGGCCTGTATGATGAAAAGCAGGTGGTAGCTCTGTGCAGGCTGATGGTCCGAGTGGAAACTATGGAGCAGAAACTCCTCTGTCTGAAACTGATCCAGGTACAGTGCAGTCTGACAGCAACATTGACTAAAGACTGGTTTATCTCAGTCTAATGCAGTGAGCGCTTGTTTTACAGGACACACAGAACCCATCATGCCTCAAACAGTTCCTGGATCACCATGGCCTGTCTCTGCTCTGGATCTTTATGGTGGAACTGTCTGAAGCAAAGGGCAACAGTGCCAATAACATCAAACTGCAGTTAGAGGTAAGTAATTTGTTTTAACTTTACCACAAGACGATTAAAATAAAAAATGACAGTATTCTACAATATAAATTATTATTTAAAAATGTTTTTGTTGTATGAAATCTAATATGTCAATTCACATGTATTTACTTTACATAAAATATAAGCTGTTTTGTGTAAAATACCCAGTAAAGTTTAATAACTTTGGTTTATTAATGATTATTAATCATTTGCTGTTTAGTTTAAAATATATTTTTTAAAATGTGTATTTATTTATAAACTTTCTTAATAACTTTAAACAACGTTTGATCATAATATTATTTAATATATCTGTAGATTTTGAAGACTTTGGCTGTGCTGCCAATTTCAACTAAAAACATGTTGGAGGAGAGTAAAGTGTTGACCCTGATTCAACGCTGGGCACAGACCTGCCCTCAGCCCACAGAGAACGACGGCTACTCCAGCGAGAACACGTCCCGAGCTCAAACTCCACTCAACACTCCAGACTGCCCCAACCCAAGAGCAGGTGCTGAAATGGACCACGACTCTGCCAAACCATCTGTGTTTCGCCGCCTTAAAATCATTAGTGAAAATAGTTTGGACAGTGCCATGTCTGATGCCAGCAAAGCATCGGATGGGAAAGAGGATGACGAGGATGATGAAGATGATGATGATGAGTCTTCACGAGCAGGACTGCTCGAGGTACAAGAGACCAAACGTGAACCAGAGGCAGAGACTGAGGACCCAGTGAAAGAAACTGAGAACTCCATCAAAAAGGAAGAAGAGGAGGAAGAGTCAAATGAGAAGAGCCTAGATTCTCAAGATGAGGCCAAATCCAATGACCAAGATGACACTGAAATGATGGTGGAAACCGAGGAGGTCAAAGAGGACACGAGTGAGACTGTGATGGAGGAAAGTGGTGACGTAAAAGAGCCACATGAAAAGGAAAAGGAAGAGGGTGAAAATGAAGTAATGGCTCAAGTTTTTACAGAGGAGCCAGAACAGATGACGGGGCAGGACACTGTCAGTGATGAGGAAATCAAGAATCAGGCGTCGGAGGGAGATGAACCTGCCCCAGCTGCACCTGCCCCCCCTGAAGCTGTCCTAGCTGCACCTGTGCTAGCTGTTTCTGCCCCAACTGATTCGGCCCCGAATGATTCGACCCCAACTGAACCCGTCCTAGGTGATTTTGCCTCAATTGAATCTGCCCCAACTGATTCTGCCATTTCTCAACCTGCTCAAACTGAATCTGCCCCCACTACACCTGTCCTCACTCAATCTACCCCTACTGAACCTGCCCCGAATGAACCTGCCCCGAATGAACCTGCCCAAACAGATTCTACTCCAACTGAGCCTATCCCAGCAATATCTGAACCTGCAACCTCCAAGCTTGCTTCAGAGCCAATGGAAGAGCAGGCGGAGGCACAGGTGGAGGTAGAAGACTCAGAGAAGGCAAATACTGATCAAAACAGTGGTCAGCCAAATGACTGTTCTGCTGCTACTGCTACTGCTGCTGATGTGGTGGTGAGCTCTGAAGTTCCTGAGGTGACCGTCCCTTCAGCGGCTGCTTCAGTGGAGCCCTCTGTTGTTGGGACCCCCTCACAAGATGACGACGAGGGTCTCTCTGATGTAGAGAGTGAGAGGAGCCAGGAGCCTCAACTAAGCTCCATGGACATCAGCGGCATGGCAGCCCGGCTTCTAAGAGAGCTGGAAAGATCTAAAGGTTTGTTCAAATGGCCAGGCCACACAAATATCTACATAATGTTTTGTTTTTTCTTAAAATGTTATTGTTTACAGGAGGTTTACAGAATACCTAAAAAGAGCCAGGTGGAAAAAGAAGGTAGGACAATTAATGATACATAATTTTAGAATATTAATTTCAGGCATTAAACTGTTGTATTTTCACAACACAGATCGCAGTCGGGATCGTGACAATGCTCGACCAGCTTCAGGGAGCCGAGAGAGGGAGAGGGAGAGAGAAAGGGAGCGAGATAAGGACCGTGACAGGGAGAGAGAGTATGAGCGTGACCGTGAAAGAGAGAGAGACAGAACGCCCCGTAGCAGTGAAAGACGCAGGCGCCGCTCTCTCTCTCCTCCCTCATCCTATGAACGCACCAGCCGCCGCACTGAAAGAGCGGTGAGGAATAATGTCCACTCAGCCCTGGCCACATTCAGCACTGCCGCTCCTGCTATTGTATAATTTTCATTTCTTTTCAGGTTTGACAATGTCAACAGCAAAACTCCAAGGAGCGTTGGAGGAAAGGAGAGAAACAAGCTGTCGACAGAGGAGCGCAGGAAACTCTTTGAGCAGGAAGTGGCTCAGCGTGAGGCTCAGAAGCAGCAGCAACTTCAGCAGCAACAACAGCAGCAGCTGCAGAGTCTGGGCTATGACCCGGCTCTGGCTTATGCCTCCACCTCTGGCTTTATCACATATCCCTCTGGATATCCTGTCCAGGCCTTTGTAGATCCAACCAATCCCAATGCAGGCAAAGTTCTGCTCCCCACCCCGCCAGTGGATGGAGCTCTGACCTATGAACAGACCCCTCCTCTGGGACTGTCCTCTCCATCCTCAACTCCTCAGGCTGCTCCAGTGTCTAATATCCCACAGCAGATCAGCACAGAGCCCCTACCCCCTGGGACTTCTCAGCCTTACACCCAGCCCACCGTAGCTCCTCCAGACATTGGGTGGCTGTGCTCTCTGTGCCTGTGCCAGCCCCCGCAGCCCCTCCAGTGCAGGGCCAGAGCTACACCACTCTGTGGGACCCCACAACACAGCAGACCGTCACAGTGCAAACTGCAGCTCAACAGTACACCACTGCATCAGCTCAGCCTCAGCCACAGACTGCTATATACTACCAGGGCCAGCCCTGTCCTACCATCTACAGCATCCCCACCGCCTACCCACAAGGCAGTGCTCCCGTCATACAGGTGTGGACCTTTGACATATTACATTTAGCCTTTAAGTCATGTGATCTGTATTAAAAATCATGTTATTTACTTTTATGAAGGCTTATGCTGATCCTGCCGGCAACTACCTGCACAGTCAGCCTGTCTATCCCGGCCAGCAGGGGGTGGTAGTGCAGCAAGGAGGCACTGTTACTACTATTGTTACCTCTCAAACTCAGGTAATACACATGTCTGTCATAGGCTGTTTCTATGTTTCATTCAAAGTTTGAAAAGCTTATACCTCGGCACTGTCTATGTTTAACCTTTCTTTTTGCTCATCAGGAGCTGATTGTACCAAAACAACATCGTAGACCTGCCTCCACCCTCTCCCCCCAAACCCAAAACTATTGTTCTACCTCCAAACTGGAAAGTAGCTCGGGACCCAGAGGGCAAAATATACTACTACCATATTGTCACAAGGTTTGCTAGTGTTATTATAGGATTGGACGTTATTTTTTATTAAATCTTATTTTTTTCTTTTTAGGCAAACACAGTGGGACCCTCCAACCTGGGATGGGACAACTGATGCGACTACCATGGAGCACGAGTCTGAAATGGACTTGGGGACTCCCACCTATGATGAAAATCCATCCAAGGTCTGCTGTTACCAATTACAAATGAAACATTTTACCATTTTTAAATTCATTATTCTTTAGGACATGTTCCTCTAAATGTCACCAGTTTTATTTTCTAGTGTTATTTTCAATTTACATATGTTCTTCCTTTTCCAGTTTTCAACAAAGACAGCTGAAGCCGACACATCCAGTGAATTGGCAAAAAAGAGTAAAGAGTCATTCCGTAAAGAAGTGAGCTGTGCTTTTTTTTCTTATAAAATGTTTACAAGATTCTCAAGTGTATCCTGCTTTTGTGTAATACACTGTGTGTATTGTGCTCATTAGATGTCCCAGTTCATTGTACACTGTCTAAATCCTTATCGGAAGCCTGACTGCAAACTGGGACGCATAATCAACACTGAAGACTTCAAACACCTGGCGAGAAAAGTGAGTGTTCTCTGTATCAAGGATTGGATGAGGCAAACACACACTCATTTCCTTTTAATAGACAAGTTCTTGGGCAAAGACTGTGTGGGAGGAGTGACATACCAGAACAGTGAAGACATGCTCCTAATTAACTGACCTTGTGAGCTTAACGTATGCACTTTGTTGGATAAATGATAGGACACAAGTTGCTAAAAGGAAATGAGCCAAACTCTAACTACATAGGGCTGGGCCATATGGTGAAAAAAAAATCAAATTGTGATCTGATCCACGTAAGAATTTGCTACTTTGGTGATATCATAACATCACCTTCTTCATGCTGGAGCAGACCTACATTAAGCAGACGCCCTCCCTTATTCTCTTCTTTTGGTTTGCCTCCATCATGCTCTAAGTGAGTGACAGGAGGATTTAACCAATCAGTGAAGTGTGAAATCTCAGAAGTTGCAGATAGCTTTAGTTGCCTCATAACATGGTGTACAATAAAGATACTGACTTCATAAAGATAAAGATCTGGGACAATAACATTCATTAAGGTTTAGCACAAGATTGAGTTATTAATATATTGTTTTTAGTCATCATATATGCCTGTCATGCCACAAATAATGGCAAGGCTGAATTCTATTCAGTCTATGTACCTGTAGTACCTGCTACTTTTTGCCCTCATAGCTGCTCTGTGTTTCCCAAAATCTAAATCTGCACAGCAATGTAGGGCATAACAATGAGCAATAGATCTCATGCAAACACACATTGTGGAAATTTCCCACCCCTACTGTGAATTAAGCAAAAAAAAAAATTTACTATGATATTTTGCCATGTCGCCCATTCTTACTGTTATGTCTATGCAATGTCCTGGGGTTGATGACTGATACAATCATTTGATGTAATTGTGTTTTATCTCTTTACAGCTAACTCACGGGGTAATGAACAAGGAACTAAAAGCATGCAAGAATCCTGAGGACCTCGAGTGTAACGAGAATGTGAAGCACAAGACCAAGGAGTATATAAAGAAGTACATGCAGAGATTTGGCTCTGTCTATCGACCCAAGGAGGACACAGAGGTGTACTAATGAGATGAGCCTCAAACTCCAAACTGTGTGAGCCAGAACTGCTAAATCTTTTATCGTCACAGAGTATTGCACTGCTGCCGTCAAGCTCTCTGGGTTTTCAAAGACTGAACAGGACCCTTAGATGGAGGAGCAGCAAATGCAATGGGTGACACTGACAGGTGCTACATAGACTTTCAAAGACTGTTTTACCTTTTGTTTTCATTTATGGCTCTTAAAATGGAGAATCGTCTCTATTCCATTTTAACCCTGTCGAGCCCAAAATGAGGATGACTCCGACCCATGTGTTTTGGGCTTTAGTCCCTTAGGTTAACCCAGGGGTGTCGGAATGTGAGTGGTAAAGTCTCTACTCAGGCTCCAGTGCACGAAGGGGCCATCAAAAGCATGTAATGTGCATTTAACTATTGCTAGAACACAGTATGTTTTATACTAAAGGCCCAGACTTTGTGCTACACCCCTCGGTTAAACCTTTTCCATTGGAGTGATCTTAGACCTCCTGGCTCTTTCTCTGGTGCTGCTTTTATCTGGGCCTCGGAGGTCCAGACTTCCACAGGTGAACCCCTGCCTTCTTATCCACTCCTGTGGTGGAGTAATCCTTATTTTATGAATGCATTATGTAATAGGAAACAAAAAAAATATTTTACATAAGTTAAAATTAATTAAATTGATTTTTTATTTTTTTTTGAGTTGGGTAGATTTTGATAAGCCACCTGCCAATAGCATAAGTAATGTTTTATTTTTTTTATTTTAAATGCATCAAGATACTTCTTATCTTAAAGGTACACTATGCAACTTTTCTGGTGGGAGTTCACCACCTGCTTATCTCCATGGAGATATTATAGAATTGCCTATTGTGCTGTACAGCATTAAATGTAAATCTGTCTTGTATTTATTCAATTACAGGTACATTTATTACTAAAAAAAATGCAATCAAAAGCATTCTTACTGTGAATTCTTTGAAACATTACAGGCAATGCGTTGACATCTCTATGGAGACACTCTAAGGTTACATACTGCACCTTTTTAAGCAGAATATGACTTGCTCCCGTGGCATTTTCTTTTCATTAACTTGTCAAAATGTACTCCATTCAAGATGTATTAATTAACGTATTGGTCATTTGTGCAGGTGGAGTTTTCCAGGCGTCTCACTCCAAATATCTCCATGGGGTCAAATTTTACGTGCATAGGGATCAGTTGTCCACCAGTGTGTCTTTTATATCTGTTTGTAAAATAACAGTTACTTTACGTGCCGTCATATCATTTGACACATTTTCTTTCTTCCAATTACTACGTAGATTCCTTTTGTAACATGGACAGGTTTAGGGTGTGATTTAAGCAATGCAGTTTTAACAGTTTGTGACATCCTGTGTATTCTGTATACTTTCAGTTTTTATAAGAGCTAGGTTGAGGTTAAAGACTGGTTATCAACATAAGTTATACTTAGATCAATTCAAACTTTATTGTTCTCAGTTCAACACCATTAAGTCACTGCAGTTAATGAAAAAATGCATTAATGTTTTTCCAACATGTACATTTGTTATGTGAATATATTGAAAAATAAGTTTTGGAAATGCTAAAAAGTAGCAGTTACTTTGTAAGGACTATCATTCATGGTTAATATTGTAAATAGTGATCATGTAAAGTTACCAAAGCTGTACACGAGAGGGCGCTCTTCTCACCAGCTCAGCTCCTGATGCAGTCCACTCACTGAACCCACAGGCTCACAGCTCTTTGTTTTATTTCAGCTACAATGGGGGAAATTTTTTATGTTGTTTTGTTAATTTCTTTTGTACAAAATATGTTTCATCTGATTCTACTGTAATTATTGTGTAAGCACATTGTCATACTGCGTGTACAAACATTTTAAAGATAATAAACCTTTTGTAAACATATTATTTGATAAATTATTGTGAACATGTGTAACTGCATAAGTGTAATATGTTTAATGATGCAGCAACCATCCAACTCCATTTTAGAACATTTGTTTCCTCTAAGCAATAAGCAGATATTAGTAGTTCTCAGTTGCATTTTACATGAGTAGCTTCCATTACTTACTCAAAACCTACCTGAGTAATGTAATATTGGTTTGACACAGCAGGTCATATGATTTGAGAAAAATGGTAAAGGAAAAACTCAAATCTGTCAACTGGACCAAAAGTCGGAGTGAAGATGTTTGGCTGCTCATTCTTCAGTTCTGAACAGATTGTTGGTGGACACTGTCTTATATCTATTTGAGCTTTATGTTTACAATATTACACTAAAACATTTGAACAAATTCTTCCACCTTGCATAATAGGCAAAATATTTTTTTACTTTATATATATATATATTTACAATTTTCTTTACTTGATTATAATTATTTTTATTTATTTATTTAGTTATTCTAATTTCTAAAGAATTTATTCTATGGAATTGGCCTACACTCATTTGGACATTTATTTTTGTCCCTGTTAGAGATCCCCTGAATCACACTGACTTAGATCAAAACAATCATAGCCTATTATAGATGTTTGGTAATAGACCTATAGTACTAATAAGTAAACTAATAATGTATACTTGCAGGGTGCTTAGACCCTCTTGAATAGTGGCTGGCTACCCTTACCCGAGTGTCCTACATTTTTGTCTAGATCTATTTGACCCATCTCTGCGCACATGGCACAGTCCACGCAGCACATATGGAGTGCTGAGGCAGATGTTCCCAAATCAAAGTGATGTAGTGCGTTCATTAGAGCTGTTGTGTGAAGAGGCGCTGCTCCTCCTCCTCTGTACCCTCCCCCTCTGCGCGCGCGCATTCCTCAGCCCCATGCTCTGTGAGATCCAAACCGCAGTTTAAGCAGTCCCGTCTGGAGAGTGTGACTGCATCCAGCGCTCCTCGCCCCGGGCTGTGCAAAGCGCCTGCTCCCACTTAAAATCCACAGGCACAAAGATCATCAACAGATCCGCGCGAGACCAAGACGAGACCAGCAGACGAGCGCGAGACCATGGGCCATAGCAGACTATAATAATAATAATAATAATAATGATAATAATAATAATAATAATAATAATAATAATAATAATATATAATAATAATAATAATAATAATAATAATAATAATAATAATAATAATAATAATAATAATAATAATATAGACTACATAATGTGATCCAAGAGTGGGATACAGTATTGAAAGTACCTTAGTAAACTGACAGCAACACAACTTTAATCTTAAATTCTGATGCCTGTTTTCTATAATCTTTAGTAGTCAAGCGTGCAATTTATCTATTATGTTTTCCTTATTAGACTCAGACAGAATCATCTTGCACACCCTTTTTGCATTAAATGTGGAATTACATTTACTGTATGAGAATTCTATATTTTTCAAGGTCTATGCAAGATAACAGATACCCTCGAAGTTCAAATCAGTGCCACACAGTATAATGTGTAATTGCTTGTGATTGGACTTGAACTCAATAATGACTCAATTATCCTAAACTTAAACCCACAGTAAATCTTTAAAATGTTTTTTCAAACAGCTTTAGAAACAACAAAATGGTACATATACTGGATCATCTTTTGCTTTTGTTGTATTTATTAGATACAAAAATAGGTGTAAATACATGAGCTGTGTGTTAAATGTGACAGACAAATAGTGTTTACTTACTTGTGCACGCACACATCAGGGACAAAACAAGTCACATTCATATTTAATACTTTTTTTTTTACAAAGAGCTATTCATATGTTTATCAGGCACCAATGTAGATGGTTTGATGATTGTAATCTACAGAAAACGTGCTAAAGGTGTATGTAACTTTTCGGTGGACGGTCTCTTACTGGCTTTTTGACGCTGAGATGTTATTGCTTCGCCTGGAATGTTACGGCATTAAACATTTCTATCTTCATTTATACAAGCAGATGACTGTAGAGGCGAGTCCATTCACCATACATCCTTTTCTGCACATTTTGAGCAATTTAAAAACATTATTAAATAAATACTAGATACATGTTTAATGCCATGTTGAACAGTCCAGGAAAAGCAATAACATCTCCATGGAGACAAGCAGGTGTCGTCTCCCCCAGCCATAAAAGTTACACAGTGAACTTTTAAAATCTTTGCTTGGCTGTGTTTCACTCAAATAGTTTGGCAGTTTGTAGAAAAGCACAGACAGTAATGTTGAACAAAGCTAAAGAGGGATTGGAAAATAAAACTGTTCCATAGTGGTTTGGGTTGTGGCTCATTAAAGAAGGCACACGGCAGGCATGGACTGAAACCGATCACTGTTAAAATCACATATAAACTAATGAATTTGAATCACACTCAAATTGTCTCTGTTCCCTCAGCATTATTGGCACAGAGTATGCTCCACTGCTGACTTGTACACGATCCTCAGAGCTGTTTCTAAATGAGACCAGCGAATGTTTTTTGTACAGTTCAGGCAGTGTTTGTTTAAACTGTATTTCCTTTACAGTTTGTCTAGAGGTGTTGTCTTTTAGTGACAGGTATAGTGCCTCCTGTCAGTGGAGTTCAGTCTCTTCTCTCTCTCTCTCTGTGAGATTAGACCAGTGTTTCTCAAACTGTGGCACGCGGGCTCCTTCTGGTGGCATGTGGGTCCTCTGCAGTTTGAGTGTTGGTTTCATTTAGAGTCAAATCTATTAAAGCTTTTCTCCTCCTTTGGGTTAATCATTATTCAGAACTACTTTATCCACAGCCTAGTCTTTTGGTTTGGCCCTAATTCAGACCTGACAAAGTCCAGGTTTAGATCTGGTGGTACTTGGAGGGCCAAATATGATATCAGGTGGTACTTGGTGTGAAAAGTTTGAGGACCACCACCACGTTAGACCACTGACACTCCCTGGGAAGGCGTCATCAGTGCAGTCACCACATCCGCTCTTTCGATTCGGGCCAAAGCCGAGCTCAGGAGACCGAGAGTGGAGCCCTCCTTCTGGGACCAGTTGGAGAGAAGCGTGTGGGCGGGGGCTTCTCCTCGTCCAAACAGCTCCAGCTGGTCGCTCTCGTACCCCAGGGCCACCCCCAGCTCCCTCCAGCCGGGGCCTCCTTCCTGCAGCAGGCTCTCTAGCTCCTCCTGTCTGTGCGGAGGTAGGTTCACGTACAGCCGGTTGTCCAGTTTGCTGTCCCTCTTTGTGCCTAATTGAAAAAGGAAATGTTCAGCAATTGCAATTTCATAAAACAAAACTGATTGGGTTTCAAAGCAATGAAAAATAAGCATTGTTGCTATTAGTGATTCAAAACAACATATTATTTTGAATGGTCGAAAGTCTCTAAATGGCACCAACAAAAGGAAGCTGAAGTTATTTTACATGTGTTTTTGATATATAATTTTTGTTTGGTCTGTGAAAGCTGAAAATAAAGTTTGCTTGCTTGAACTCTTAAAGGTACAGTAAGTAACTTCTCTATGAGAGGGTTTGACACCTGCTTGTCTCCATAGGGATGTTTTGTTTTAAACTTATCTGGCTCATGTTATGGCTCAAGTTATTGCCCACAAGTTTGAATGCTTGTTTTTCAAGGTAGCTTTTATTCATTAAAAATTGAATAAGTGCAAGCTACATATGTTTAATGCAATATTTAAAAGCATTCCAGGCAAGGCATTAATGTCTCAATGACGACAGGTAGCTGCACACCCCCACTAGAAAAGTTACACAGTGCACCTTTAGTACATAACCAGCCTATGTCCTTTAATATGGTTCCACTCATTTCCTTCGTCTCACCTTTGCTGGGCAGGTTGTCCATGATGCTGTGTGAGTCCAGAAACACTCCACTGTCACTCTGGAGCTTCTCTGCCTCGGTGGACGTCCCCCATTTCTGCAGCACGGGCTTTGGTCAGCGCCTTCTTCTGCTTACATGTCCTCCAGCTATGCACAGAAAGAGTTAGACACATTACAAATACAACACAATGATGCAATATAGACTATTGATCTATAAATGGAAATGACATGGGTGCAATAGCTCAAAAAATACAAAACACAGTAACAAAGAACAAAAGAGCAATAACTAATAACTATTATAGTACAGAAATATGAGTCCTAAAATAGACCAGAACTAAACCAAGACTAGCCCAGGACCAAAGTATAGATAGAAGTATACAAAGAGTATCTACTTTTTATGTGATAAATAAGGATTTAAAACGAGGCATTAATACATATATAAGTATAATAATAATTTAAAAAAAACTTATAAACATAAGATTATCAGTAGAGTGAAATAAGACTGAAGATTGAAATAAAATACAGTACAATTTACATATAGCAAAAATTAAAGTGCTACAACAGTATTACTGTGACTGTGGATAAGTACAATACAGCATATGGACAACAGCAGTGTTCATGGAAAGGAAAAAGAGAAGAGAAGAAGACTAATGAACTACTAAGGAATGCACTGATAACTCACCATTTATAAGCCACGTAGACCAGCAGACCGAGCACCACGGCAGCCAGGACGGACACATACACCAGAATGTTGTAACTGCTGTTGCTCTCCTCTTGTGGGGTGAACTTAGGCGAGCCGGGGGCTTGGCTGACATCCTCCTCATCGATAACTTCATTCAAATTCGGCCTGCGAGGAGCGTCAGACTCTGGGCGGGATAAAATGTGCAACTTTCTGTCTGTAAAGATAAAACAAGGGATATTTTGGAGTTATAAATGTGGTAATTGTAATCACACTGAAGGAGTATAAGCTGGAAGACCTTACAAATGTACACAGCCAGAAAAAGTCTCATTATTTCTGAATCATTAAATTTATTTAACTAATTTATATTTTGCTGGCTACTTACTATGTTTAATGAGAATACATTTTTAAAGTAGGTCTGTCACAATAATAACTATATGAAACATTATTAGGCTCCATATTTGTCATCTGTACATTTTATTTGCACCATCTGCTTTTTTGTTGTGTGTTACTAGTATGTTATGAGGGTTGAAAAAATGGATAAACATATGGCTTGTTTTTGATACTAACCGTCTAGAAAAGGTGACATAAGAAAGGTGTTTTTAATTACGCTGTAGTGTTATTGGGTCAGTGGGGAAGGCAGTATCAATGTTACTGTTTATCATGATATTTATATGATATGATGATATATCAAACTTCAAGAAGTGATTAAAACACAGCTAATTGAAAACAAGAGCACTAAAAAAATGAACTAATGAATCAAGATCTAATAACTAAGTGAACAGACTGAAGTCCAAATCACTCAAGTTAAGATGCATGTGATACTTTGAAGCCATTTTTATCTATAAACATGTATTTTTGCTGTGTAGCCCTGGCCATGCAGCTCCCCTGTAGATTTCAAACAGTCAGTTCTACACGGACTCCTGCCTCCTGTGGTCAGCCCATTTTAGGATCAAACACTATAAGGTACTCCAACGACCTCCAGGGGTCAATGAATCATGACCTTTGAACCCAAAGTGTGTGTACACAGATGACTCAAGCAAGTGTAGCCATTTGGGATCAAACAAAACAATCTCTGGACTTTACTTCTTAGTTTGTGTCACTTAACTATTTTCTTACTTCTTCTCAAGTTTCACAGGTGGGATGGTCAGTGGATGTGTGAGTGCAGGTGCTGGCCATATGTTGTTTAAGTTATTTGCAATGAGGGCCGCACAAAATTCAAGACTTACGTTTGTTTGACAGCAATTTCAGTTAAATAATACAAAAATGTAAATGAGTTAATTTTATTTCACAAGATGAATTTAACAGAGACTGAAATAAGACAAAACAAGACGTATTAAGATGAAGTAAAGCAAATGTAACTTTTTTGTAACATTATTGCAAAATGTAATATATATGGATAATACATTGCAAATTCTGATCACAATTTCCAGTTTTAGCTTAATGATTATTCACACTAACTGATGCTAAACAACAGTGAATCCCTTAATTCACTTGCGTTCACACTGTCTGGTAGGTTACCATTCTTCTTGTATGTGACCAGCTTTGTGAAATCAAACTAAATTACAAAGTAAAGTTAATGTGACACAAACAGACAGATAAAAAGTACTTAACATTTAAGTTTAAATTAATTGAAATTACTTATTTTCAAATTTTTTTATTCATATGATTAGATTGTGAGAATAATCCCTCCTGAACCTTAGTGTTATTGGAACATATTACATTAGTTAATATATGGATAATGCAAATGTGAATTCTTTATTTTTATTTATCTTTATTTATACAGTGAGAGCCCAATGATTAAGAATGTATAATAGTAATTGTGATATGTTGTGCTTTTTTATTTATTTTTTTGATTTTGAGTTCTTACCCATGCACAGAGTGTCCGAAATAGGCAAGCAGGCACGGATCTGCACCTCGTTCTCAGAGCATGTGGTACAGTTTTGACACGGCTTGGTTCCTGTGTTGTCCTCTATAAAGGTCCCCGAGCCGCAGGTCTTGCATTCGGTGTCACCCTGGGGTCCACACTCCCGAACGACACCCTCCCCACGGGAACATTTGGAGCAAGGCGCGCATAGACCGTAGCTTCGTAACAGGAAGTAGCCGCTGTCGCATTCGCACTGAGTGTCTTGAGTGGCCGAGCAGACCGCCACAGTTGGGACACTGGAGGGACATTTGGTGCACGGGAGACATTGCTCGAGATTATCGGATGAAGAAAACGTCCCTGAAAATAAAAATACTGTTAAAAAATGTTCAAATATAAAAGTCATACATTGGGGGGGTGATAATCAGATGCTGTTTTCATAATTCAGCATCTTAATTACAAAATTACATAAAAAGTAAATTAATTAAAATGTGAATTATTTGTGAACTGAAAATAAAATCACAAAATAAAAATGTATTGTGAGAAGAAAGATCACAATATAGCAATTATTCCCCTTTTATTGACAAATTATGAACATAACAACAGTGAAAACCTTATTTTATAATACATGACTATTCCTCAGGTGTGTTTATGTAAACTTTCTGAATGACAATCTGACAGTTAAACAGCCAAATAAAAAAAAAACACTTTACATTAAGGCTTTCTTTTTGTGAGTTTAGACCGAATTTACATAAGTACATTTTGCATCTAAAATGGTGATTTTTAAAAATTATTTCAATACAAGTTTACCCTGAATAACCCCAACACAAATGTCTGTTCTTGTTTTTGTAGCTTTTAAAGTTTTCCTTTTCAAAATAACATGATATTGTTGACAGCATCTCAAGTCATAAATCAGGTAAAACACGTTTGGGGTAGGTTCAATGAGGTTATATTATAATTGCTTACCCTCTGGACATGGTTGGCACTTCGTATCTTCTTTCCCACATTTCACTGAGACTCCGTATCCAGCTGG
This sequence comes from Periophthalmus modestus, assembly GCA_019594935.1. Classification (NCBI taxonomy): domain Eukaryota; kingdom Metazoa; phylum Chordata; class Actinopteri; order Gobiiformes; family Gobiidae; genus Periophthalmus; species Periophthalmus modestus. The sequence continues at coordinate 23,208 of JAIEZT010000308.1, read as the reverse complement.
GCACAGACTGCAACACTGACCCGATTCAGTGAACTCACCACTGGCACAGGCATCTCCAAGAGCAAACTACAGTAAAAACATTGTGCAGTTAGATAAACAGGCACGCTTAAGCATAGCTGTTACAGGACATTTCATTTAACCGCTCAAATAGACCAGAAACAGGGCTACTTTAGGGAGGAGCAATGATCGGAAGGAAATTACATATAACCGGAGAACAGGGCCAAACTAAACCACTTTTATCAGTGTATCTGCCTGGTCGCTCACCCCTAAAAAGTCTTGGGTCTTACTATCTGGGAGTAAGTACTGGAGAGTTATAAGGGATATACGAGACATTCCTACCGGCTTGTGCAGTGGGGCAGGGGTCTGACAGGAGTGGCTGGCTTTAATCAGCTGGGTTTGGCCAAGTGGAAAGTATCAAGACAGAATTCAAGGGGGCAAACGAAAACACAGGAAGAGGCTATAACTGAAAAAATATAATCAAATTCCCATTATTTGGGTTATGATTTAAATAATACTTATTACAAAAAAATATATATATACACTCAATTTCGATATAAGGAGAAGACATGATATTGTTTTTGATACCACAATGATGATGAAATGTAATGTGATTTAAACACATAAAAATTGTAGCTTATTAAATATTACCATACAGAATTAAACAATTTAATTAAATTATTACACTATTTGATAGTATTTAGTTTCAATACTTCGGAAAAATGCATTTATAGAAGCAAACTGGACTTTTCCTGAATAGTTTTAGAATGGACTGGATTTAGTTCTGTATTAGAACTACAGAATACAACCACATAATATAAAAGAAACTACTACTATTATGTGTTATCAGAGTTGGTACTGAGGATCAAGCCTTTTGCTTCAAAGCAAAACTAAATGTAAAATGTCAGTATGGTGATAACAGTACTTCGGATAGGCCTGAATGACAATAAAAGTGTGAATGAAGCAAGTGTGTGTAAAACAAGAGGGAGAGAGGGGAGGGGTATACAGGAGGTAAATGCAGCCCGGGGCGAGGGTGTCAGTTAGCCAAGGCTGCCCAGCATGAGAGTGTGTGTTTGGGTGAGAGGGCCCTTTGAAGTCCCCTTAACCCTGCAGGTGTGTCTGCGGAGGTCACTATTTCACTAACTCCCCTCTTTCAGTCTCCAGAGCGCAAATTAACGGTATTTTAACCATACACACGTTTACAAGGCACTGGCCCGCTTTGCCCGGGGCCTGACAAGAGCCAACAGATGTCTAACATCTCACCTACAGCAAAGGGCGAAAGTAACAGCTCAAACACCTCCATGATGTTTTCTCTTTCCTGCCTCTTCACTTGTTAGGGAAGGGTTTATTCAGCCAATACCAATAACTGATATTTGTCTTTCTGTTATGGTTCAATATTTGTCTATAAATATTTTAACTGATGACAAAGTCCACATAAATAAATAAAGTTGTAGGTAATTTCCTAAATTAACTTTCCCTTCTGTCAAAATTTAAACAAATGAGTTTTCTTTGATATAATGTGTTGTTGGAAGTCACCTCTTTAGCATTGATGGTCTTTCCATTTCCATTAAAAATAGAATATTAACGCAATACAATACTATTTACATTTTACCCATACCTACTCTCAGTCATCTCTTTGTCTCTCTGACTTCTGGGTAACATGTGGGGGCCTGTAATATAGGGGCTCAAAGAGACGAACCCACCACCAGCAGCATTCACACATGTCTTGGTTTGGTTTAGTCCTGATCTAGTCTTGGTTTGGTCCTGTTCTAGTCCTGGTCTAGTCCAGGTCTAGTCTCATTTTGACGTGCGGTGTGTGAATGCAGGCTGAAACACTGAAAATGTTCCACCTTTGAAACTGGACGAGCTCGATTCCAAAAACAACACCAGCTTTTATTGCCCTGAGCTGAGACTGGTGGTATCTCAACATCAAAGAGATAGGGCAACAGGGTTTAAACTATCCCCATTATATCTTTCCTCATCACTTAGTATATAGACCTACTCCATTTAGCATACCACTACTTACATGCTTATTTAACAGCCTGTAATCTGTGTGGTTATGGATTGTGGGGTTAACTTGGCCCAGAGTATCAACTGATTCCACTACTAGATTTAAACCACATATCTTAAAGGGACGCTTTGTAACTTTAATGGTGGAGGGTTCACTACCTACTTGTCTCCATGGAGATTGTTTGCCGATATTCAAGGCAAGGCAAGGCAAGTTTATTTGTATAGCACAATTCGTACACAAGGTAATTCAAAGTGCTTTACAGAATAAGAAAAAACATTAAAATCACACAAATCAAACATGAATAATCACACATTAAAACATTAAAACAAAAGAGTGCAGAATAAAAATAAAACCCTCTCAGTCATATGCACAGATAAACAGAACCGTTTTGAGCCTGGATTTAAACATTGTCAAAGTAGAGGCCTGTCTCACATCTTCAGGAAGACTGTTCCAGGTTTTAGCTGCATAAAACTGAAACGCTGATTCCCCATGTTTAGTCCTGACTCTGGGCACCAGCAGGAGGCCGGTCCCTGAAGTCCTCAGAGTGCGAGATGGTTCATATGGCACTAACATGTCAGAGATGTACTTTGGACCTAAGCCATGAATAGACTGTACACAAGCAGAGCTGCTTTAAAGTCTATTCTTTGAGCTACAGGAAGCCAGTGCAGAGACCTGAGCACAGGACTTATGTGCTCGTACTTCCTGGTTCTGGTCAGGACCCGAGCAGCAGCGTTCTGGATGTACTGCAGCTGTTTTAAGGCCCGTTTGGAGAGGCCAGTGAGCAGGCCGTTACAGTAGTCTAACCTACTGGAGACAAATGCATGGATAAGTCTCTCTAAGTCTGGTTTTGACAGTATACCTTTGATTTTTGCAATGTTTTTTAGATGGTAAAAAGCTGCAGATGTTATTGATTTGATGTGGCTGTTAAAGTTCAAGTCTGAGTCCATTATTACCCCTAAATTTCTAGCCCGATTTGAAGGTTTTAGAGAAAGAGACTGGAGGTGACTGCTGACACTTTCTCTATGTTTGTGTGGGCCGAAGACTATGACTTCAGTCTTGTCTGAGTTTAGCTGAAGAAAGTTGTTGTTTCCATCCACTCACTGATCTGTTGGATGCAGTGGCAGAGTGAATCCACTGGTCCATATTCACCTGCTGCCAGTGTGACATAGATCTGAGTGTCATCTGCATAGTTGTGGTAAGACACATTGTTGCTGCGTATTAACTGACCTAGCGGCAGCATGTACAGATTGAACAGCAGGGGTCCCAAAATTGACCCCTGGGGCACTCCACAGCTCAGGGACATTTTATCTGAGACACATTTTCCAATTTCAACAAAGAACTCCCTGTTTTCTAGATAGGACTTGAACCAGTTTAGTGCTGTACCAGAGATGCCCACCCAGTCCTCTAGTCTCTGTAAGAGGATTCCATGATCCACAGTGTCAAAAGCAGCACTCAGATCTAACAGGATCAAGACTGAGACTTTGCCTGCATCAGTGTTCAGGCGGATGTCATTTGTCACCTTGATAAGAGCAGTCTCAGTGCTGTGGTGGGGTCTAAAACCCGACTGGAAAGTATCGAAAGAGTTGTTAATTTGGAGGAAGTTAATAAGCTGTTGGTAAACAACTTTTTCAAGGACTTTGCCTAAAAACGGCAGATTAGAGATTGGTCGGTAATTGTTCAATATTGTGGCATCAAGACTGCTCTTCTTTAGGAGAGGCTTGATAACTGCAGTTTTCAAAGCTCTTGGGAATGTTCCAGATTGAAGTGACATATTAACTATGCAAGCGACTGGTGACAGCAAACTGTTGAGCACAGACTTTAGAAATTTAGTGGGTAACACATCGAGGCAGCATGTAGATGAACTCAGACTGGTGACGATCTCTTGGACAGTTTTGTCAGTTACAGGTGCAAAGTGAGTCAGCTCCAAGTGTCTAGGTGGCTGCAGGGATGTTATTTGCTTTGTGGGATTGATGGCATTTTTTAATGGCCTGAACCTTGTCATTAAAGAATACTGCAAACTCATTGCACTTAGATGTGGAAATTAGTTCTAATGGCAGCGGAGCTGGAGGGTTTGTTAATCTGTTTACTGTTGCAAACAGGACACGAGAGTTGTTACTGCAACTTCCAATAATGTCAGAGAAATATCTCTGCCTTGTTCTACATAAAGTGTGGTTGTACATATGCATCTTTTCTCTGTAAATCTCATAATGAACCTGGAGCTTTGACTTGCGCCATTCCCGCTCGGCCCTCCGGCACTCCCTTTTCTGTGCCCTGACCGCGTCATCATTCCTCCATGGCGCTTTCTGCTTATCTTTAACCATTTTAAACCTTCATCGGGGCAATGGTGTCCAGAACATTCAAAACACTCGACGTCACAGAGTTCAGCAAATCATCAACATTAGAACATAAGGCATTTCAAAGTGAATCATTTCCATGAACAGTGCACCTGTTCCATCATTTATGTGTCTCCTTCGAACAACTGCAGGACCAGCCGCTGGTTTGGGAATAACAGACAGGTCAAAAAAGACACAGAAATGATCAGACAGAGCAACATCCACCACGCTGACATTTGATATATTTACTCCTTTTGTGATGAGCAGGTCCAGAGTGTGTCCTCTGTGTGGGGTGGGCTCGCTGACATGCTGAGTCAGACCAAAGGTTTCAAGGACAGAGCAGAGCTCTTTAGCATTTCTATCAAACATATTATCCACATGTACATTAAAATCACCTGTAATGACTAAACCATCAAAGTCTGTGCATATGACTGAAAGTATCTCAGTAAAATCATCAATAAAACTTAGACAGTGCTGAGGAGGTTTGTATATGACTAAGTAGACTATGGAGGGTGTTTGTTTTAATTCCATTTTAAAGGAAATATACTCAAAAGATGAAAATACCCCAAATGACAATCTATGAGTAATTAAGTTATCTCTGAAAAATGCACACACCCCCTCCACCCTTTTTGTTTACTCGTGTTTCAGATTCAAATTTGAAGTTGGGTGGAGTTGATTCCACTAGAATTGCATTACCTGTGTTTTTGTCAAGCCATGTTTCGGTTAAAAACATAAAGTCAAGATTAAAAGAAGAAATAAAATCATTAATTAAAAATGACTTGTTACATAAAGATCTGACATTGAGCACAGCAAGTTTCAGATTAGTTTCAGTAGGGCTGGATGTTATCTTCTTACAGGGAATGAGAACTAAATTTCTCTGATTGATGGACAGTCTAACTGTCCTTCTGTTAATCAGTCTACGTGGTGTGACTGCAGATATAGCTCCATCACAGGGCCTCAGCATGATATTATCTTTATCATGACTGAAAGTCCTGGAACAGCAGAGGCCCTGTGTGTCCTAGCTCTTGGTGATAAAAGCTCTGGGGGAGGGCAGGGAGGGTGAGCAGGAGGAAGTTTGGGTGAGGGACCAGGTGGGGGCCGAGAAGGCCGAGGAGGTGGAGCAGGGGGAGTTTGGGTGAGGAACCAGGTGAAAGACGAGGGGGGATAGGTGGGTACAGGGAAGAGTTCATAACTCTTGACTGCACTATATTGGGAGTGAGGGGAGTGAGGGGAGTCATCTTAATTCTGATCTGATGAGGCTTTCTAGATGGTTGGGAAGGGCCATGGGTGAAGGTGGGGAGGAAAAGGAGAGTGAGGAGTCCCTAGAGGGAGTAGATGTAGCAAAGGGGACCCAGGGCTGGTCTGTGTGGGCAGAGGAGGTGATGTGTGGGTGCTGCTGGGACTGAAACCTCTGTTGGGGCTGTCACAGACAGGTTCAAGGCCTGTGACGAGGGGCCTGGGGGAAGTGACGCTGGAGATGGATCTTTCACTTGGGAGGGTGGTGCTGCTGCTGACTTGTTCTCTAGGGAGGTGGTGGTGCTGCTGAATCCCTCGCTGGGGGAGATGGTCGTGGAGCTGGTGATGACTCCTTCGCTGGGGGAGGTGGTTGTGCTGCTGGTGGTGCCTCCTTCACTGGGGGAGGAGGTTGTGGTAGTAGTGGTGGTGGTGCTGCTGGTAGTACTGACACATTGGCTTTGTCTCTGGCTGGCGCAGCAGGAATGCTTCTCTCATTCCTCTTTTCTCTCACTGGCCCAGGACCCTGTCCAGGCCGGTGCCTCAGAGCGTGGAGGAGGTTATCCGTCAGCACTCTCACTCCACCTCTGCTCAGGTGTGGGCCATTTCCCTTGAACAGGTCCTCTCGTTTCCAGAACAGATCAAAGTTCTCAATGTAGTGCAGTCCTCTGATCGCACACGTGTTGAACAGCCATGTGTTCAGCTGAAGCAGCCTTGTGAATTTGTTCATCTTCCTTCTGTCTATGCTAGGAAGAGGTCCACTGATGAATGTCTTAACCTCCACTTTATCAAGCTCCTCAAATAATTCAATGAAATTCTTTTTCAAGATTTCAGTCTGATTCATTCCGGAGAACTGATATTTCCTTTGCTCTTTTCATATAATTTGAAATGTTTTATTGCACAAAAATACCTAAGCAATAAGGATCTCTATGAGTTAAGTTACTTTTCCATTCTCCACAGATCTGACCTGCTCCTCTCCAAAGAAATAGAAAAGTGTAATGCCATACTCTGGAACATTACTGGGAAAATAATAAATTGAGACATGGAGATGGCAATCCCTCCATAAGAAAAATGACATAGCGCATGTTTAATGGAAACATGGCAGCACAGAGATCTAAGTGGGGGAAAAATGCGCGCTTGAATTTGGCTTTTTGACTTTTTTTTATCATCTAATACCTCAGCTTTAAGCATTACATCATACTGTTCACAACCCAGGGGCAAACGCCTCAGGAAGTTCGGGCTGCAGTTGCTTTTTTCAATTAAGGTAAGAAGCTGCTGCTGCCCATGAAACGATTCCCCAATGAGAACAGAGGGACCACCGAGGAGCGCGCCTTTCAATACGGCTCTCAGCTCCACGGCTGTCGGGGCCACTCAGTCAACACGGCTCTTTACGCACACACGCAAACACACACAAGTGACTGGATGCCTGAGACATTTTCAGATCTTTTGAAGTGGCCACATTTGAAGCATATCGACTGGGATTTCCACAGTTAATCTAATCTGCGTGGAAATACACACACAAAAGGATGCTCTCTAAACTTGGTGACCTTAAGCCGTCACAGTGCGCCCGCCAATGGACTTCTTTTTTTTTTTTTTAACCAGGGAAAGCTGTCTACAAGAACGTCCCAACTGCTCTGATTACAGTCTTTAAAATACAAGAAGCATGAGGAACTAATTAAAGGAGATGGTCGTCTACACTGTACTTTCCAGGGAGAATGCTCAAACAACAGTGTCAACAGGGAAATATTTAAATGAACTCTCATAAAGGTAAACACGTTAGAAGGTTTACTATCATCTACTAAAGTTGGTTGTTAAGTAGTCTACTGGAAAGTCACATGACACACACCATAAAGTAGGAGAAAATGATGATAATTGCTGTGCTCCGGATATGCAGGCCCCACTAAAACACTGAATGCTGCTAATGCGCATAATCTCCAGGAATTGCCATAGCCATCCATGTGTACAGTAAAACAAATCCTTCTAAAGAGAAAAAAAGGCATTAAACATATTGTTATCAAAATACTTAAACCAAATAGAAGTTCCGTGACTCCCACCAGCGTGTTGGGGCAGGACCACAAAGCCCAAAGGCGAGATGAGTGTCAAATTATTGTCTGCGCCTGTGCGTCTTCTGTTCACGCTGATATCCTTTAAATACCATGTTACCACAAGTCACTGAAGTTATAATTCACTGTAAAGATTTATGTCTGTAATCCCTGTCTAATGCGCACAAAAGCCCCAAACATTCCCCCATGAAAGAAAAATGTGGAAGGTATGGCTGGATTTGTGAAGAATGATCTTTTAAGTTCAGACAAAGTTAAACACACGAGCTTTACGCACAAGTACAAAGTAAAAAGTATGGCCACAAATGCTCCTTTAACTAAACAAGTTCAAAGTAGCGGTGCCAATTTATGTTATAAACACGTATGCATACACTTATTGCAATGAAATCACTTACTTTTATAAGTAGTAGCGCGCAGACAACCAATGCACTCATGTCTGAAGTTTTCCAGATCGTCATCGCAAGACTATTTGTTGCTTTGTTCCGTGGTTTTACGAAAAAACACGTAAAAGAGTTCCCACTGTACACTGAAACGTGTAAAAAAACGTCATAAAAAGTCCCACGCTCCCAATAGAAAGCACATAGTCGAAGTGTCGTCTTTACGCACAGGGAAAACTTGCATTAAATCCTGAAGGAGGTGAAAAGATAGATGTTTCTTTCTTGTTGTTTAAAGTTTTTAGTCGCTCGCGGTGTCTTCTCTCCTGTGGTTTAGCGACACATGAAGAAGAAGTCCCAAAATCCCCAAAAGAAAAGTCTTCAGAGCCGATTCTCCTCCCATCGCTGCGCTTTCAAAAGACGCGCTCTGATTGGCTGCATCTCTGAGACGTGCTGCTGGGGCAATAAAAGTCAAATAGAGATACTTAACTCAATGCGCTGAATCACATACCTTGACACTAGCGGCACAATAGATACAGGATGTGCCCAGATAAGTGACAGGATATACCATATTTGTGGAGATGACCTAAACTTGATGAGAAGAAGTTCAATTCACTCACAGATACCTCATCTTTCTCAGAGTTTTTTGTCTATTTGCACTAAAAGTCACATAGATTAGTTGTTGTAAACTCTGTGCTTTACCTCTTTTTTACTACTTCTTAAATGCTTTTGAAATTGTATTCTTTGAAGTCTAATCCCACTGAATCCTAATTAAAATATGTGTAGATATAATTTTCTTGACTTGCCTTTACATTAGAATATATTAATTTTACAAATGAATGAGAGATCTTTTTAGTTTAGACTTTTTTTTTTTTTTATGTGCATTGTTCAACTTATCTGGAGAAGGGAGGGTACACCACCTGCTTGCATCCATGTTGGTGATATCGCTTTGCTTAGAATGTTCCACCGTAACAGAGTAATCCTGTCAATCTTGCAATTAATCTATTACAGACAAAAACATGCTTGTCTTCATGCAAACAGAGAAGCAATACCTGAAGTGTAATGCTGTGGTATATTTCTTGTAAAGATATAACATCTCCATGGAACCAAGCAGGTGGTGCACCCTCTTCCAGAAAAGTTACACAGTGTACCTTTATTTGAACTAGTACTGTAGTGATGTGGCCTTAGTTAGACTGATTATCAGCTCATCTGTGGAGTAGGTGTCCTAAACGCACTGTATAGAGGCCGTAAATGTGACCAAAGACATGAAAGTCACACTTTTATGTAGCTGCTCAGGTTGTTATCAGTCACAAAGGAGGCACAGCAGAATCAAACAAGGAGCTCGTAAAACTACATGTTTGATCTCAGCAATTCAAAAGATTAGAAAACCAACGCAGGCTAAATGACATAGCTTGTAAATTCTGCTGAATGCATTGCAGGGGGCCTCAGGACTTCAGAGGCAAACAAATGGGGAGATGCTTCAGACTTGGAGCTACTTGCACTTCAAAGCCCAAAGGGAGGAGAGCAGACAGGAGAGGATGTGCCGTCTCTGCTAAATCACACATGCACGTCTCCAGGCAGGGCATCAGGACTATTTATGTGCACTTAAAACAGCATGTAGGGCTCACATGTGACTACAAGTATGACATATGCACAGAGTTCCATTACAATGTTTACAGGTTTGTTTCTTGTGTTTTAAATTATTTGCAGCGCTTTAGACCAGTTAAACAGCTTGGGACATTTTTCAAACTCAGATATTTGAGTGTGGGAGGTAGGAAAAACTGACACTTTTACTACAGGGATCATTTAGGAAATATCAAAACAAACACATTCTTAAAGTGTTTTATTTTAGTGGGAAAAAGTAGTAAAATGTTTTATAGAAGCATTGGAAGTACATAAGTCATTTCTGAAAGGCTATTTTCAGTACCACGCAAAGTGACTGTAACTGAGAAAGTTGACACACAATATGCAGCTGTACTTTTCACAGTTATAGAAGACACTAGGATTAACCTATAACTAGATATAATATAGTAAGTATTATAGTAATTAGATGTAATAGTAGTAAAAACATGCGTGGACTTTTAATTATATGTTTCTTATAATATCAAGACGTGTTTTCTAGTAATTTGAAGTCTCTCATACTTTTATATTATGGGGAGATAAGTACTGGTATTAGTAGTTAGTAGTAGTAGTAGTAGTATTTTATTGCATAACAAATTATCAAAATATTAGTTGAGCAAACTAACTTTTGTTTGCATCACGTAATTATACAGGAGTGATTATATTAACTTGAGGAGAAAGAAACACATATTACATAAGTTCCTATTCTCTCTAGACCAGTGGTCCCCAAACTACGGCCCACGGGCCGGATACGGCCCGCCTCCACATTTGGTCCAGCCCTCTGAACAATACCAGAGAGCATTTAGATTTTTTTGTCATATATGTGTATTTGTGTTTGATAATAAAGTTGGACTTTTGCAATAAAATTTTCCTTAGTTATGAACTATTTTCATTATTAACTATTAGTTAGTAACTATTTCATAAACGCACATAACATGACATTCTGTTCCACCCTTCTGCTGTCTGTGCCCCTATCTGGCAACCCCCAGGAACAAAAAATCCTAAACCCGCCCCTCTCAAAGAGAACAGAATCATAGCGAAAAGGTTTGGTAAGAGAAAAATTGATTCAGAATGCAGGGCATTTAACCTGAAGAGGACAAAGGATTATTGATTGATGATTAGAACCCAGGGAGGGTCATTTGGTTATTATTTATTTCATTAATAGTGTTATTATTTATTTCCTGACTTTTGTTCTGTGAAGAATCCAGAAAGGGTTATTTGATTATGTGTGGTTTTCTGGAAAACAATAATTTTTTACGTTTAGGCACTCCAGCAATCATCACACTTTTTCTGTTACAAACTGACCCCGGCCCCCCCATCAGAGAAGCAAAAAGTTATGTGGCCCTCACAGGAAAAAGTTTGGGGACCCCTGCTCTAGACAGACCATCACAGAGAAAATCTTGATCAGTTCCTCCACATTGTCAGAGCAGGCTGTAGTCGTTGACAGAGGCTTGTTAAAGTGAGAGGATTTGCCTGAAATGACCCCAGTGAGCCCCCGTAGGCTCCCTTCAGGTCACACAGAGTCGAGCTGTAACTGAAACAGAGGTGTGGCTCCCTTGTTATGAGTTCACCAGAGGCACTGTGCTGCACTTCCCTTCTGCTCTGCGACTAGTTTCTGTTTGGCTTGTGTTAGGAAAATTTCATATTCTTAAAACAAAAAGTAAAACAAACAGGAACCACTTCAAAATTGAACTTAATGTAATTGCTGGTTGTTGTGGCGGTGGTCCTGATTTCTCATCATTGTGAAACCCATGGATTAGTTGAAATAATAGCTGCTTTTTTCTTGTTATTTATACATTTTTTACATGCATTTTTTCTTGTATTCATTTGTATGACATTATATATTTTCTGTTGTTATTATTATAAAATTAAACCAAAAAATTAACTTTTATTTTTATCCTATTGTCTGTGTATAATTGCAAATAGCCTTGTACTCATCCTACTTATGTGTTTTACATTTACTGTGTGTTTTATGTTTTCTGCCTCACATGACTTCTTGTCTTAAAACATGTCATCTGTAATCTCTCTGTAATAGTTTATGTTTCCACTTTAAATTGGTATTTTGTATGACCCCTTGTGGTGGAATGTAAATACTCATTTGAGCAAGTTTAAGAAAATCACATAGATAGGACAAAATTTACCTTTCCTGAGCACTTTTAGAATGATCTTGAGCTTTAAAAGTCCTAGTTTAAGACCACATGATAACATAAAAAGTACTATTTATTGTGGTCTGTTTGGTTGGCCCCTTCTTCAGTCTGTTTTATGGCCCCTCCTCCTCTGGATTGTGCCTGGAGGTGTTTATGAGTGGCCAACAGGATGTTCTGCCCACCAGGACATCAAAGTCTCCTCTCTTCTTCACTCGTGACCTTTTCAACCCCAATAGAGTTAACATCACAGACACATGCAACAGCGGTTACAGTAGAGCTGCAGAGGGCGAGAGCCTGGGACCGTTTTCTTTACATATGTGGAATCCACTGCTCACAGCATCTCTGCAGGACTAGACATAAAAGTGTATTTTAAATATTCATGGTTTTCAAAATGATGAGAATCTTTGACCGTTACCATAGCGATGAACTATTTTCAACAAAATATCTTTTAAATGGAAAAAAGTCCTGGAAGTGTTGCATATAACAGAAAGTTAAAATGCATGGATAGTGATATATCATAAATATTGTATACAAAATACATAACAGTCAGTGCCATGGAAACATTTCAGGTGCCTAAAATAATGCCTCTTAATGGAAGTGTATTATGTTTGCACCCCTTTGAAACTCAAAAGCACCATCAGTCAGTTTGGTCTGATCCCGGGCCCGTACAAATGTTCCTTTATCCAACTTTCCTGACAAATCCAGAAAGATTTCTGGAAATTACGTATTTTTTTATAGTAGTGAAGAAGTGTGTATTCTGAGTATTCTATTGAACTAAATGTTTGTTTTATGGGAGGGATGTTGGTGTGCTTTTTTAATTTTAATTTTATTTAACAAATTCGGGTCTTGAGGATGTTTTCACAGTAACATGCAGTAAATTGTATATATTTTTTAAGCTTGAGTGTGTACATGCATGGGTCAAACAGTATATAAAACAGCTATGAAGAGGTTGAGTTATTGTGATACTGGTAAAATGTCATGTAAACATTCACATGTTTGGTCATGCCAGCTACAAATTGTGGTCAGATTTTATTTTATGCTCCCCAAAACACAACCAGCTCATTTGTCAAAACTGTATTCCCGAAACAACTGGGAAGACTTTGTAACAAACCTTTATGAAATATAGTTTTATTGTGTTTACATTTGAGGCAGTCCATGACGTTGGTGTGCGTGGATGTTATGGCTATGGCACACTCTTAAATGGCAGCTATTGTTTCTGTGTCGTGGTGACGCTGCAAAACAACCACTTTGTTCCAACCACAGTAAAAGCAGTGAACAGGAAATGAATTCCACTGAGAGTCCTCACCACTCACATGTCTCCAGTCATCAAGACTTCAGATGTTTTCAGCACTCTGTAAACCACTAGTACACCAGAATAACTGCACCACTGTTTAAGATGTGTTACCGTCTTTTTTGTATTTAAACAAGACATGTGCTTTAATTGGAGGGTCTTTAGTATTAACCTTCATAGATCAGAATTTTACATTTTGTTCACTGTAAACTGCAATATTGACCCCACCTCTTCATATTGTAGTTTCGCTGTACCAAGTAGCAGATTTCCATTTACATGTTTTTATTATTGCAAAATGGCTATGTGGCATTTCAAGCATACATGACACAAAGCCAGATTTAGTTTTTAATAATCGTAGACCTAGTAAGTCGGGGGCATTACTAGGGTGTAAAATTTTTTGTCAATATGCAGTGAAAAAAAATTGGACATCCTTGTAGTAAGTAGAGAGCAGTGGGTGGAGATAGGGGGTAGGTGAAAACAAAAAAAAAACATCTATGGAAATGCATGAATCAATGGAAATATAACTTATAATATATAACTTATAACTAATAAAATCTAATGAGTGAAAACCATTATAGCATGGTTAGCTCATAAAAGTTGACTATACATAATGTATCCTTGTTAGTTTCAGATGGAGCATAGGGCCCTATATAACTTTATGGGAAATTCACTGTTAATTAAATTATGAAACCAAAAATCTATCTATGCTGAATTTTCATTCTGTGTTGAGCTTATCATTCTTGTTTGAGATTAGGTCCATACATTTACATTTTAGTCTTGTGGTAAACATTAAGTAACTTATTGCACCTGTGTTTTGAATAATGCCAACACTTTAACCGTAGTGAATAAAATATCTTTTGAGCTAACAGAGAAGACATTGAATTCTCTTTGCAAGTTTTTGTTTCGTATGGATATGAACTTAATGATATTTTACACTTTTGAGTATCTCAGTGCAAATTCTACCACTGATTCTGACCTGCCCTTTGCCCATTATCAATGTACGCAGAGTATCGGCAAAGTAAAATCAGACACTTAGTGATTTATTGTATTCAGTGTTTTTACATGGCTCAAACTTGACAGAAGAAAGGCACTTACCGAATAAGTAAAAGTTTCAAAAGAGTAAAACAGTAGCAACATTACACAAGGGCTTATGTAAGTAAGGCAACATAAGGTCTCCACAATCATGATTCAGAAGTGAATATAAACACATACATTCACATATTTGAGCATTAAAGGTGCACTGTGTAACTTTTCTGATGGAGGTCTGCTTCCCGCTCGTGTCCATGGAGATATTGGTCCACATTGAACCTTGCATAATAAGGTACTGAATGTATCAATCTAATATTTATTCAGTTATGTGAGTTTTTATTGTATTCTCACTGAATGCAGATTTTGGATCCGCATGTCTCCATGAAGGCAGACAAATTAACACATACTGCAGAACATTCTAGGCAAAGCAATAACTTCTCTATGTGTGCAAGTATGTAGTTGGTGAACCCTCCATCACAAAAGTTACACAGAGCAGCTTTAAAGCATGTTCTGCTTTTATTGTAACAGCTCAACATCTCTTAACAGCATAACTGGAAAAATAGACACTATAGTACTGCGGCGCACTTTTCTTCAAGTTTCCAGGAGAGTAATATGTTCAAAAAGGTGTCATTTGCAGACACTCGGAGCATATAATGAAGGCCAGGAGTGTGCAGTTGCTCTTTGTGTTGAATGCATGAGTCAATGGTTGATATACAACACTCTGTAAATAAGTCCATCTTCTTTCATAACAGTCTCTCTTTGGAATGACGCTGGTTAAAAACAGGATAATTCATAGTAAAAGTGCTCAGTGTTTAGGTGCTCTGATTCCTCGGCTTGTCCAGTCCCCGAGAGGAATCAGTATTTAAGATTTTTTACCCTTTTGTAAACCCTTTTTGTTTGTCTCATTTGCTTTCGGAGGGATTGTATTCGGTCTCTCCTGCAGACACTTGAGAGATGCGGCGAGTGGAGCCCCAGAGGCGACGTGAGAACTGTCCCGAGCGAACCTGATAGGAAAACCAAAACACTTGTAAATCCTGACTGCAGGGTCAATACAGACATGTAAGACTAAAGACAAGCTATTTATGGGTTTCAGTTGCAGTTATGGGCGCCATTTTGAGAACTCGGTGCTAGTAGGGCTGCATGATTTTGGAAAAAAATATTTTGCATGTCTTGCAATTGTGATATGTTTTATGTAAAAGTAGGCTTCTGTTCATAGTGTACATTGTAAACAACTCCAGGAGGATTCATATTTGAAAGAAGACTGGAATATTAACTGATAAATAAACTAATACAAAATTCCTGTGCATTTCAGAACATGTTTGTAGAGGTATAAACTACAGATGCAACAAGATTTTTCTATAAAAAGACATGATATTTTGTTCCTTGTAGCAGGCTTTCAATTATCTGAATAACTGCAGCCTTTGCTATTTGATAACTGCCAACTCAACACTGCTGACGGGTTATTACAATATGTGTACATGTGAAAATCGATACTGGAAAAAAAAAATATTGGGCTATTGATTTTTGTCAGTATGGTCCACCCTACCCTCTACCTCAATAATAAAGAATGAGCAGACTGTTGTAATGTCTCCTTCCTATTTGAATGTTAAAAAGCAGGTTTCTCTGAGTAGTTAGCATACAACTACCCCTCCTTCACCCACACACTCACAAATACACAATTCTGGCCCATTCCCACATAGCCCCTTTTCTCTCACCTCCTCTAGCAGAATAATTACAACTTTGACTTAATCAAAATATGGAAAAAAAGGCCATATTTTTTTGTGAAATCTATTAGTTGCGTAAGCTCATACATCGTTATACTATAAAATGGTGTTTCATCAATTATCATGATATTTCCCAGGAGTTTTAAATTGTCTCATCTTAATCAGCATACCACTTACTCACTCAAACACACAATACAAAGTTATCACATCTACTCCTCTGGCTTATTCCAACACTGACTACTGCAATATTATAAAAAACTGACAATTAATATATCCAGGAGCAAAACATCGTCTTTCAGTTGTCTTTTTTAGTTAGTTAGCATACAGATACCCCTCCAACCAGCATTCCGTTCCCGCACTGCCCCCCTCTCTCACCTCTTCGGGCTTCCCCGCCCCCACCACGATCAGCTTGCCGTCCTCCAGCCCTACCAGGATGTGACTGCACTCTTTGGTGACAGACACACTTCTCACAGGGACCTTCAAGGCAAGGGGGCGACCGCTGCCTCCAAACTGGGAGACACAGACAAAGAGGAGAGGTTTAACATATAGTCATGTAATTTATCTTATAGGTAGAGAATCGAGTGCATATGTTAAGGCTACATTTTTCATATTTTTTTATAGATGCACTATGTAACTTCACAGCTCGTCTCCATTGTTATTGCTTTTTCTGTAATGGCTCCCAGTATAGCAATAAATGTAACCATGAAGACAGGCACGTAACAGGTCAGATCTGTGGAGAGACAACTCCTCTCATGGTAGTAATGCATTTTTTATCAATATCTTTCATGACAATAAAACACACGTGTAAATGATGATAACTTATATACTGGAAAATTATATTTTTCCAGATGACTTTGTCATATGAGTGTAATATTCTATCTATCGTATATTTTGGCTCTGTTGTGACATGAAGTGACTACTTTCTTAACTCTATAAATTTGTTAACCACAGCAAGTCAAATTTCAAGTCAAACCTTGATGGTGGTCAAAATGACACACTGGTTCACCACTGGTTACTTCACTGATCAGCCATAACAAATAACAATTTCATCCTTCTAAAATTTTACTTCGCTCCATTTTCTTTTGCCTCTGCTATTTGCTACCTAAAATCTCTTGTCTCTACTTGGAGCCAAACTCAGAGCCAGAGCAACATACTGTACGTACCTGTGCAGATGTCTGATATGGAGGGTTCCCTTGACAGTGCCCAGTATGACATATTCATTCATCAGGTGCAGAGCAGTGACTTGTTCGTCTACGAGCAATGAGGCCATCAAACAGCCATTGACCGAATAAACATGGACCGAGTATTTACCCTGTAGGAACAGAGAAATAGAAATATAGACATGTTTTGTTTTTTTTTGTTTGTTTTATTAAAATAGATATAAGGGGGGAAAAGTATCTTATTGTTCAGTAAGTTAAGAATTAAAATGATTAAAATGTGTTAATTTCAATAATTTTGTTGCTACATAAAACGTCTTTAAAACCGTCTTTAAAAGGCATATGTTCTAAAATTTAGCAGTAGTAAAGTAGTATGTGGTGTTGTACCTTTCTGTAGGAACACTCCTCCACTGACGTCTGCACTACGATGTGGCCCTCCATCCCGACTTGCAGCTCTGACATGTGGGCAGGAACATGACTGTCGCTGGGTGGTCGGAGGGTCCGTAGGAATTGGCCCCTTCGGACACTGTGCACGATTACCGTCCCATCCTGAAAAATACAGAGTTTGGGCTACTGTTTCAAGAATAACACTTAACCGGGCCGACAGTAGCTCAGTTGGTAGTTTAGCGTGTTTATCCACTGAAGGTTGGAGGTGTGAATCTCACTCAACATAAACATTATTGGTTGAGCAGTCAAATCCACTGAACCACAAGTTGGTAGTGTGAATCCCACAGATGAATACTATCATTGTGTCCATGGGCAAGACATTTTAAACCACCTTGCCCCCAAAGTATACTGGTGTGTGAATGGGTTAGTGGTTTCTTACTATAATTTATATAAATAAAAATGTGACCAGGGCCGTGTGTCCTGATATAAGAGAGTACGAGTGTGAAAAACATTTCAAGGGCATTTGAGGCTAGTGGTTTACTCCAAAATCCGAGAAAGTAGTACATGCTTAGCTAACTTGCTTAATTACTATAGCTATTACTGTATTTACCCAGAGGGGGCAATTTAAGCAGTTATGAAAATTTTGTTCATTTTTCCCATAGGCTTTTTAAAAATGATGAGTTTAAATACTTGGTTCTATTGATTAGCTGCTATTGGGTTACTCATGAACATTAAAGTGTGTCGTGTTATTAGTCATTAGCTCCCTGATAAGCTTTTTATTACTCTGCCTTCTGTAGATCTTTATAGTCACAGCAGAAGTATTGGAAGTAAAATCAATAGAAAGTAGCACTTACACTTGTAGTAATAGTTTCAACAGGAGGTAACAGACTTAGGTAATTTCCTCTTTCACTATCACTGGGTTCTAAAAGCTTTCTTTGTTGAAACTGGATCATAGTAATGAATGTGTTCAGATAAAGTTTTAAAGTCTAGCAGAAGTAACTCTTCTTAACTCATAGTTTCTTCTTATTGGAAACTTGTGTCGGACATTTTTCCTGAGAAGTCTCTGGTATTTGCATGAACCACATCTGTTTCATACTTATTAGGAGTTTCCTGTGGCTGCTCCATATTAAACATTCAAGTCTATTTTATTATTATATTATTATTATTATTGTTATTATTGTATTACACCAACAGAGTTTAGTGCCAATATTCAGACACCACATGTATAAAGAACAATAGGCCGCTTGAATATGGAACAAATAAAAAACACAATTATTTAGGTAATTCTGATTCTGATTTTGAAATCCTGAGACAACAGGACAGACTTATCATCTGTTTGGTAATGTTTTGTAATTCATATTTTAAAAGCCACAGTAAACTTAACATGTGGTATCGTTCAAAGTTTTTCCGCCCTCAATTTTTTACACATATTTTGGTAATTGATTGAAACACTAAATGCAATTACAATTAACATTTTATCAAGAATATAAACATCCCTATGCTAATACCACATGCTATATTATTTAGTAACATTATCTGACCTTTGACCCAGAGACAGCCATGTCCAGTTCAGTGCTGATGGCCACGCAGGTAACTTCTTGGTCGTGCCCACAAAGCACCTGCACGGGACGAGGGGAAAGGCCGGAGGAAAACCCACCCTGAAAGATGAAAATAAGAAAAGATGTTTTAACTAGCTGCTTTTGCCCACAGTATACAAATTATTTAAGTACATTGCTCTGTTAAAGTATGACATATTGCAGTTAGAAAATGTATTTTTTCATACACACGAGTATACTAAAAGTTAATATTATTGATTATAGAGATATTTACAGGAGTAATAATGAGTCTAGCGTAGTGCATTATTATTCGCGTCTGCACCTTCAGATTCCACCAATCACAAAATGGGTGACTAGCCCAAAGATACAAAAACAGTATGCAGAGCTAGTGGCGAGGATCATGCTCCCAAACTGCTCCCTTGTTTTAATGTTGTAGTGTATAAATGTGCAGATAGTTGAGTAGCGCTGACCTGCTGTTGGACCTGCCACACGATACAGGAAGTGTCCCTCGAGCCGGAGATGAGGTAGATACCACAGAGATCCAGTGCCAGACAGGTCACCACATCTGAATGTAAAAAAAAATTAATACAAATGAAATAATTATCATAAGAGTAATGATAAAAGAACTTAAATAAATAAGAAAGTGGCAAAATAAAAGTGCAGTATGTACTTTTCTGCCTTTAAAATACTAGAATTCTAGGTAGCCTTAAAAAAAAACTGTCTAAAATGTATTGAAAAAGTCAAATAATTAACACCTTAACAAACCAATCAAGTCAAAACTACTGAGAACAAGATAACAATTTTGACTTTGTGTCAATATCATATAGTCTCTTAGTCTCCTCACCAATGTGGCGGCAGATGCGCCCCACCAGCTTGCCTTTCCCGAGCTGAGTGACTCGGAGGCTGCAGTCCCAGTGTCCTCTCCACTGAACAGCAGACGCCCATCATTAGAGACCACCAGCACCTGTGAGTTTATGTCCACCCCGGGAGCAAAAGGGCCCAGTCAAGAAGCGCTGCATCCTGTAACAACCGGTATGGTTTAACATGTGGGTCTGAATAAAGATGATGTGATTCATGTTTATGCGTCTTTGTGCATTTTCATATTTAGTACTATTCCTACCTCATCTACTATATATGTTGTGTTTTTCTTTTTTGTATATGAGTGCATATTTTGCCATATTATTATTTTAATGCTATCGAATTTGCTTTTTAACAGTACTTTAAGATGGACTAAGCTAATCTGTTTCACATGTCTTTCTGAGAGTAAAGCAATTGCCTACAGATTGGAGCTTCCTTGTAGAATATTCTCCTAACAGTCTTTTTCATTCAAGATTTGTAACCATATTATTATTTATCTCTTTGCTCCATGTAGGATTTTTTTTAAATAATCACAATTTCAGTTATTATTATTAATTGAGTAACTCTATAATACAATTCAGGTCGAAGTCTAGATAGAGGACTCACTTGGGATTATTGATGGTCGGGTCCTTGGTAAATGTAAAGTAGTTGGCAATGTTTTTGTCAAATGGGAGCCAGCTATGCGTCCCGATCAAACCATTGGAGCTTACAGTTACCTAAAAAAACACAGATCCAGATATGACTTTAAATATAGGAGTTTAAAGTGTTATAGAACATGTATTGTGTTTTGTACTCACCAGTGTGTCTGAACCCTGGATGATGAATGAGTGATTTTGATTCTTTGGTACAAGAGCATGGACCAAGGCATGGCCATCACTTACAACCTAAAAAACACAGGAGTTAGGTTAAAGGTGCACTATGAAGCCTTTCTGGTGGAGTGTCTGCTGCCTATTTCTCTCCAAAGAAATGTTATTGTATGTTTATTGAATACATCTCCATAGAGACAAACAGCATATTGGGACACATCAAAAACTATTTATGACTCCGCTCTAAAGCCAACAGGAAGTCGGCTATATTGGTTCATAGTTGTAAGAGTCAAGATCTACTTATATATTTGACCTGTAGAGTTAACATTAACACATTATGCATCAACTGTAATAGTGTAAATATTATGTCGCTTTACCTCAACAAAAGGCCTGAGTTTATCGAGCTGCTCAAAGATGTTTGGGGGCAGAGTGTCCAGACGGACCTGCCGCCGGGCTGCGTTCTCTGCCGACATTCGAGGAGGGTGTGGCTCCTATAAAACACAATATTTTAAGAAACAATTTTACAAGTATTCAAGATTAAAAAAATAATAATATTTTAATAGTTTGAAATACGTTACTTTTTGAGAAGCTGACAGGGAGTTTGTCCAAATTTGCTGATTATTCCCTCTAATGCTTTGCGCTCTGTTTCATTGGCAATAGCATCCAAAATCCACTGCACCTGTAAATAAAAGGAAATATGATTTGAGGTCTGATGAGATCTTGCTTTGAGTGGTTTGACAGGGTTGGATTTCAGGCAGGCAGCCTAAAATAAAAAAAAAAATATATAAATAAAAAATGTCCATGTCAGTGGAATTTTCCCATCATACTGGCAACTAAGTCAAATCTGAAATAAAAGCATTGCATTTATAAGTCAGTCAATCAGGTAAAGAAACAACTAAATCTTTTGAATAGATTTTAAAATTAATCTAGATAATGTGTAGTTTTTGAAGTGTTCCACAGGTTGCGTACCCTCATATGTGCAGTAGTAGAAAAACATTGAGTGCCTCCACTGCCTCTTTCCCTCTCTGCTTATAACCAAAGATGAGGTCAATCCACTCGTGCAGATGACTGGACACATACTCAGACTCCTGCAGGGTTAAAAATGTGTTAGGTACAACATTATGTCTATAGTGTTAAAGCAGTATCTGTGTGTCACTGACCAGAGCTTTCCTGTGTTTCCTCCTGATGAAGTCTTCCCGGGATGAGGCCCAGCGAAGGCAGCAGCACATCATTTACTGGCTCCTGGGAAATCTGCAACTTTCCCAAGTCAAAACCTACAACACATTTAGTCAATTTAGTCATATTTTTTATATATAAATCAGGTGTGAACAATATGACTATACATTATCATATTCTGTCAGACCCTTGACAATCAGTCAATTTGAGAGAAAATGTTATATCATGATTCAGCATTTTTCTGTTTAATACAGAAGAAATCTTAAAAAACCTAAACTGTGGCCTAGTCCAGTCTAACAATAGAAATGTGACTGACTGTGCCACATCATCCACCCCCGATGCGAACAGTTAAGGTTAAATGAAAAACAAAGATCAAAACAGGATCAGCTTCCTAACCATTCACATTTTGCAGAAATTCTGGGAAGTAAAAAAAATGAACTCCGGGATGAGCTCTTTGACATCAACTGGACTCTCCATTCGGGTCTGCCACGCTGCTGCCACGGAGTGAAAACTGTCGGTTCTGTCGTCAGCGCAGTCCAAACCTGGCACAAAGCAGATATTGAGCACATTAAATAGAATACATTATCATAAAGCATTAAACTCTGTAAAAGCAGCCCTTACTTGCCGCTCTGCAGCTGGATGTGCAGTGTGGTGAAGGGCTCCATACGGATCATGTAGTGCATGACTCCAGCAGCGTTAGAATAGTGTGTGCCATAGTGGAACTTGTCCACAGAGCCAGTGGGGTCTTCAAAGCTCTCATATCTATTAGAATAATGATAGAGGGCACAAGTTACATTTCAACAAATTTTTTACAAAATGTATTGGATTTGTAGTGGTTTTTTTCAGAAGCTCAAAATTGCTCTGCAGCTCTGGTAGAGGACTGGCTTAGGATTGGTTTATTTAAGAGACTGGCCAGCTGAGAAAAACTGGCCAGCTGAGAAAACCCATAAACCCTACACACATATATTACAAATATATAATACTGTTTACATAAGTATACAAATCCTAAAGAATAGGATACACTGTCTTTCAAAATGGTAGTGATGTGTATCTTGCATAGGTAATATTGAAAGCTGCACTTACTTTTCTCTAACATCTTGTGCATGGCGCGGGTTGACAACACCGATGGGTTTGGACAGGTCTCTGAAAACTGCAGGGTCGTCAAGATCCAGGATCGGAGATGTATAATCGCATAGGACCCAAGGAACTTAAAACAAGATGAAAGTGTATTTATTAATCCAACTTGTGCATGTATCAGAAAAGATGAAGAGGAAAGAATACATACACTGGATACTGTGACAGGTCATTGTATGTCCGCCCTGCAATTGTGTTCAACTGCATCAGATATTCAAAGTTGGAGATTTCTCTGCACACCCATTTCTGGAAACATAAATATTTGATTATTATTAATACGGACAATATAAGTCAAATAAAAAAAATATACATGCA
>JAIEZT010000307.1:0-66102 GCA_019594935.1 Periophthalmus modestus | reverse complement strand
GATGTGAACCCCAAATGAAATACGCACCGCAGTAAGCTGGTGTAACAGGCAATCTGCAAGTAACCCACTCAAAGTACGAAGTATAAAACCCGGCGTTCTTCAAAAGTGCATGCTTGAATTTGTTATGGCGGTCAGTCTGTTCCCCTGAGGTGGCACTGGGCAGTGGAGAAGTCCTCCAGTCCTCAGTTGTGCTTCAGTGAGTTCAGTTTAGGTAAATGAGCTTGTTGACCAGAATGGCGGGTCAGAGAAAAAGTCAGACAAACAACAATCCCATTCACCGCACTCATTATTAAATCTTTACCAGGGACAACCGACTCACAAATGTCATGTTAGATATTAGCGGTGCCAAGTTGTTTGTCATTTGCTGTTTTTTGTTTTTTTATGTGATGAAGTAAATTTTGTCTTGCCCCAATATGAACGCATATATAAAACACATCTCTTAGCGTCAAAATGAGACCTCTGTGTGTTTTGTGTATCTAAAAATAAAGCATTTTTTATCATCTGTGAACCAAGAAGTAATGCTATTAGTGTGCTCGGTGTTGTTATACCGTGACAGCTTCTGAAAGTTGTGGAAAGTGCTTATAGTCGATAATTAGGATGCTCGGAATGCATAAGGTAAATGAGGAATAAGTTTGAATTACTGCAACCTGTTTAAAATGGAGGCGTATTGTTCTACACATAGATTTTATACTGTAAGAAATCAGGTGCAGCTGCTTTATAATGAAATGCCTGCTACCTCAATCAGTTCAGAGTTTGGACAACCTACTGTGAACTGAGATGACTAAAATGGGTGAAGTGAAGAAGAAGTGTCTTGCCCAGGGGCAGAACAAACAATAGAATGAATAATCTGACTCAAGTTTGAACTGGCGACCTAGTCAAATCTGTAGTTCAAAGCTTACCTTTAATGCAGAAGAGTTGGGGAGTTAGCTTTGAGCAATGTCAAACTGACCACTTGGCACTGAACATGAGGACTCCAGCTCTGGAGAATACACACAGGACTATCGGATTTCACTATCACCAATTGAGTGTCTGAGCCCAGGCTGGACTCTGGGCGGTGGTTTTATACTCCTTCACTCTAGTGAGGTTTAATATGATGAAATGATATTAAGTATTTCATGATAATACTCTTAAGAACTGCCAGAGAAGCTTGGTTTTCATTGTCTTTAAGCTGTCCAATTAAGAGCTCCTGGTTATTTTGAAGTCCGCACATGTTCACACTGTTCACTGTTCTTAAATGGCTTTCTCTATGAAGCATATGTTTATTACCGTCAATATTTAGTGTCAAAATTAGTGTTTTTCATATACATGCATTACATAATCACACTAAATGTTAAAGGTGCACTATGTAACTTTAATGGAGCAGTGGTGGATGAAGTTCTCAGTTTTGTTACTTAAGTAAAAGAAGAGATACATAGGTAAGAAGTTACTAAGTAAAAGTCTCAAATGAAAAAAGTGAAAGTACCCATTTAAAAATGCACTAAAAATGCACTTTAAGAGTAAAAAGTCAAGTCAAGTCAAATATTTCAAAGTGTTGTTGATTTATTTAAGTGTAGTAATACTGATTAAAAAAGTTGCCAATACAAATCAATTTCTTTCTTTTTTTAAATTTATTTATTTTATGTATTTTTTTTAAGAATTCTGTGTATTTATTTTTGTTTGCTCAAAGCCAAAGGTTGACCTCAAAAAACTTCAGAAGAGTCAGGTGGTTACTACAAACTTGATAAAATAACCCCCTCAAATCATATGAAAAGCACTTTTTACTTTTCAGTTCAATTAAAAATGCAGTGGAGTCAAGAGTATAGATACCTGCTCTCAAATGTAGTGAATTAAAATTAAAAAAGTATCCAGTGTAAAAGTAAAGTACAGATACCTAAACATTCTACTTCAGTACAATAATTTACTACTTGTACTTTGTTAACTTCCACCATTGCTTTGGATATCTATTACCTGAAATGTTCCACAGTATGAAATTAAACTAAACTTAACTCTACATGGAGACAAGCAGATGACCAACAAGCGATGTGTCAGATCAGGGGTGAGGGTATGTGCAAATATGTTATACACAAGACTTCCCATGTTAAGTCTGTGATCTATAAAAATAAGGATTTATATCTTTTTATTTTTGAAGAATGAAAATGGTTCAAAAATTATATTGAATAAATGCAAGGTATGCATAATGCCATACTGTAAAACATTATGTCATCACATTTAAATACCAACACACACTTTTCCAGAAGTATTTAATAATCCACAGTAAAAAAAAAAAGATTTTTTTTTTTTAAAATCCCCTTTTACTATCTCTGCATTGACAATTTGACAACTTTCCTTTTCACAGCACTTTCATTCAGTAGACAAAATTGCAAGTCCGTTCAAACTGCATCCACAATTTGTATTCTGTTCTGTCTAATGTGACTCTTTTCACTTTGACACTTCTTTTGACTCTGTGTCAAAGATGTACCCGACCCCCGAATGATCCACTCCCTCCTGTGTCCCTTCTTGTCTCTTCACTGTCCCCTAATAAGTGTCTGAATTTGTTCAACTGTCCTTCACATCGCTAGAACTCCCAGTCTTTGGTAAACCAAGTGTAAGGCCCCATTATTGCAGAAGACTATTGATCGTGCCGTGTTTGGTTTCTCAGTGGAGGCTAAGCGCTGGGGCTGGTTGCTATGGTGACATATAACAGGCTGCCTTGGCTGTGATCAATGCTAGCGAAGGGACACACGCACACACGGGCGGAGAGCAGACAATGAAAAGGTTCATAATGTGATGCAGTCTGGGATGGAGGCTCTTTGCTAACACAGGCTAATGTGCATCCATAAGAATCACTTTACACTAAGCGCACTTCATTTAAGGGGAGTCTGAGAGCACAGACCAGGAAAGGGTTGGCAAATGCAAATATAATAGCTTGTTTTTGAATGGGACTGAATCAATTACTGTCAAATTACTGAAACATGACAGATAGCCTTTGTATTGATCTTTGTCTGTGATATTTTCATTCTGGCCAAAAGGTACGCGTTGGACAAAGGTCAGTTGTCCGGGTTGTATTGTAAATCTAGGCCTAATTGTATATTTTAGCATTGGATGTAATAAAAGCAGTGTCCTGTACTCACAGCTGTAAATAGTTCAGCCCAAATCAAGATTGAGGGATCGAACTCTAAGAGAGGGCTTTGCACTACTATGGGGTATTAATTGCTTAACCCATAACACATTTAGATCTCCATGTTACCTTATTTTTTATGTTTATCAAAAATAATGCATTAACATGTTTAACAAGTTCAATATTTGTTTTTGATGCTCCGAGTCTCCCCTTGCTCTCTGCGCTAAGTCACTAATGAAACTACTGTATATTGCATTCATGTTTGTGAAGTTATAGTATATTATTTTGTATCATGCTCATGTATATTTATGAAAAATGGTCGTGCAGGACTATAGGTGATGTAAGCTTGTTAGCTGAGCCTTGTACAAGAGGCGTGGCCTTGTACTCCTAACTGTAAGGAGTGTGAGTAGAATGCCTGGGAGAGATAGCAAGATTACTCAGACATGCATGAATGACATAAATTACTTCTTCATGCATGTTTTTGATGAGGGAACAATGTTATAACACGGTAGAAAGCTCCAGAAAGTCAATTTTGCAAAATAACCCCTTTAAGTTACTTGTTTATTTTAAGAAGGGGGATGACAGTTTTCTCCCAAGCTCATATTTCTGTCATTGTGTCCTTGGGCAAGACACTACAGCTACACTGTCCTCTGCTATGATGTAAAACAAAAAGTTTTCCCAAATCCCTAATTAACTTTTTTGTAGCTTTGAAATCAGGAAATATAGAGAGCAAGCTGAAAGGAAAAACAAATGTGAGTAATGAGTGAGTGAGTATCAGAGGGTGTATTTTGGTATTACAGCGGAATTTATGTTGTTGAGTGGATCTTGAAAGAAAAAAATGAAATAAATAGTGATGTATCTTGAGGAAAAAATGCAAAAAAGAAAAACATATCTTTACACAGAATTAATAAATAAAGAAATAAACTCTGTTACAAGTATGTTCCAAAATGAGATGCTTCCTTTTATATACAAAATCGGGATATTAAAGTATTTTAAAAGAATGAACTCAAATTTTCTCAGAGCTCACTGAAAATTGCTGGATCATTCACTGGGCAGCGTCTCTTCTCTGTTCTTAAGTTCAAACATGAGAACAAGCCCATCAGACCAATCACAATAGAAAAAAAAAAGCTGCATTGTGAGGGAGCCACGCTGATCAGATGCTATAAATAACCCGGTTCTGAGGTTGTCGTGGCAACCAACAAACTGATGCCAGGGTTGGGAGGCTTGGCTGCTCTGTGTGAAGAGAGGGAAGAGAGGGAAGAGAGAGAGCAGATTTGAGGAACAGTGTGGTGATGGGATCAGAAAGGCAGGCCACGGTGGATAAAATGTTCTCAGAGTGACGAAGAGGGATGAGAAGGTTACAGAAAGGGACATAAGGATGGATGGGGCAGATTCGCAGGTATAGAGGAGAGGCCCTAGGATACACGGATATGGGAGAGAACATGCTTCAAAATGATGAAAAATTAGGATTGTTGCAATAGGGATACAAAATAAAAATATCATCTTTTGAATGGGAGAAAAAGTTTGCGAAATGGTTCATATAACTTCATTTCTGAGCATACCAAACATCTAGACATGGTCTCCACTGGCAAGTGTCTCAGCAGTCTGAACTTTAAAAACACACAGCAGCAACTCATGACATCAGCTGGTGGAACAGAGACCTTTGAGACCTCATTGCAAAATTACTCAAATGTGAAAAAAGAAATGGTAATGGTACACGTCATTGATCCTGTAGGGAAAATTGTCCTCTGACCCATTGTTTGATGACGCAGAGGAAACCTGTCAGGGGCAGAAGGTGACCACAGTGCCTGGTACACAGCTTCAGATCTTGAGCCAGACCTAAAGCTTCACGAAGCTTTAGTTCACAATAGTCAGGTCAGCGGAACATGGGCTTTTTGTCAATAACTTAAAAGGATGACTG
This sequence comes from Periophthalmus modestus, assembly GCA_019594935.1. Classification (NCBI taxonomy): domain Eukaryota; kingdom Metazoa; phylum Chordata; class Actinopteri; order Gobiiformes; family Gobiidae; genus Periophthalmus; species Periophthalmus modestus. Next base: position 61,084 of record JAIEZT010000307.1, on the reverse strand, counting down.
CTACTTTGATCAAATCTGCATTATGCTTCTTATCTGTTTAGGTTATTAAGAAAGAGAGCCTATGGATGCAATGTGTCTGCTGTCTTTTAAGTATTGATATATTGATTGTGTATGCAACTGCAATAAAGTTTTAATGAAACGTTACAGGATTTAAGATTTGAGATGCTTAAATTATTTTCTCCAGAGTCTATTTGCAATAAGCGCCAACCAGCGTTCAATAGTATGCGATTATACACAGCTGAGTTTATCATTTGTTTAACCAATCAACCCAAGAATTAGCTTGATTATGCTTGATTGCGTTTTCAATTAAATGTATACTATTTCCACATTGGTCCGAAATTAAAATGTAATATATCTGATGTGGTATAGTATTTTTTTGTACAATTCCATTAAGTGTAGATAAACAAGCCCACAGGGTGTACTTTTGCCGAGTGTCTGGGGTGGGGTGGTCATCTGTAATCTTGCTGACAGTGCACTGCTGGGTAACTGACCTTTTCATTCTATCCAGCCACAACACTGCTGTTTCTATGGCCATTAATCATTACTCATGTGTGTCCGATAGCTGCAGACAAAGAAAATGTGAAACTAATAAAAATACAAAGAAAAAAATGTATCAGCTGTTACCTGCAAAAGATTGTAAGTGTAAAAATTTTAACTTTTCGCAGAATGAATAGCCTTGGTTTCTGTTTCAAATGGAGTTTCCAATGAGCGACTTTGACAATGCATACTTTTTTTGGGGGCAGCACAGTGGCACAATGCTTAGGGCCCCTTACAGCAAGAATGTCCCAGGTTTGATTCTGGGGAGTTTGCGTGTTCTCCCCATGGGTTTCCTCCAGGTGCTTCAGTTTTTCTTATCACTAAAACAGGTACAATAGGGTCCCACTTCCCCAGGACTTCCCTGTAGAAGAGATTCTTTGTCTCAGCCAGACTATCTTGGTTAGATAAAGGTAAAAAACATTTTTCAGAATCAGAAAAAGCTTTATTGCCATCGTCAGTGAATGAATTTTACAAACTAGGAAAGTGCTTCAATGATATGGTGAAAAAAAATTGTAATAATTGTAAATATAAACTATGATCATATATGTTATAATATAAAAATAAGGTAATCAAAATAAAGACAAGACATGAGTCAACATAGAATAACAGCTCTGTTGTATATGACTGATATCTGGAGTCTTCAGTTTTGAGTCTATTGACCAGCTGTTACTACAATTAATAATAAATGATGGCTCATGGTTAACTCTGTCTAGAAGTGAACAAAGACGACGGCTTACAACTTCCAAGGACTAGAATAACCACTGATCAAACATATTATTCTATTAAGGTCATCAAAATTACACATTAGCCAGTACTGTCATGGGGGTAGGTAGTTAGAGGTGCAGTGCAAACAAAAGGGGTGCCATGCTGACATTCGAAATGCTTATTTACAGCCAAGCGTACTGTATTGGTTGATTGGTATTGATAAGGAGCATCTTCGAAATTCAGTTTATTTTTTTAATAATCTGCCATTTGGAGACTACGACTGTAATAGCGCAGATAGCAAGAGGAAAAGAGAAGAGCTGAGACGATATTTACAAAAAGCAGGGACAAATTTAAAAAAAACAGCATGGCAGCAACAGCCTTTACACACAGCACCTCATCCTTGAACAGACTGCGGTTGGCTCATTTTATAGAGCACCTCCAAAGTTAAAAGCAGTATACCATGTAGAAAACAGACTACATTCAAAAAAGCAAAAATCTCTGGATACCCCTCCTCCTCAGCACACAGTTGTCGCTTTTGGGCTGGAACACCTAAGATGGCAGACAAAACAGAAGTATCATTCCAATCACAGGTCATATCAAAATGCACTTTCTTACACTCATTGCTTTTATAGTTAACTTTAAACAGCAAAAGACACATTTTCAATTAATTAATAAACATTTTAAAACATCTTATGAGTCTACAGCTTTAAGCTTAGGCCCATGTAACGGACTAGCTACATTACAATAACAAATATTGGTTGCTTCTTGGTCAGTGCAGTCTTTTTCCTCAATCCCACATTTTCTCTCTGAATGTACTTTAGGTTGTTGAAAGATGGTGTTCACATTCTTGGAAGAGAAAACTCCTTAATCTACTGATCTAATCTGATATAATGCCTTAACAGTGAGCTATAGGATCTACGTGCTTATCCATGATATCAAATAAAGAGTCTAGGTAGCTTGTATTATTGGATTATTACCTTTTTTTTTTCATAAGTACACTCATAGACTTGATTAATAAACCTCCCCCACACCCTCCTCCCTGTATGTTGATCCACTGACCAGCTGGACAAATTCGGATCTATGCAAAGTCTGCCTTCAACTCTCCGTCTGCTCAGTGCCACTAGGGTTTAAAGAGAAGAACAGACCCTAATGCTGACAAGGGGCTTTAACAGGATCATGGTGAGAGAGAGTGATAGAGAGAGAGGGTGGGGAGTGGGGGGTTCACACCATTAAGGGCGAGGGGGCACGCGGGGTAAAGATTTATGCGCTACTGGGGGCAATAGGGGAGGCCGAGGGAGATGTTCAAATGAGTGTGAAAATTCAGAAGAGGTTGAAGGGAGCCAGGGAGCAGATAGAGCCGCCTGGAGGATAGAGACAAGAGCATGATGGGAAAATCCAGGGATGGAGAGATAGAAAAGGAGGAAGGGAGAGAGCGAGAGAGAGATGAGAGCTAAAGGAAGGTAGGAAAAGAAGAGAGTGCCAAAAGGATTAGTGAGACAAGACAAAAGCCCAGAGCTATGGAGAGAAGCGGAGAGTTTCATCGGCTTGGGGAATAAATCGTCAAAAACCTCTTCCTCTTTGTTTATTTGTTTGATGATAAAAAATGCTAGCTGGAAAAGTGGTCTATGCTTTTTTGACAACTTACTTTTCATTTGTGCTTGTCTTTGTGCTGTTAAGACTCCGAGGATGTTTTTATATGTCCCCTATGTAGGTTTCACTTTCTGTAACACTTTTTGAAGATATGTCGAACACTGAGAAGGAGATTCCAGAGAGAAAACCAAATAAAAGCGAAAGGCATTTAGAGTACAATGGTAGGAAATTCCTCACTCTGACAAAAGAGGCAGATCTAAATGAAAATGTCCCAGTATAAAGTTTGATTTGTATGGGAGAGAATGCAAACTGCAGTGGCCCAAAGATGGAGCCCTGAGGTACCCCTTTAAATATTATCTATTAGAAAATGGCACTGTTACATGGTCCAACTGTTTTGTAATTTTTTTTAATTTTATTTTTATTCCTTTACTTTATTTTAAAGAGGAGATATTATGCAAGTTTTTTTAATTTTTAATTTTAGCTTTTTACCATGTTATAATGTTGTTCCTTCATCAAAAAAATGTCTGAAGAGGTTTTACAGTTAGCTGTAAAAGTCTGTCCTCAACCCTACCTCATCCATGCTTCCACATGACAATTCTCCACAAAAACTTGATACAAAACTATACAAAGCAACTTGACAAACATTGTGGTTGACATTGTGTTGTGATGTCACTTTGAAGTGGGAGTGACTTAGCATGGGGAGCAAAGGGAGGGGGCACTCAGAGTGTCAAAAACGAAAATGAAACATGAAACATTCTTTCATGTTAACACATTTCCTGGGAATATAGGATTTTCAAAACAATAAAAGGTAACATGGTCTAAATCTGTTATGTGTTAGCAGCTAATTCCCCATAGAAGTAAAATAAACCCTATTTAACAAATCATAGCATATTTTAGATAGTCTTTTATATCGTTTTAAAAGCCATACAAATAATAAAAAACATCTCCCTCTAGCTTGATAGTAGACAGTGAAATCATGAATCCTTTTTACTTGATTAAATATATGACTTTTCTGCAGATGCCTGAGGAGGTGAAGAGAACCCACTTTCTGCTGCGAGGAGAAAGGCAGCAGATGTTTTGTTAAGTGTATGTGAATGGGGTTGAGATGCAAGCAGAGAATTATGTAAATAAGCATTCATGGCAGTACAAAGTAAAACCTGGATCTTAGCTCAGTTATACATCATCTGAATGGTACATATTGCTGCTTAAACTATCAACAATTTTATCCATGACCCCAGATTTGGAATGTATTTATTTATCAAAACATACAAAAGCTATGCAAAATTGTGAATACGTTTGTGCCAAGTTACTGCATACAACTAGTGTGGACCTTAGAATTAAAAGGACATTTTTTTTCAAACCCGTTTTTTTGCAACGTTAGGAGGACACCCCTTTCCACTTGTGCTACAAAGATGTAGTAAATGTCAAAAAATTCTAGTTGAGCTATACAACTCAAATCTCACTTCAAAATCTGAATACACACTACAGAACTCATAGAATAATAACCTGACATAGTGATGTATTAAAAGGACAAAAGTTAATAAGGTACTTAGCTCCGCCCATGACTCAAATTGTAATTGACAGGACTAACTTGATTTAGAAGGACCATGGCTAAAACACACACACAAATATGCTATTTAGGTGAATTAAAGGGTCATACATGAATAAATGGAACATAACACACACAAATGAATATAGAGTGCCTTTGCTAAAGTATTAGTCTACTGAGATACAAAATGCTGTTTGTAAAGATGTATGTTGGTAAAAGTGTGACCTTTTAAAGCCAAAATAAGGAATGATTACGCATTCATGAACAAGTTGAATTTATTCAATGACATGAACTAAATCTCTGAAAGAGATCCTTGCAGGAGTACACAAACAACAACTGGGCTGCAACAATTGCCCATAATACTGCATTTCTAACCAGGGCTGACACCAACAATTATTTTAATAGCAACTAGTCAGCGTTTATTTTTTCGATTGATCAACTAGTCAAACAGTTATTTCTCTTGTGAATTGAGAGCTTTTTAAATGCGTTTTTTTTTTTTTAGCCAAATAAACGTAAAATCTGTGCAAATTAGCACTTTGTGTTTTCTTTTAATAATGCAGCTGCCTTTGCTATGAAAAAAAAAAAAATACATGTACTTTAGAGTGTGTAGGGCACTTATAGTAAAAAAAAAAAAAAAAAAGATTAGTCAACTATTTTAAAAATGTGTTGACTAATTTTTATAATCAATTAGTCACGATTAGTCGACTAATCCCTTTCTTTTCAGAGTTATACCCCGATTTCTGACAAAGTCTCTGATATGTTGAACAGAGCGATCAGTCAGTGTGGGATGTTCTGCCGTCTTGCACTGTTCACATTCAATCATAGTGGCCAGTTTGCCCTTTCTGATATGTTCTTCAAAATGTCTCATGATGGCTGCAACCTCCTTGGGAGACCACTGTCGTTTCTGAGCCCTTCTTGCATTTTCCAAAGAAACTACAAAATAATGGAATAAAAAAATGGAACATTAAGAAAAAAAATATGAACTATAATTCAACTCTTGTTGCACTGTGATACTCTTAATACTGACGTTTTTCACTGAGACCAGGGACTGTTTTGCGACATTTACCTGATTGTTTCATCACTTTTGCGTTTCTTCTGGGATCTTTGGCCTTTCCATTTGTATTTTTAATTACTGCTGCAAAACAGGCAGAAAATAAAAGAGAACGATCACATTTTGAAGAGATTAAACAGCAGAAAAAGCACCCGTAAGTGAACTGCGCCTTATAATCCGGTGCGCCTTATGGGTGTGAAATTATGGTACTTAAATCGGACTGTGCCATATGTTCATCTCTTAACTCCTTCCATTTTGATGCTCCACCATCTTACAATAAGTAATGCCCTTGATTTGCTCAAGTCATTTTAACAAAAACCTAAAAAACATGCCGTCAATCACAGATAACAGCCTGAAAGACTCAGTTTGAGGGATTACCTTGTGGCAGTAAGAACCCTGGAGGTTCAACATGTGGCCTAGGTCTTTCCTTGTCTGCAGAAAAAAGTTCATGATAGTTCATTAAAAACACAGAAAACGAGGAACATACGTACTACAGAGTCAGTTATGATGCTATATGAAATTTTGAAAAAGTAAACTCAAGTAGGGAGAAAACAAAACAAAAAAGCTAGATTTTTTGTGAATGGATTTTTCTGTAACATTTTCTGACTTATTTTCAGTATCCTGAAAATGTCCATCCATCCATTCATTTTCTTCCGCTTATCCGGGGCCGGGTCGCGGGGGCGACAGTCTAAACAGGGACTCCCAGACTTCCCTCACCCCAGACACGTCCTCCAGCTCCTCCGATGGGACCCAAGGCGTTCCCAGGCCAGAGAGACATAGTCCCTCCAGCGTGTCCTGGGTCTTCCCCGGGGCCTCCTCCCGGTGGGACATGTCCAGAACACCTCCCTAGGGAGGCGTCCAGGAGGCATCCTAAGCAGATGCCCGAGCCACCTCAGCTGGTTCCTCTCGACGTGAAGGAGCAGCGGCTCTACTCCGAGCTCCTCCCGTGTGTGACTGAGCTCCTCACCCTGTCTCTAAGGGAGCGCCCAGCCACTCTGCGGAGGAAAACTCATTTCGGCCACTTTTATCCGCGATCTTGTCCTTTCGGTCATGACCCAGAGCTCATGACCATAGGTGAGGGTAGGAACGTAGACTGAGGTAATCGAGAGCTTGCCTTTTGACTCAGCTCCTTCTTTACCACAACTGACCGATACAACGACCGCATCACTGCAGATGCTGCACCGATCCGCCTGTCAATCTCGCGTTCCATCCTCCCTCAGTCGTGAACAAGACCCCGAGATACTTGAACTCCTCCACTTGAGGCAAGGGCTCACCACCCACCCGGAGAGGGCAAACCACCTTTTTCCGGTCGAGAACCATGGCCTCAGACTTAGAAGAGCTGATTCTCATCCCAGCCGCTTCACACTCGGCTGCAAACCGCCCCAGTGCTGCAGGTCCTGGCTCGAAGAAGCATCAGGACAACATCATCTGCAAACAGCAGAGATGAGATCCTGTGGTTCCCGAACCAGACCCCTCCCAGCCCCTGAACCAGACCCCCTCCGGCCCTGACTGCGCCTAGAAATTCTGTCCATAAATATAATGAACAGAACCGGTGACAAAGGGCAGCCCTGGCGGAGTCCAACATGCACCGGGAACAAGTCTGACTTACTGCCGGCAATGCGAACACAGCTCCTGCTCCGGTCATACAGGGACCGGACAGCCCTTAGCAAGGGCTTTTCCTGAAAATGTAACATTCTAATTTATTCAAAACAAGCAGGCCTTTAAGTTAGACATGATCATTACAATATTCACATAATTTAACGCAACACTGTTGTAGTAACTTGTCTAGCGCTACAAGCCAAATGTACCAAAAGAAAGTTCAAAAATTAAAGGATTCACAGCCAGATGTCAAAAACATAAGACTGTATTTGGACTGAAATCTACTGTACAATTCTGTAGAAGAGAACAACAGTCTCTTGCCGTTTTCCTGTGAAGGATAATGAGAGACCCTCATATATCTTCCAATAAATTTCTTCACAGTAAAATTACAGATAGCTTGAAATACATCATACTGTCACACTGTTAGAAGCCTAACCTTCTGATGATAAAGATGTGCATGGAGGTTTCTCAACAGGTTGCCTAATGATGCTCATCCCTGCAGAATCTGTAAAAAAAGTTTAACACTGATCATGTGATTTTACAAATACACATTTCTTACTCAAAAATCACACTGTACTGACCATTCGCAATCTGTGAATCTGTGGGCAGATTTTCTTCCTCAATCTCATCATCACTCTCCTCACTTTGATCAACATCAGTCAACACTGGGTTATCTGACAAAATAAATTATTACCTCAATTAATTATGGAGATGAAATGCTATCGATTACCTATACACAGTCCCATTTTACTACATCATGTATTTGCTGAAAAGTGTTGTAAACTTTGGAACTTTAAAAGACAATACCTTCGATTTCAATTTCCTCAAGTGTTTTCCCTTGCAGATCTCCCAAAGACCCTTTCTCCATAGCCAGCAGCAGTTTTGATATTTTGGCCAATTGTGTTGTAGCCTCTGGTAGTCGGTAAAAACTCCCTGTGGACCCTAATATCATGCCCAAGAAAGTCTGCCATTTGGTCCAACTCGTTATTTCGGAGATTAAGGACCTGGGATAAAGTTGCGACGTGTTTGCGCAACTGTGTTGACCTGAGGAGTTGAGGGTTCTTTGCCCCACATTCACTTGCATAAAGTCTTAGACATTCCCGTCCTCTGTACGGAGTAAGACACTGCGGTCTTCCAAAGAGAAATGGGTTATCCTCTGGAACGCCACAGTCTTTTCTTTTATTTATTAGGTGTGTTAGAGTATTAACCATGTCTGGTGATAGCAGAACAGCAACCTTTCGTCCTCTTTTACTCCTTATTTCCACTCGACTAAAGTGGTTACAAAGTTTGAGTTCAAATTTTGTGAGTCCAACAGCCACATCTTCATGTAAGGCAGTGGTGTCCCTCTTAGAAAGCCTTTTAGTTTCATTTTGGAAACTTCTCCTCCACGACGCCGGTTGAATAGTATGATGTTTTTGCGATAGTTGCTTTGCACAGTTCACCATATGATTGTGGTGATGACGTTTTATCCAAGTTTTTAAATGCTTCTTCTGCAGTTTTTTCGAGATGTTTGTAAAGACATTGCACATCTTCTGTGAAAGACAGTGTGCAAGGCTTGTTAAAGTGTCTCTCATTCAAGGTAGTTAAAGCTGTGTGTGAAACAAATTCAGCCCACTTTGTAGAACACAGGGTTTTGAAAGTCTGAGTGGACTTTACCAGCTCAGAGTCTTCTGCCATTAGAGCTCTGCAGTGTATAATGTCACTTATCTTCTGCAATGAGTGACACAACTTCAGTGCAAGGTTTGGAGTTTGGTAGCAGTGCTTTTCTTCATCAAACCCAGACACTTTCTTGACAGCTTGAATAACTATTTGAAAATTTGCAGGTTTTACAGCATCCTCAAGAGTATATATTGAGAAGTCCTTCCGAAGCGTCAACAGAAGTCTTCCAATTTCTCTGAGTTTCTGTCGAATGTACTCATATTTTGGTGGGTCTTGTCCATGTTTGTAAAAAAATGATTGAGCCAGCTGAAGAATACAGAAGTCACTGCGCACTGTAGCAGTTATCTCATCATCTTTCATCGCCGTTAACAGCTTCCAAACACCTGGTGACACCCGTTGACACAAGGCTGAGTCAGCCATAGTGGCCAAAGACAAGATCTTAGTTCTTCCAATCTCTGAATTGGGTTCAACTGGTTTTGAAGAACATTTTCGAACATGTCGCCACAGATCTCTTCGGAGGTATAGGGCCTGGCAGTACATGCAGTGCACATAGTCTTTAGGATTATATTTTTTCTTAGATGTGCGTTTAGGTTTTAGCAGTCCATCTCCACTGGATAAAACCTCTGTGTTGTGGTTGTAGTTTCCCTGTTGCGTAGCTTATCAAGCATTTTCATGCGCTCTTTAGACTTTTTTGGAAGAATCAAAATTCGAGCAACATCAGCATGTGTCTTCTCATGAATTTTTAAGTGACGTGCAAAATTTGTCTGTGGTTTTTCACAAATGTAGCAAAATGTTTTTTATTTCTGAGAGAGGAGGATGTGTTGCCCTCACCATCAGTATCATTCCCAGCATTTGCCTGAACTCCAGATAATTGAAGCTGATTTGTGTTGACTGTATCTTCCAGTAATAATTCTGCAGCTTTAGGACCTGATTCTTTCTCTTCATCCAAGAGATTTTCTTGGTAGTGCCTTGTCTGTTTTGAAGCAGACTTACTTGTGGACACCTCAAAATTTGTACTTCCATATGTTTTTGTGATGATTTTTTAAACGCTCTGATCTGTCTCCCCATGAGCTATTTGAATTACTGTGGGAATCAGGCACATATTCCTCGTCTGATGATGTCTCCTGACTTGAACTATGTTCTTCAGAGGCCTAATAATAAAAGAAAAGGATTACTATTTTGTATTTTTAGAAAGTATATTACTGAGAAAATGAAAGCTAATACACTTACCATTGACAGAGGTTCAGTGTGTTCTTCATATGTTTAAGATAACAGTTTTTGTGCCACGACTGGCAGCAAACTAGACAGATATATTTAAATTATTTAACAAAAATTTAAAAAATTATTTAACATTGTCAGTATATGTACTTCACAACACACTACATTTGATTAAATTGATTATTAATTGACAAACAATTTGTTCACCAAGCTTTAACATTTGGTTAAATCCAGTCTCTCAAAGCATCAATCAGGCACACTTTGAAACCCATACAAACATATGCCTAAAAGCATTATAACATGTCTGTGTAAACCCTCAGTCGTCCAAGGCTGATCCATAGCAAAAGACGAAGTTCAAATCTGTCTGCTTCTTCAGTTCTGATCAGAACTGAAGAAGTAGCTTGGGTGAGCAGGGAAACGTCTTCACTCCTACAACGATTTGTCCGGTTGACAGATTTGAACTTCGTCTTTTGCCATTATAACATGTATGCAGTATTATTATAAAAGCTGCCACAGAATCTAGCATTTAGGGAGAAACAATAAAAAAGGCAGTAAAATGCAGAAGGGACAGATAATTACTCCCTTTTAGTTGCATGTCACCACCAACCAGATAAACTGCAGTCAGCAAGCCATGTATACCTGTGTACATGTATATATACACATCAGTCAATATACCTGTGTACATGTGTATATATCACATCATCTGAATATACCAGTCATGTATATATACACATCAGTCTGAATATACCTGTGTACATGTATATATACACATCAGTCTGAATATACCTGTGTACATGTATATATACACATCAGTCTGAATATACCTGTGTACATGTATATATACACATCAGTCTGAATATACCTGTGTACATGTATATATACACATCAGTCTGAATATACCTGTGTACATGTATATATACACATCAGTCTGAATATACTCTGTACATGTATATATACACATCAGTACTGAATCATACTATACTCTGTACATGCATATATACACATCAGTCTTTAATATGGATGTTGCAAATTCCAAAAATTTGATGTTGCACTGACTACAGAATCTGCAAAGGTGGCTACTTGAAATAAGCCGACCAAACTCAATACCGAACCAAATGTTTACAAAAGTATAGTCAGATTACAACTATTGTGAGTGTTCCTGTGATTTCATGTTCAAATGATTAGCACCAAACTCACCTGTACATCTCTCTCCAATCCATGTCAGAGGTGCAAATGGTCCTCCACAAAAAGCACATTTTTCCAAACTCGACATCTCGCCAGAGACCAGGTCATGTTCACAGTTCTGTTGACCAAAAAGTGCAATTATATGATCACATTATTTTATTCTGACATATGGAATTCAAAACCCCAATATTTATTAAGCTTACAATGTCAAAATGTGTGTATTTGGTAAGTATTCTGCTACTATTTGAATGTAAAGTGAAAATTGAAAAAGACATTTTCTTTTTAGAAATATATTTCTATTCATCATAAAATATTTCTCTGTATTATTCTATAAAATCGCTCGCTGATACAAAGTTGAGTTTTCAAGCTTCTTAAACTTATCAGAAACAGACAATCTGAAATCTGAAGACAGAGAGCCTGAAATGACTTGGTGCAGAATTGCTACTTTGGCACAAGGTTTAAAACTTCAATACATTTTTTAGATTTATTATGAACAAACTAAATATTTGAAGATTTATTTGTAGCTTTAATTTTGCATATAGCATATAGATAATAACATTTAGATCTTTAGAAAACTAACTTTTTTTTGTGCAGAATGTTTGTACTTGTCCAGTTGAGGAAAACCCTGAAGTTTTCATCTGAGTTTGTGCATTCAATATAGTTGAGTCATTGGAGATAAATTTACCTTATCAATGAAATCCAGGTTTGAACAACACATGGTAACATCAGCAGGCTCCTAGGACATTGATGAATGTGAGTTTGTGTTTCAAAAAACAAAAACCCACAATCCCCCTAATGCTGTCATCTGTCCAGTTAGCATTGCACAGAACTAGTCATATCTACAAACTGCTGAAAATAACCTAGAAATATAAAATCTCACAGTCCTCCTAATGTGAGGACCTGTCCATTTGACTGTTACACAGGACATGTGTTTGTAAGTCTACATACTGCTGAATTATATTTGAATGACAGTGATCATTTCACAGTCAAATCCATGTGAACCTTTTGACTGTGGTCAGTGCATGTGTTTCTAAGTCTACATCACTGAATGTCAACTTTTGACTATAAAATGATAAATGTACTGTAGATTTACCTGGTCAGTGTTGTCACTGAGGGAACTGCACATGGCCACTCAGAAGGCTGGACAAGTATCTCTTTAATGCATGAGAGACAATCACTAAGTGTGATTTTGGTTCACAATACAAATCTCACAGTCCTCTGGACCTGTCCATTTGACTGTTACACAGGACATGTGTTTGTAAGTCTACATACTGATGAATCTACTATATCTCAGTACAAATCTCACAGTCCTCCTAATGTGAGGACCTGTCCATTTGACTTACACAGGACACACAGTGTTTTGTAAGTCTACATACAACTGAATGTCAGTTTTTGACTATAAAATGATAATGTACTGTAGAATAATTTTACCTGGTCAGTGTTGTCACTGAGGGAACTGCACATGGCCACTTCAGAAGGCTGGACAAGCATCTCTATGGAACTCTAGCAGGGAAAGGACAAAATCATCAACTTGAGTTTATAATTAAGTGCTTAATAATTACAAAAAAAAAAAAAAAAACTCGATTGAAAGATGCCCAATAAATGTAAATTCAACCTGCAAAATACAGAACTCAAGTCTTCCTGATGCGTATCATTTGAATGTTACACAAAAGTTGTGTAACTGCAAACTCCTGATTTAAGTGATGAGTTCAAAACTCTAAAATACCAGGTTTATGGTGATGAATTTACCAGTTTAGTATTGTCCTCAATGAAATTGTGCATGCCCACATCAGCTGACTGGCAAGGCATCTTTTTGGAAATCTTGAAGGAAAAAAAACTATTCTAGGCATCAAAATACAAATCTCACAGTCCTTCTAATGTCAGCACTTGTCCATTTGACTGTTACACAGGACATGTGTTTGTAAGTCTGCATCCAACTGCTGAATATACTATATCTCAGTTCAAATCTCACAGTCCTCCTAATGTGAGGACTTGTCCATTTGACTGTTACACAGGACATGTGTTTGTAAGTCTACATACAACTGAATGTCAGTTTTTGACTATAAAATGATAAATGTACTGTAGAATAATTTACCTGGTCAGTGTTGTCACTGAGGGAAATGCACATGGCCACTTCAGAAGGCTGGACAAGTATCTCTTTAGGCATCTGGACAGAGACAACTCACTAAGTGTGATTTGGTTCACAATACAAATCTCACAGTCCTCCTAATGTGAGGACCTGTCCATTTGACTGTTACACAGGACATGTGTTTGTAAGTCTGCATCCAACTGAATATACTATATCTCAGTACAAATCTCACAGTCCTCCTAATGTGAGGACCTGTCCATTTGACTGTTACACAGGACATGTGTTTGTAAGTCTACATACTGCTGAATTATATTTGAATGACTTGATCATTTCAAAATCAAATCCATAGAAATCCATTTACCTGGTCAGTCAGCTGTCACTGAAGGAACTGCACATGGCCACTTCAGAAGGCTGGACAAGTATCTCTTTAGGCATCTGGACAGAGACAATCACTAAGTGTGATTTTGGTTCACAATACAAATCTCACAGTCCTCCTAATGTGAGGACCTGTCCATTTGACTGTTACACAGGACATGTGTTTGTAAGTCTACATACTGATGAATCTACTATATCTCAGTACAAATCTCACAGTCCTCCTAATGTGAGGACCTGTCCATTTGACTGTTACACAGGACATGTGTTTGTAAGTCTACATACAGCTGAATGTCAGTTTTTGACTATAAAATGATAAATGTACTGTAGAATAATTTACCTGGTCAGTGTTGTCACTGAGGGAACTGCACATGGCCACTTCAGAAGGCTGGACAAGCATCTCTATGGAACTCTAGCAGGGAAAGGACAAAATCATCAACTTGAGTTTATAATTAAGTGCTTAATAATTACAAAAAAAAAAAAAAAACTCGATTGAAAGATGCCCAATAAATGTAAATTCAACCTGCAAAATACAGAACTCAGTTTTCTCCTGATGCGTATCATTTGAATGTTACACAAAAGTTGTGTAACTGCAAACTCCTGATTTAAGTGATGAGTTCAAAACTCTAAAATACCAGGTTTATGGTGATGAATTTACCAGTTTAGTATTGTCCTCAATGAAATTGTGCATGCCCACATCAGCTGACTGGCAAGGCATCTTTTTGGAAATCTTGAAGGAAAAAACTATTCTAGGCATCAAAATACAAATCTCACAGTCCTTCTAATGTCAGCACTTGTCCATTTGACTGTTACACAGGACATGTGTTTGTAAGTCTACATACTGCTGAATCTACTATATCTCAGTACAAATCTCACAGTCCTCCTAATGTGAGGACCTGTCCATTGACTGTTACACACAGGACATGTGTTTCTAAGTCTACATACAGCTGAATGTCAGTTTTGACTATAAAATGATAAATGTACTGTAGAATAATTTACCTGGTCAGTGTTGTCACTGAGGGAACTGCACATGGCCACTTCAGAAGGCTGGACAAGTATCTCTTTAGGCATCTGGACAGAGACAATCACTAAGTGTGATTTTGGTTCACAATACAAATCTAACAGTCCTCCTAATGTGAGGACCTGTCCATTTGACTGTTACACAGGACATGTGTTTGTAAGTCTACATACTGCTGAATATACTATATCGCAGTACAAATCTCACAGTCCTCCTAATGTGAGGACCTGTCCATTTGACTGTTACACAGGACATGTGTTTGTAAGTCTGCATCCAACTGAATATACTATATCTCAGTACAAATCTCACAGTCCTCCTAATGTGAGGACCTGTCCATTTGACTGTTACACAGGACATGTGTTTGTAAGTCTACATACTGCTGAATTATATTTGAATGACTTGATCATTTCAAAATCAAATCCATAGAAATCCATTTACCTGGTCAGTGCTGTCACTGAAGGAACTGCACATGGCCACTTCAGAAGGCTGGACAAGTATCTCTTTAGGCATCTGGACAGAGACAATCACTAAGTGTGATTTTGGTTCACAATACAAATCTCACAGTCCTCCTAATGTGAGGACCTGTCATTTGACTGTTACACAGGACATGTGTTTGTAAGTCTACATACTGCTGAATATACTATATCTCAGTACAAATCTCACAGTCCTCCTAATGTGAGGACCTGTCCATTTGACTGTTACACAGGACATGTGTTTGTAAGTCTACATACAACTGAATGTCAGTTTTTGACTATAAAATGATAAATGTACTGTAGAATAATTTACCTGGTCAGTGTTGTCACTGAGGGAACTGCACATGGCCACTTCAGAAGGCTGGACAAGCATCTCTATGGAACTCTAGCAGGGAAAGGACAAAATCATCAACTTGAGTTTATAGTTAAGTGCTTAATAATTACAAAAAAAAAAAAAAAAAAACTTACACAGTGAATGATGCCCAATAAATGTAAATTCAACCTGCAAAATACAGAACTCAAGTCTTCCTGATGCGTATCATTTGAATGTTACAACAAAAAACTGTGTGTAACTGCAAACTCTTTGATTTAAGTGATGAGTTCAAAACTCTAAAATACCAGGTTTATGGTGATGAATTTAACAGTTTAGTATTGTCCTCAATGAAATTGTGCATGCCCACATCAGCTGAATAATGGCAAGGCATCTTTTTGGAAATCTAGAAGGAAAAAACTATTCTAGGCATCAAAATACAAATCTCAAGGCTGGACAAGCATCTCTATGGAACTCTAGCAGGGAAAGGACAAAATCATCAACTTGAGTTTATAAATAAGTGGTTAATCATTACAAATAACTGGATTGAAAGATATATCTTACTCAAAGGGAGGTTGTATTTGCAGACGTTGTAAGTCAACAAAACAATTACATAGACAAGCAATTAAAAAGGCAACTTGTCTCCATGTAAATGTAAAACAAATGTGTTCACTTGTTTCCAATGATCATAATCACAAAGCAAGCATTCCTATTATACCACAAATAAAAGATTCTATCTAGTAAAATTTGAGGATGACTGATGTATCCCTCCATGAACTGTTGTCAGGCCTCATTCATTTACAGCTTGAACAGGAATGGTGCAGGAACGGCTGCTCGCTGTGTGTGAACTTCACACCAAACAGTCTGAGGGTTTGGTGTGGGAAATGTTGTTTTCTGACTCAATATAAAATGTAACTGCTGAGTGATGTAGGATAATTCTTTGTGGTTTTGCAAAACAAAACTTTAGTTCAAATTGGTCAGTAGGTAGGTCCTCCTGTTAAGAAAGTTTAGAACATTTTCTGTGGCTGTGTCCATGTGTGCAGGGTCCACACTTACTCCGACTGTTGGTGCTAAAGAACTAATCTATTTGCAGAACCACACTGTACAAATCCGCACAGTGCTCACACCTGGAGCGCTAAGTTACAGTTTGGTATAGAATGCTACTCACTCAACTGATGTGTGTAAATACAAGCATGGACAAATACCTTGCTTCTCCATGGCCAATCAGAATCACCGTAGTTATATGTGATTTCTTCTCCTGGACTAATGTCCTTGAGTGCAAACAGACACAAATGGGGCCTTCCGTCCACTCGTATTATTTTCATTTTGCTATTTGGATTCAGATGGTCATCATTAATGAGTCTCCCTAGAGAACCATCTTCTCTGGAAGCATCGACACTGAAATACAAAAAAATACAATAACAATCATTTTGTGTAAAGTCAGAGAATTGGGCACATGTAGTTTTAGCATGATTGAAGAATCTGCATCTACAGTTTAAATTATTCATCAAACAGTAAAAAGCACAACACTATTCTATAACTACATTCCACAATTACAACTACTTTTAATAACAGTGAAGTTGGAGAGTTAGTATTTACAGGAATAGAAACTAATTTAGAGAAGACACCTTAAATTAGATACATACCAAAAATGATTTCCATTAAAATGGAAATCAAACATGAAACCATTGAGTGCTTTATGATACACTTTCGACCTGCATTCTTGTTCCTTTTTTGTTATGACTTCCCCTCTGTATTCAATAAGAAAATCTCCTTTTTGAAAGTCCCGGCAGCTGAACACACCTCGACCTAAAGACACACAGGATGAGTTAGCAGTTAAGCCAATACGTCAGAACAACAATTTTACAAAGTAGAGCTGTGTCAAACAGATATTTATCTTATTACTAATAGCAGAGATATCAAGTTATTTGTATGAATTAATCAAGGGACTATTTTTGTGTATTTTTTGTAGAAATCTAGACAAAATAAACACCTCAATCATTTCCACATCATCATTGATCATTTTGTTTGTAATAACACAGTGGGGTTTTAACTTTTGCTACAAAAGAAACTTTGATTTAAAAAAAAGGTGCAATGGCAACTCACCTTTAAAAGAATTTATGTATTTTATGTCAAAGTCATTCTTGTCTTTTCCCAAGGATGAAAAATAGGTAGCTTCTTGCATAGGGTTCCTTTTAGGTCTCCGCGACCTTGTTGATGCCATCTCCTGCAAAGTTAATCACTGAGCACATGACGACTATATGATGTGACGCATCAAAAATAATTTAATGATTTTGACTGAGAAATTGAGAATTGAGATAACAAAGGTGGAAATTGTATCTTATGCATCAGTAATAGGGCTGTAACTATTAGTCAACTAATCGTGACTAATTTATTATAAAAAATATTATTTTTTTTTTATTTTAATTTTTAATAGTCAACTAGTCCTTTATTTGATAATTGTAATTGTTAAGTGCACTATAAAATATGTGTAAAACCTATTTATAGCAACTGTAGCTACATTATTAAATACAAAAACATCAAACACAAGAAACTGTTACTTTGCACACATTCTACAACTATAAGCTTTTGTCACCATATTTCAACCTTTATTTGGTTAAAAATGTATTTAAAAAGTCTCAATACAAAAATAATAAATAATCATTTGACTAGTTGACAAATCGAAAAAATAACCACTGACTAGTCGACTACTAAAACAATTGTTAGTGACAGGCCTAATCAGTAAGAAAACCTGCACAATATTTTCTTCAGTATCAGTATCAGTATCAGTGACATTTTTGTAGGTCACTGCTAATGTGGCTAATACTAGCGCTAACATCATTCGCAAACTGGAACACTGTGGAGGCTCATAAGCAGCTATAAACATGACTAATTGCAGAGATTGTGCTAATTTTACTGAGTTTTCACTGAGTCTCAAGAATCAAGTCCAAACTGTCCAATGGACAGCAGAGCATTGGAGAAATGAGCTAAACTGTTTACTTGCTAAGTAGCCATGTGCTTCTCTGGCTTTTTGTCTATTTTACACCTTCAAACCTAAATAATATTCGCACGTTTTTCCTAGTTGCTAAAGGGACAAAATAAATGTAATATCGTTGTATATAAGTAATATAATATCGTAATGTAATATCGTTGTATATAAGTGCCGTAATATCGTTGTATATAAGTGCCTTACCTGGTTCACCACACCGACCGGAAACAGAGCAGATGTAGCTCTCCATTAGCCCTTTAAATCTACACACACCTATTTACACAAACCTGAATTACAAGAACATTGTACGAATACACAGGACCTTCCGGCAGACAGCCAATCAGAAGCTTAGAATCATACACATGTGTGAATATTCATGAGGTCCTGCTATACCACGCGCTGGCTGTAGGGGGCACTGTGGTGATACACAGATTATACACAAAGTCAGGTCTATGTGTATTAGCAGGTCATCTCTTTTTTTTTACATATTTGGGGTCTGTGGACCAATAGAAACACTTCTACGCTTTTAGATTTTTTTCCAAATTAGCAGGACACCGACCCTGTCCTGCTAATTCCAAATGTCCTTCTAGTGTGGTGTGTATCCTGACCAAATGTCCTTTTAATACACATAAACAAAACACACACACACACACACACACACACACACACACACACACACACACACACACACACACACACACACAGTTTATGTAATGTACATTTTTTACTGTTACAGTTCATACTCAGAGGGTTCATGTTATGTCATGTCTGTTATGATATGAACATGTTTGTTTTAAGAAATTATAATAAATTCTACAGTTTTACCTGGATGGACCTTTAGTTACTCTCCACCTCTGCCCCCCACACGCATCAGGCAACCTAAGGGAACTCATTTCATTTGTAGATGTCCCACACCTTAAAGTCAAAATAGTCATTGTGCCCAAAACCATGGGTCTTCATCCCCAGACACTCCGTCATACTATGCAGTGGCATTCTATCCTTAAGCTATTGTCAGAAACCAAGTATGAAACAAAATAAATGATGATTCACTACCCCCATACACATAAGTGATGGGGGCTGCAGCCTATTTATGTGATTAAATCCTTGTTTGGACGTGGAGGAGACAGCATTCATCTCCATTAGAGCACAGAGGCTAAAAGCAAGCTCATGCAGGCACAGTGACTCAAAGCACACTGGCACAAACACATTACGGACTTGGCTCTGGGCAGGGAGCTGTCCAGCAGAGGAATGTAAAAACAGGAAAGCACCCATAGAGAGAACAGACCTTCAGCTCCAAGGCTTTGACCCTGTTGTAGTGGGAGACAGAGCGCTCAGTCATAAACCCAATAAAAGAAGTAATATGGTTTGTGAGGATAGTACTTCACAATCACAATGCACAGTTATGTTGTATTTATTAAGATAGAATAAATATAATAAATAGTTGAAGTTTTGGAAATGTTTTATTTTATTTATTTATTTTTTCTGGAATTGTATTTTAGTTCTTAGTAGCAGTAGCAGTATTAGTAGCAGTAGTACACCAAAAACTATAACCCCTAAAATAAGTAGTCAATAAACCTGAATCATTAATATTAACAAACTATTTATTCATTAAAGACTAAGAAAGTTGATGCTTTGTTAGTGTAATTATTGTACTGTAACCAAATAAGGTAGCCCTTTATTACACCTATACCTAATTAACCATAATCATAGAGACAACACATAAAATTGGCTGAAATTACATGATTCTGATCATTTTACAACATTGGCCTAATATGAAGCTTGGATTTTAGTTTCAAAAATTGAAAAATCTGGTACAGTGCCAACAAGTACAGTCCTGGTAGGGCTTCTTTGCAAGTGAAAACAATGTTCCCCAACTAGTTTGACCTTATATAAATCTGTGCTGCACTAACTGTGAAGAAGCAATTCATCAGTGGACAGGCTCTGGAAGTAGTACCCAGAGAGAATGAATAATGCACACTTACATTCGCACAAGATAAATAATATAGCATCTTTTGTTCCCTGCTCTTTCCCTTTCTCTGCTTTTGACACGTCTCCTCTTCTCTTCTGTCTCTATCTCTCTATCAGGTCACTGAGCACAAGTATGACTGCAATTCAAATCACAATCACAGTATTCACCTTAAAGTGCCTATGGTAGGGTAGACTAAAAAAAGTTAATTAAAATAATAATAAAGTAAGTTATTGTTGTAGTTATAGTTACCCATTTTCCCCCAGATAAAATAACTATTAAATTACAACAACAAAAAAACTAACTCAAAAATACAACCCAGCTGCTTTTCAAGTAAAAATCAGTTTAATTCACAAACCTGATGAGATGCAATTTCATTAACGAAATACAAACCAATTGTAATGTTACAGTGCTCTGAAGGGGGGGCTCAGAGAGTCAAAAATGAAACTGACTTACTAAGCATACGTTTTCAGTGAATATAGCATTTTCAAAACAATAAAAAGTAACATGATGATCTAAATATGTTATGTTATGTTAGCAGTTAATACCCGTGAGCGCTACTTCCTGTATTTTTGTACTTTTCTTTTGAACTTTTTATCCACAAACTGCCACTTAACTGATGTAAAACTATGATACATATTTACTACTGATACTATCCAAACAAACCAAGAAATTCATGAAAAGCTGTCATATGCACTTTAACAGCACAGAGAACACTCCACCACGCGCTGTCTCTAGGGCTAACATTTTCAGTAGCTTGCATGCTAATGCACTCGGCAAAGGTCACGGGTGTTCCGCTAAAGTGACTACAGCGGTGTAGTCATAAAGCCGCTGAACTGAGCCGACTGGAGCTGGGATTTATTTGTTTTGTGATTAAACACAAATGGAAGTGATGCCGCTGACATTACAAACGTCAATATCGGAGTAATTACTTGAGCAGATTGAGTGGGCTGTAATCAAATATGCAGAGAGTCGGAGCCAAGATGTTATTGGTATAATTAAACTGTTACAAGGCCTTACATGGAAATGTGTCCAAACATGCGAGATTATCTGTTTCATTTCTACTGCACAGTTTTTCTATATTATTTTTCTCAACATTTGTAAATAAGGGATGATTCATTTTTTACCTTGACACTAGAGCTGGACGATATTATTGATCAATGTCCATTTTCAATTCGATCTATTTCCATCTTATTGAGAACACAGACATGGACTGGTGGACTTCAGATATAGATAGCGACATGTCATGATCACTCCACTTTTTATTTTGTGTTCATAGGACCAATAATATCGATGCGCGAAAATGCGCTTGCCTTATCGAGATTGACCAACGTTTAGATAATTCTTTCTATTTTTGGTACAGTCCTACTTGACATGTTTTGATGCTTCTTGCCACCTTTGTCATAAGGGTGATCACAGTTTGATCCCAGCTTCAGTCAGTGCCATTTTTGAGTCTTACCCACCTTGTTTAAATGTGCTTCTTAGCTCAGAGAGGTCACACCTTTACAGTACAGGTAAGGATGATCAAACAACAGATGTGAAATAAAACAGCAGACAAGTAAATGGAAAACACAAAGTTACCTATAGCCTTCCTGTGAGACTAAAGGATTTGACAAAGGCTAGTGTGGCTTTCAATACCTCTTGCAGTGTATCTTGACTAAAATTTCTACCACAGTTATAATTTGGTGTTTTGGTAACCCTGACATGAGTCCCTCATTGATTTGAACACAAAAGCACACTCTCTGCTCTGAATCCTCACTACCTAAACTCCAGCACCTTCAGAATGAATTCTGGAGGTTCTGCGTTTTCATGGGAGGCATTGCCTGTCTATATATTGAGAAGGTTAAGGCTCTTGCAGCCGAGGTTCATCAGTACACAGCAAACTTATTTTGACCTCAAGAGTGGCTTTTACAATATATCTTGATTCAGCATATAAACAAACTAATATGTATCTTACTCCAAGCACAATTTTACCCCTATTCCCAAAGCATATGTCTCCTCCTATAGCGTTTTTTCCTCTCTCAGACTGTCCAAACAGACTCCACTTGTTCCCCATGGCCAGAGAGAGCTAGCATATGGTTTCATAACACTCCCCCCTCAGTGCCTGTATAATCCTGCTTCTCTCTGGATCCTTCTGCCTTATATTTGCTTCTCTGTTTTTGAGAGGCTGTCCTTAATTTGTGCTGTTGTGCCTCCTACTCATTTTCGTACATTCAAACACGCACACTCAGAAAACATTTTTGGTTTGCTCGCAGCTCATCACTTCCTACATTTTAAGTTGGGTTTTGGGTCCTGGAGCCTGCATGCGAGCGCTACAGTCACTGTAAGGTCATACAACACAACAGAGAGAATGCAGAAAGTGGTACCAAGATAGTTGTGTTACACTGGAAAACAGAAAACAATGTCTACCAGTTAAAATTATTTGAATTCTAAATATTGTTGTGGAGTTTTGTAAGATTTTTTTGATACTTACTTAATAATCATAATTAATCGCTCCGGGCATGTCCCATGGAGAGGCCCCAGGGAAGACCCAGGACACGCTGGAGGGACTATGTCTCTCAGCTGGCCTGGGAACGCCTTGGGGTCCCACTGGAGGAACTGGAGGACATGTCTGCGGTAAGGGAAGTCTGGGAGTCCCTGCTCAGACTGCTGACCCGGCCCTGAATAAGAGGAAGAAAATGGATGGATGGATGAATTAATGGCCATTAACAAAGACTTAACAAAGACTAATATCCTAACCTCTTAATTAAGTCATTTCAATGTCTTAAAAATGTGAAAGAAAACTAGTTCATTTTAAACAGTTTGCAGTGGTTATTCATCACTTATGCATTCCAAGCACTCTAATTATTCACCTTAGATAGATGCAGACAGCACACAGTGGGCTTATGCTGATCTCAAGAGCTACTTATACAATATATCTATACAGGGGTAAGACATACAGTGATGCAAAAAAGTATTTGAACAACCTGTGATTTTGAAAGTTCTCCCACTTAGAAATCGTGGAGCGGTCTGAAATTTTCATCTTAGGTGCATGTCCACTGTGAGAGACATAATCTAAAAAAAAATCTGGAAATCACATTGTATGATTTTTTAAATAATTTATCTGTATGTTACTGCTGCAAATAAGTATTTGAACACCTGTCTATCAGCTAGAATTCTGACCCTCAAAGACCTGTTAGTCCAACTTTAAAAAGTCCACCTCCACTCCACTTATTCTCCTAAATAGAAGCACCTGTTAGAGGTCATTAGCTGCATAAAGACATCTGTCCACCCCATACAATCAGTAAGACTCCAACTACTAACATAGCCAAGACCAAACAACTGTCAAAATGCACAAGAGACAAAATTGTAGACCTCCACAAGGCTGGAAAGGGCTACGGGGCAATTGCCAAGCAACTTGGTGAAAAAAGACCCCCTGTTAGAGCAGTTATTAGAAAATGGACATGCTAAGCTAAACATGACTGTCAATCTCCCTCAGACTGGAGCTCCATGCAAGATCTCACCTCGTGGGGTCTCAATGATCCTAAGAAAGGTGAGGAATCAACCCAGAACTACACGTGAGGAGCTGGTCAATGACCTCAAAAGAGCTGGGACCACCGTTTCCAAGGTTACTGTTAGTAATACACTAAGACGTCATGGTTTAAAATCATGCATGGCACGGAAGGTTCCCCTGCTTAAACCAGCACATGTCCAGGCCCATCTTAAGTTTGCCAATGACCATTTGGATGATCCAGAGGAGTCATGGGAGAAAGTCATGTGGTCAGATGAGACAAAAATAGAACTTTTTGGTCTTAATTCCACTCGCTGTGTTTGGAGGAAGAAGAATAACGAGTACCCATCCAAAGAACACCATCCCTACTGTGATTTGGGGGGTTTTTTTCTGCACATGGGACAGGACGACTGCACTGTATTAAGGAGAGGATGACTGGGGAAATGTATTGCGAGATTTTGGGGAACAACCTCCTTCCCTCAGTTAGAGAATTGAAGATGGGTCGCGGCTGGGTCTGCCAACATGAGTGACCCGAAGCACACAGCCAGGATAACCAAGGAGTAGCTCCGTAAGAAGCATATCAAGGTTCTGGAGTGGCTGAGCCAGTTTCCAGACCTAAACCCAATAGAAAATCTTTGGAGGGAGCTCAAACTCTGTGTTTTTCAACGACAGCACAGAAACCTGACTGATCTAGAGAAGATCTGTGTGGAGGAGTGGGCCTAAATCAATCCTGCAGTGTGTGCAAACCTGGTGAGAAACTACAGGAAATGTTTGACCTCCGTAATTGCAAACAAAGGCTACTGTACCAAATATTAACATTGATTTTCTAAGGTGTTCAAAGACTTATTTGCAGCAGTAACATACAAATAAATTATTTTAAAAATCATACAATTTCATTTCCAGATTTTTTTTTTTTTATTATGTCTCTCACAGTGGACATGATTTCTAAGTGGGAGAACTTGCAAAATCACAGGGTGTTCAAATACTTATTTGCCTCACTGTATTTTGCTCAAGTACATGAGAAAAATCAAGTAGGCCTACAAGGCTTTTAAGCTGCATTGTAAAGTGGTGCCCATATCTGTACTATTTTTATACAGTTTTCCTTTGCTTTTCTTTTGAATGTAAAAACAATATTGCCCTCCATACAGAACACACAAAACACCATAGTAGTTGGATAAATAGGGCTAAAAATAGTATCTGATAGTGCTGAAGCTGGGAATAGAAATACTTGCTTAGACTTGGTCCCTCTATGGAAATTAAACCTCTGCACCTGACACATCCTTCAACTAGAGTCTCCAGGCAGCCTGTCAGGAGCAGAGGGTGATCACAATGCAATGCTAAAGGACACATGTAGTGGTACAGGGTAACTAGCTGGAGAATTTTGACAAATAGGCATATTTTAGGTTGATAAAGGAATTCCACACAGGCATAAGGTGAGCATGCAGACAGAAGGCTACTCCCCCTTGTTGATGTCAGGGGGGAGTGTTATAGCCAGTCATCCACCCTGCTGCTTTAAAGTGTTAAAAGGTATATGCACTTTAAAAACTCTGAGTACTGCTTGGTTGCACTTAAATAACAAAACTCAACTGTATGTTTTTGTCTGATTGACGGTCTGGTCGCTCCATGCCTCCATGGAGGTGGTGTTGCTTTGATTTGAATCTTTCACAGTGTGGTATTAATTATATTTGTGTTGTATTGTATTGTATTTATTAATCAGTCTTGCATTCATTTCCTTACTGTTTTTTTATTAATACTAAAATACTTTGGAAAAGCATTCTTATTGTGAGAATGTTTGGCCTGGTGGGCAACTGCTTGAGTAATATATCTGTACCGGGGCAAAACAATAGTTACTTTATTACATGGAAAAATCAGGTATATCCCCTTTAAAGGCTCAAAAAAGTCTATTGAGTATTATATGTCTACTTTAGTAATGGCTGCCATGTACATTTGAACCACTAATCCCATTTCTCTATTAGTATCCCTTTGAGTGAGATTCCTGAGGCGCTCCGGTCTGGGTGTCAGTCTGCATTCCCGGGAATGCACTGTGTGTCTGTGGGCTATGTGTGTGCCGGCATGCCTCTCTCCATTTTAATGGCTACT
The DNA here is from genome assembly GCA_019594935.1 of Periophthalmus modestus. Lineage (NCBI taxonomy): Eukaryota > Metazoa > Chordata > Actinopteri > Gobiiformes > Gobiidae > Periophthalmus > Periophthalmus modestus. The sequence continues at coordinate 35,184 of JAIEZT010000307.1, read as the reverse complement.
CCGGCAGAGTCTTTTCCCATCTCCCTGTCGCCATGGTAACCGGGCGGTGCAAGCGGACACGTTTGTCTCGGGGGCCCTGGCCTTCTTTGGCGTGCCACAGCTGCACACACACTCACATACTCAGAGAGAGAAGAGGAGACAGACGCACAAGTAAATATGTATAAGGCTTGAAAACCAATAGAATGTGTACACCAAATACTCCACTGTTCCTAAAATGTGTTTTGTCCAAAACCAAGCTGAGAATGTATTTTTGTGTCTTACAAGTCAAAATTGACAAAAGAAATTATATTTAGAGTTGCAATTTTTGAGCATTCACTTGAAACCCTTTGACATCAAAAGTCAATATTGTTAAGCAGCAAGTCCATCGTTTCATCTGTACTCTGGTGTTTTTGATGCATTGTACATTTAAACTTTAGTTCACTAGCTTATAGTAACATTGGGTATTTTAACCCATTCAAAAGTATTTCCAATGACGGGTGCAACTCAAACATGGATGGAACTCAAAGACAAGGGGTCCTTGCACCAGTGTAAACATGTAGCCGCTCACATTTATGCCTGGTTCAAACACAAAATGGCAGTAGCAATTTTTATTTATTTATTTTATTTAACCTTTATTTAACCAGAAAAAAAGTCTCATTGAGATTAAAAATCTCTTTTACAAGAGCGTCCTGGCCAAGACAGGCAGCAGTTTAGATGCATGTTAGTTACAGTTTCAAACAGTCCAAGCACACACATACATATAAAACAGTTAAAAAACAAATACACAATCAAAATCACAGTTTAAAAATCTAAAAAGTCAGGCTATTTACATAATCAGGAGAAGCAGCGACACACAGATGTTACAGCATCCCTGTCAATTAAAAGCTTTTTAAAGGATTCTAAGGAGACCAGCTCACTCAATTTTAAATCTTTCTGTAAAAGGTTCCATGCAGAAGGAGCAAATTGAAAAGCCCTCTTTCCCCATTTCGGACCTGACCTTTGGCACTGACAATAAAAACAGATCTGAGGAACGAAGATTATAAGAACCAATTTTTTGAGCTATATAGCTCTGTAAGTATGAGGGAAGCTGGCCAAGTATACATTTATAAGTCAAAACATACAAATGCTTAAGCCTTCTGGACAACAAAGAGGACCAACCAACACGACTATATAAAACACAGTGATGGGTGAGAGCTCTGAGACCAGTAATGAACCTCAGAGCTCCGTGATAAACTGTGTCCAGAGCTCGCAGACTCTGGGCTGATGCATGCATGTACAACACATCCCCGTAATCCAAAATAGACATAAATGTGGCATCAACAAGCCTCTTCCTGGCCTTAAAAGAGAGACAGGCCCTGATTCTGAAATAAAACCCAAGTTTGACTCTAAGTCGCTTCACCAGCTGCTGAATATGAAAAGTAAATGATAAAGTGTTGTCGATCCAAATTCCAAGATATTTGTAGTGGGTAACTGATTCAATTTGAGAGCCCTGTGAAGTGATGATCTGTGGCAGATTTTGTGAGTTTGGGTTAGAATTTGAAAACAACATGAATTTGGTTTTATCTGAATTTAAGATGAGTTTAAGATCCAGCAGATTATTTTGTATAGTGTCAAAAGCTGATTGTAACTGGGTAATTGCTTGTAATGGTGTAGGTGCAGAGCTATAGATTACTGTATCATCGGCATAGAAATGTGTGTGTGCATTTATGATATTCTGGTTTATATTGTTGATGTAGAGAATGAAAAGTAATGGTCCTAGAACGGATCCCTGAGGTACACCTTTGTTGATGGTGAGTGTTTGTGATGTAAGTCCTTCTGCTTTTACACACTGTGTCCGGTCTGAGAGATAGTTGTGGAACCAATTTACAGTATGGTTTGACAGTCCGCATGCAGTGAGTCTGTGTTCCAACATGGTGAGATCAACAGTATCAAATGCTTTTGTGAGATCTATGAATAGAGCTGCACAGTGATACTTATTGTCCAGTGTGGAAATAAGGTCATTTATTACTTTTAAGGCTGCAGTGGTTGTGCTGTGATTTTTCCTGAAACCGGATTGTAAGTCAGATAGGATATTATTGGCAGAGAGAAAGTCTTTTAACTGTGTGCTAATGAGGGACTCAAGAAGTTTGGCCAAAATAGATATTTTGGAAATTGGTCTGTAATTGTTTAAAAATGTAGGGTCACCACCTTTGAACAGGGGAAGAACAAAAGCAGATTTCCAAATCGGTGGAATTTCATTTGTGACCAGAATTAAGTTGAAGAGATGAGTCAGAGGTGAGGCAATAAAATCAGCAGCTAATTTTAAAAAATAGGGCTCAAGACTGTCAGGAATTAGCTACTGGAAAATAAAACAACACAGCTACTGGAAAATAAAACAACACATTTCATTGTTTTAGATTTTACTGTAAACACCTTAGAGTAGTATAATACTTTCCAATAAAACATATTTGCAATAAAAGTGCACTCTTGGGGGGGCCTCTGGCGGCCCCGGGTGCCTAAGCAGCTACTTTACGTGATTATAGGCTGGGCCGACCCTGCATTACTCCTTGGCATCTCAATCTTGGCCCGACCAGTGGACGGGTTTCCCAGTGAAATGGACCAGGGCCTTTCCACCTGCCCTGTGTGTTCATATGCACATGTACACATTAGTACCACTGTGTATCTCCTATGGAGCAGTCAATGACCAGCTCATCTTTAATTCATGCTGTTTGTGGACAGACTGGACCCAGATGGTGCTATGTCAATATATCATTGCTCTGCTATAAAAATTGCAGCACAGTAAAGGAAGGCTTTGTTTGGAATAAGATGCCTTCATATTACAATGAGAATACACATTTTGCTCATTTTCGCCAAGAATTTAAGATTTACCTTAACAGTGGAATTGTCTTTAAGCATTCACCTTAAAACCAGAAGGTATCCAGTTCAAATCTTGTGAAATATATCAACAAAAGACCAACGAATAAAAACAAAAGCAAGCCATATAACAGTGATTATAGATTGAGAAATGTATGTGGAAATTAGGCATAGTCTGTAATCACTTTAAAACCAGGAGGTATCTGGTTCAGATCTTGTAAAATATATCCATCAAATCACCCCAGAATAGCAAGTCATAGAGAAGTGATTTTAGATGGCCAAAGCTGGCACACTATCAAACAGAGAACACAGAAAGCATCTAGTGGTGAAGTGTGAGAATACAATACAATAAAATGAATCATTTATAACTCAAACTTTTAAAGGCATTAAATTAATACAAGTAAACATGGTAACACCTTGGCAGAGATAATACAGTAAAAACACTGATTGATGTTTAGTAGTAAAAATAACAATAAGGTGCATATTTTCAACCTGAGTAATTCATTAGCTTACGGAATCAGTGTCACATTATTAACGTCTCACTTATCACACACAGCCAGTTAGTATCCAGTTACTTCAAAATAATAATAGATATGTTGTTGAAACTATCCATAGAAGTTCATACAAAATATATACAATGTACATGTTTACCCCAATATTCAGTCAATTTAAGGAAGACACCACACTATGTAAAATGGCTTACAAGTAGAAACTATTGACTTCCTTAACTGTTCATAGTGGCATTTCACAGTAACAAGCATCAGATTTATAATTATGTGTTTACCCTTCATGTAGAGAACTGATTAACCTTCTTTTAATAAGTGCATGTAAATAAGGAGCAGTGGGTGGAGATAGGAGGTAGGTGAAAAGCCCATTTTGTTAGCACTCAAGCCTTGAACCTATAGGACAATACGGGATCAAACATCAAAATACAACACTTTGTTAATGATTTAAAAACATCGTAATTACATGAAAAAGCTAGTAAAATTCTACATAATACGTCCCCTTTAAGGAATTTACATTATCTTGTATCTGTCTTGTATATATATTTGTCATTGTCGCATAAAAGCATTGAAACGCAATTTAGCAACTCCCTAGTCACGCAGCAACCACATTTTCAACAAAAACTAAAAACTAAAAATAGACACCAAGCTGTGAACACTGTAGTCTGCATTCTGTACTGCCTGGGTACACTACAGATCTCTTCCTTGTTTCGCTGTGCTGTTTAACCCCCACCTCTCTCTGTGGGCTAGAGAAGACCAGATGCAGTAGACCTGGTGAATTATGGATATATGGTAAAACCTACATTTAACTAGTACGCCCCTCTCGACAAGACTATTTTCACATTATGACCCCATCCATCTGGTATTGTTTGTTTACTCCATCTCACTGCAAAATAGCTATTATGATTTTGACATTTCACTTACTGTTGTGGCCCCAGGTAGTTTTAAATGCAGTGTACTTAAGCAATCTGACCTTATAGGCTACATAAGGACCAATACTTTGCAATAAGGGTGACAGAAAAAAAATGCTCGAACATTTTCATCTGTATTTACTGCCATGAAAGAAATATATTTTTTTTGCAATGGGAAAAAAATAATTCTATATCCCATAGGCTAATATACACTATTTGTCTTCATTTTAATTTTCAAATGGACACAACTAGCATTTTTCAGTGGTTTAATCCAGCTTTTGGAAGTAGTATTTTGAAGACCCCATTGAAGACTAGTGCTAAATCAGTGCCTTGTTATTGTCTAATAAAACAAAACACACTTAATTGTGGTTTGTTTTGCTGCAGCATTTTAAACTGCAGCATTTTAAACTGCACAATATTTTGCAGTGAAAATAGAAAAGGCCATCCTCTTCTCATGGGCCCAGCAGTCCAGCATGTGGTCCATTATTCATAGTGAGGTACTGTTGTGGTAAATACAAGCAACTGAACTGGGTCACTGTTTTCAAAGCAGTTAGCAAAGTTTGGTTTATATGTTGCGCTGGTTTTAAGGGTCTCTGAGAAAAGTATCTGATTTTTCCTTTACATGATTAATCTATCAAAACAATTCTATAACTTTATTGTGTAAACAACCAACCCAAGAGTAGGATTTTTACAATGTATGTATTGCTGTTTTTAAAACATATTTCACTAGCTAATAGTGAACCTGGTTGGAAACTAAAAAGCTCAAACTCTTGTTTTAATGTAATTTTATTATGTCAGTTCTGCCGATATCTTCATTATTGAATGAGCACAAAAGGGGACCCGCATACACCAGATTTAGGCAACTCATTTTGCAAACTTTGCATAGTGCTAATGGCTTTAAAAGTGCTATGCATGGGTATCAAAATATTTGCTGGAAGAGAAAATAATAAGATGATTCTAAAGCACATCTGGACCTTCTGTCTGTCATGTTCTGAATAAACACCTTCAGTGACCCCTAATAGTGATTGGCCATCTTAATGTAAGCATGTCGAATTAATTTTTTTATACTACGGAAAAAAATAAAATACATTTGAAAAGTGCGACTACAACTCTTGAGGTTAATGTAATATTTTTTATCTTTGTCTCTTTGTCCTTATTCAGCCACAAATTATGTAAATTACATGTAAATTATAATTGAATGATGTTTGTTTTATTTTGCCACTCAGATGTGGAGATATTTAAAATTATTTATTGTTTAGGAGACATGCAAGAGGCTATAAGAATATCAAGTATATCTACTGAGACGTTTTGTCTCACACTCCAAGTAACTAACTTGAGAATTACAAAAATAAACCTGTTTTGTCAATTAGGATTATTAAAATATTTTATGATTTCTTTTTATGATACTGATGTCCAAAATCCTCCAAAACATTTTTAGTAGTAAGGAGTAAATTTACTACAAAGATATTAAACTTTTAAAATTCAAATACAATTCAATTTCACCTTTTAAAATCTGAAATTACAAAAAATGTGCCAAGGCAATTTGATTAAAAAGGTAATTCAAGAGACTTTTTACTGTAGTTTATTTTTTCTTCCAAATTGGTTCTTGCCAGAAGGAGCTGGGAAAAAAAAAACAATGCATCTTTTAGTTAAAATATCCTCTTTATAAGCAATTTGAAATATTTCACCTTTTCTGTCAAAAGCATCTGCTGTAATAGGACCAGGTTGGGGGTACCACTGGTAGGTGCTGTTGTAGGGATTGTCCGATGTGTCACCGTGCTCTCTGCGTGGAGGTTGGGCCTTTTTTTGGTTACAACTGGAGTAGTTGCAGGTGGCTTCTAACAGGGCAGGAAGTCACAGGGTAGAAGAAGATTCCTGCGCACCTCTCTATCTCTTCCTTTACCATTTTGAGGACTTATCTGGTACACTAGACTATATTGTGCTTTCCCTCTTTCACTTTGTACATTTAATCTTCTCAGTAGGACTGAGTCTTTGCAGGACCACCTCTGGGTGCACTTCTGGGTTCTGGAAGAGGACTCCATCACCAGGCCGAAGGTACTGACCTTACCGATCTACCTTGTCCTACCTGTTTTTGCTGTGATGGCGTAGGCCACCTTCTTCGAGCTTCCAGCTTGGAATTCTTCTTTGTTAAGTCAAACAGCAATTGGCAAGTGTGGAGACAAAGACAAGGTATTCTGGAGCGCAGCCACTTTTCGTGCAACAGTATGTGTGAACAACAACAGCTAGTGACTCTTTCCATCTTCATTAGGCCCGAGCCGGAGACAACGTCCCGGCGAGGGACTCATTAAAACCGCGTCCGAAACGGGGAAAATGACAAAAATCAAGTGGTTAACACGCCCCGACATGCCAGTGAGTGGTGTCAAAAATTAGAACTCGCCAAGCTCTAATAGTCACCGAAGACCGCGAAAAAAAATAACGAAAGACGACTCGATAGCGCCACCTCAAACTTTGATTTTCATGGGGCCTATGGGAGCCCGACTCGGAAAAAAGTCGACCGAAAAATCTGAAACTCACATCATAAAATAGTACATGTCGGGACATGACAAAAATTATATTATGGCCCCGCCCTAAAATGTACAGGAAGTCGGCCATATTGGATCAAACCCGGTGATGACAAAAGCGCACACCCTCACATTCAGGACATCTCCTCGCACAGTTTTCATCACAAACACTTCAAATTTGGCCAAAACCCACTAAACCCATGTGAGATTAAAGATCATCAATTATATTTGAATATGACTTTGGGTGTGGTCATGGGGAATTTTATACAAAATTGCAATTATTGGAATATTTCAATAAAATATTTCTCTTTCACACATTTTTTGATGGGAAAACGCTAATACAGCGTTTATGCACATTTGTGAGCTGAACACAATGATATGCAAATCATGGCTTTATCTCACAAAATGGCTCTCTAGCTCCCTCTTCAAATTTCATTTTCAAAAATTCATACAAGACAAACGATGTTTTGTGGACTTGTGAAAAAATTCACAGGGGCCTTATTTGTGATAGGGCACAATGTGAGAAAGTCACATGACTGTAGCTTTTATGGTTTAGGAGAAAAATAATGGGTCGAAAATCAGTTTCCATTATTATTATTATTATACTTGCCGCTTTGAAGGCACTTTTGACCCCCTGAACATTAACGAAAACTCAATTTTATTTGACCCAAAATTCAATATTGGTGAAAAATTTTGTTTTTTGAAATCCGTAAATAAAAATATTGAAAAATTACTCGGTAGCGCCCCCTAACAACCCCCATTCATTTTTTTTGACAAAGTTTCTCATAGACAAGTGAAATTTGGCACATATGTCCCCCTTGACATACTGATCAAAAAAGCCAATGAGAACATACCTCTATTTGCAACTATGTCACCGTGGTAACGTCATAAATGTGTCATTGAAATGAATGGGGTTCAGAGTACTGGACTTTGTTGTCGACTAAATAGATGCTCTGCACTAATCCAACTATGACCTGAAATTCAAGGTTGGCGAAAAAGTTGGTATTTTAATGTTTAAAAAAATTTCTGTTTCAAAATGACTCAGTAGCGCCACCTCAAATTTCAAAATACATTACGGCAATGACAGACCTTTTTCATCGTAGACAAATTAATTTGGTAGAACCATAGAACATGTCAAGACAAGTAAAAAATGATATTATGACCCCACCCTAAACCCTACAGGAAGTCGACCATTGTGGGCGGAACCCAATTTTTTTGAAATTTTAACTGTCACGTTTGGATTTTTTACGCCATGGATTTTCATTCAAGAAACTTGAAAATTGGTCAAAATGAACTAGACCCATGTGGGATTAAAGTCGACTCATTTGGATTTTTCTATGTCATAAAATGTGGGCGTGGCCAGCTTGCAAAGAAAAAAGCAATTTTTTGAACTTTTAAAAAGCGCATAACTCAGACATGCAGGATCCTATTTCCCGGCATTAATATACGTTTTGTTCAAAGTGTTGAACTGAACACACAGATATACAATTTCCATGAGTCAGATATTACTTTGCTCCACAGCGCCCCCTTGAACTTTTGAATGGGACTGAAAAATATTACTTTGTCATAAACATTTGAAATTTGGCATGCACATCTGCCTTGACATACTGAACAAAAAAGCCAATGAGAACATACCTCTATTTGCAACTATGTTACCGTGGTAACGTCATAAATGTGTCATTGAAATGAATGGGGTTCAGAGTACTGGACTTTGTTGTCGACTAAATAGATTCTCTGCACTAATCCAACTATGACCTAAAATTCAAGGGTGGTGAGAAAATTTGTGTTTTGATGCGGAAAAAAATTAATGCTTCAAAATGACTCAATAGCGCCACCTCAAAGTTCAAAATACATTACGGCAATGAGAGACCTTTTTCATCGTAGACAAATTAAATTTGGTACAATCATAGAACATGTCAAGACAAGTAAAAAATTATATTATGACCCCACCCTAAACCCTACAGGAAGTCGGCCATTGTGGGCGGAACCCCATTTTTTTGAAATTTTAACTGTCACGTTTGAATTTTTTACGCCATGGATTTTCATCCTACAAACTTGAAACTTGGACAAAGTGAACTACACCCATGTGGGATTAAAGCCGACTCACTTGAATTTTTCTACGTCATAAAATGTGGGTGTGGCCAACATGCAAAGAAAAACAGCGTTTTTTTCAAGTATTAAATTGCACCTAACGCGAACATGCAGTGGCCTGTTAACCGGCATTAATATACATTTTGGTCACAATGTTCATCTGAATGTAATGATATACAGTTTACATAACTGAGACAATCCATTGCTCCACAGCGCCCCCTTGAAATTTTGAATAGGACCCAAAAAATTTTACTTTTTCAAAAACATTTGAAATGTGGCATGGACATCCCTATTCCCATACTGAACAAAAAAGCCTAAAAGAACATATCTCTATTTGTAAGTGTGTTGCCATGGCAACGTCTGATATTTCTCATTGAAATACATAGGTTTTGGTGACCTGGGATGAAAAAATTTACTTTATCATAGACCCTTCAAATTTGGTGCACATATTCCACTCATCATACTGAACAAAAAAGCCAATGAAGACATACCTCTATTTCCAACCGTGCAGGTGTGAAAATGTCATAAATGCTCTCATTGGAATGAATGGAGTAGTATTACTCAGTCGCTGTTTTTAGTGGGAGGGGCGATGTAAGCGGGAAGGAGAGGCGCGAACTCCGCGGTGGCGTGTACCCCGCGGTCGCAAGGGTGGCGAGGGCCTTTATCACTGCTTGCAGTTTTAATTCTCCTTGTTTTCCAGCGTGTGTTAACTGCAGGGTGTGGTTAAAAATCTCCACCTGAACATTACCCTTTAGGTGGTAGTGTCATGTGAGAGCCCTGGATGCCCAACAGTTCTTTGAGATTGACCATTAACCAACAGTTGCTGGTGCCTTTTGGTGCCCTACCTGGCATCTCTGCCGGGCCCATGGTGTAGCCTTCTCCAGTCACCAGCTTTCCCAGGAGCTTCACATTGTGCCTGAAAAAAACTTTTGGGGGGGTTTACTTTACATTGTGCTCCTTGTAGCTTGTGTCCAGATGGATGTGTGCGTCATAATCGAGACGGAGACTTCCATCTTTTTTTGCGAACATATACCAATGGCGATGAGTAGGGACAACCACAGGGTGTGATCCAACCTTTGTTGAACAGGCCTTTATCCCAAAGCAGCAGCATTTGTCATACAGACATGTTGGGCTTTTGCACTGGACTGGTGTCATGTAGCATTATGCGCATCTTGAGAGATGGTATGCAGCCCATGTTCTTCCCTCAACACTTTCCTTAGCGCTTCTTGCTGACTGTGCGTTAAGTGTCGGAGGTCCATAGGTGGATCCCGTGACACACTGGGCGTCAGTGGTGTCAAGTTTACATGCAAAGTCTATAGTGGACGCACATCTTGGCCGCCTTGTGTTTTTTGTGTTTTTTCTGCAAGTTTTCAAGCGTTAGAACAGCGTGAATCTGGCTTTGAAGCAATGGCAGGCATCGGACGCTCTGTTCGCGCGTCCAAACGCGCATTCAGATACCAGAGTTGAAAAAGTTGAAGTTTTGGCATTTGATGTGCAGCGTCAACAAATCAGAGACTACTACTCCAGTGACGTATGGATGTCATTATTCGGACGACCCGGTAGTCACAAACGTCAGCAGAGAATGGAGGACCTTGCTTGGAGCATGATCAGTGAGGTGATAGACGTGTCTGATAAGTTATCACAACTTTGGAGCTTTGCCCGCCTTTAGGCTAGCTGGTGCTAGCATAACTAAGTTGCCGTTGCTTCTAGTTTGTGGCTGATGAATTTATGTGTTTATTCAGTGGACATGTGCAAGAAGCGATGGAGGAGCCTGAGGGACACCTATATGAAGGAAAGGAGAAAGGAAAAAGAAAATAGGAGTGGAGCAACAGCAGGGTCAGCCAAAAAGTTCCGGTTCTCTGGGGTTCTGTCATTCCTCGACCCCTTCATCTTCATTTCCCCTCGAGACGAGCGTGAACATACCAAGGATGGTCGAGGAGATGCAGGCTGCAGGGGACTGTCGTGAAGAGCCTGAAGAAGCAGCAGCAGCGCTGTCACAGATGCAAGAGGCGTGCAGTCAAAAACACTGGAAAATTTTGTACATACAACCTGTCTGCTTCACTCAGTATGCCATGTTGTAGTAAAAATAGCAGTAATTGAATAATGATAATTCAGTGTACAATAAAATATACAAAGCTAAAATATAACTGCTGTGAAATATTTCTTGATTATTATCATGACAGACCGAGTTGAAAATAACCAGCAGGGGAACTAAAACCTCCTAGATCTGCCTGCTGCTGTTTCGTCGGGGCAGACTAGCCCTTCTGCTGCACCCACAGGTGTGTAAAGTTGTAGTCAGGTTTTCATAACACTGTATGAGGTTGTTGTGAATTTGAATCTGCAACTTTGCAATGTTCCATTAAATGTACATATGTAGTTTGTTTTTCAACCGAGATTAACTTGTGTTTAAACGTCATTGTCATAACATTTTCTGTTATGTAGGCCCACCAGGAAGGAGAGTGGAGAAAAGGTCCTCCAACTTTGAGAGGGAGCTCCTTGCGGCACTTCAGGACCAATCTCCTCCTCGTGCTCAGTCCAAAGATGAGCACTTTTTCTTGTCTCTGCTTCGTCTCCTGACCTCATTGCCACCTCATTGTAAGGATTTTGTCAAATTTAGCATTCACTAATTATTATATGAAAACAATAGATTTTCTTTAAATTTGGAACCTTTGGAGCCTACTGTTTAGATTGAGGTGTAAAATTCTGCTTCTAATTGTTAATATTAAAGTGTTTGATAGCTTTAAACCACTTGCAATAATACTATGGCAATAATAAGCTACAAATACGAACTCTATAGCAATAGCCCTGTTCTCCAAACAGGCTAGATTTTTTAGAGTGGACCTTGGAACTGAATTTCTCCCTGACAAGGGGGATGGCGAGCCATACTGTTTGAAATGAACCGAACCATTGGCCTTCTGAGAGGGCAGACTGTTCTTCCACCACTATGGACATTTGGAGTGTGATAGGATGGTATGACACTGCATCAAAGGATTTTTGACTCGACTAACTAATAACACTACTAAGTCTGCAGGAGTTTATATAATCTGAGCTCAGATAGAGAAGCTGAGGTATAGTTTTGTTTTGTGAGTGAATGTTACTTGTAATGTTATTCATTCTGTCCAATACAATTCTCCTAAGCTTTACCTGTGGCTCCAGTAATTGTTTCTTTTTTGGCTCCAGCTTTTACCTTATAACCCTCCTTCAGAAACTAGTCATTGGTCCATCTTATACAAATTGCTAATTTAAGCATTTACGCAGCAATTACCTAATGCTATCTTGTACCCGGTTACACAAATAAGAAACAAAAAACAGCAAACAAATTTACAGTCTTAAAATTTAGGTAGTATAATATTTGCTCATGGAATAAATATAATGAATCATAACCACAGACTCTAAAATGTTAAGCTCTTTATAGTCTAGTACGTGGCTCTTAAAAGAGCCGTTGTGGGTCAGTCCTGTGGTGGACATGAGTACTCTGCGGGCTGCCATGGCACCGTTCCGTCTTCTCCCTCCCTCACCCTCGTGGCCTCTTGACACACGTTGTCGGCTCCCATCCGCCTTACATCTGGAAGTGGCTTCTACCCTGGTGCTCCAGCTGCTCTCAGCACCCTCTGCTGGTGAAACCGAGTATTGCTCAAAACACATCACCCACGATATGATCCCAATAGATAAAAGCTACTAAACCAAAGAACATTTGGAAGCACTGACACTAAACCTACCAGACATCTGATAACTCCAGCATTCGCATCAAGATGGCAACAGTTAGGTTCTTCATCTTCATCCTGTTTTAGCTTCAGGGGCATCTCCTGCAGGTGGCAAAACACTGTATTAGACAATTAAGGATCAAATGAAATCACTGTAAGAGGCATATATGGTGAATACTTGCCGTGTTTTCATGTGGGATTGCTTAGTGTGCAGAGTCCAAGCATCTTCTTTTCCTGCTGTGCTACAAACCTTAAACTCAAAAACTCAGATTAACACGTAAAAAGACACAGTATAACTCACCGGACCCCTTGTGACAATACCTACCTGTACCTGTCACTATAAAACAACAAGTGAAAGGTAAACTTACAGTTCGCTGCTGTAGGGTGAGTGGCTCAAACTGGACGCCATGGTCTCCTGGACGTCATGGACAACAGAGGCAGGCGCCCAGGGAGGAGTCACCAGCATGAAGTCTGAGCCAGATGTGTAGAGCCAAACCTCCTGGTCCATGTGGTGCAGGTTCGGAAGCATTGTCTCAAAGAGCTGAAAGAGAGAACAGTTAGTTTATAGTATTGTGTCCGTTTTACATGTGATCACAGTATTCTAGTATAGGATCTTGTATACCTCGAAAAACAGAGACAAGTCCCACACACATGGACCCAGAGAGAGAGGAGCAGGGACCGCTGCCAGCCTCCAGGCTGCTCCGGCAATATATAGACATATGTTAAACACAATGCAACAATGGAACATTGTCTCATTCAGAGTAACATTACACTTACCTGAGCACCAGGGTGAGGGGGCACGGAGGAGCCCCAGGGGGAGGAGCCTGAAGGGGAGGAGCCCCAGGGGGAGGGGCCCGAGGTGGCGAGCCCAGGGCTGCGGCTCTCAACAGGCTAAGAATCAAGAAAAACACCATGAGCCATTTGACATTTCATACAGTTACGTGTCACTGTATCTTTAACTTACCTGCATATGAGCAGAAGGACCAGTCTGCAGAGGCAGAGGGCTTCTGCTGCTGGCAGGCTACAAAAGTTCAAGTTTGGTTTAAAAAAAGTAAAAATTGGAAAAGGTAGAAAATTTTAGTTGAGTTAAGCGTCTGAGGCTCACCTGTTGAGGAACCGCAGGCGTCCCAGCGGGGGAGGGCCCAGGGCTGTCCACTCTCTGGAGCTGGAACATCAGGAACACACAGGTGAATACTAATGCCTTTATAAACAACATTATAAAAAGAGCAAAGAGCAAATGTGACCAGGCCTACCGGAGCAGAAGAGGAGGGTCGAGAGCTGCCCCTCGCTGAAGGATCACCGCGGCGGGCACGAGTGACCCGAGGGGCAGGCGCAGGAGATCTCTTTCTCTTCCTGCCTCCCTGTTGGACACAAGATAATCAACATCAAATGTATGCTCAAAGACAGTATCTAAAGGACAAACTAATTAAGGTCTTCTTTCAACACCTCACTGCAGGAGTTTGTGGCTGGATAAACAGCAATCTAAAAAAAAAAAAAATACACTGCATCTCCAAGTTTTGAAAGACATGGGAAATCGGGGTTAGTTTTCAAAAGCTGAGGATCAGGAATCAAAAATGAGAAAGAAAAAACTGCGCACTGAGCTTCCCTGGCTCTCAATCAGTGACTTTTGTGACTGATATGTTGGATCTTTAAAGGATTTGAACATCATATCACAGCAAATGTAGCGCAACAGGATTTTTATTTTAATATCTGTGTGCATTGCCTATGTTTTATTTGGTTGGTGTTGTCAATTTATTGTAGTTTATAAACCATAAATAAGTTGATTAATGTTACTACATCAATACTCGAATCAAACTTTTTTGTTGAACATGCATAAATGAGAGCCATTTAGAGCGGACACTCCAAATTCAATAAAATTCAACCAAACATAACACTCATTTTCAGTAAGCAACATTAAATACAATACTCTGGGTTGTGGTAAATTCATCAGCTATTGAGCAGATTTAGCAAGAAACTTTGCAACAGTACCTTCTGACATTTTGCCTTCTAATGGTATATTTACAAAGCAAACCCCTTTTATTTACTAAAAACATACATGTACACTGAGGATTCAGTCCTTTTGTGCAAATGCAGTACACGTATCGTTAGTATAAAATCACTGTTTTGGACAAAATACAGAGCCTACAGAACTATATATTTATATTTTCAGTGAGTTAGCTAGTTAGCGCTAGCGAAGTAATACTTAAAGTAGCCATATAGCTAACGTTGTTATTTATACTAATAATCAAATGATTTTTAAAAAGACAAATTTGCTTTACCATGCTGCAGTTGAACTTGAAGGCTGGTGAAGTTCAAGTGCTGCGGGAAGAAAAACAAAGCTGCTGAGAGCTGCGGTGGAGCTAGTTTAGCTGCTATTAGCCGTTAGCTTATTCTGTGGATATCAGTCGCGTGGCTTCTCTCTCGAGGACAAGAGCGAAATGGCGGATCATTCCAATGTTGTTATGATTTGAATGTTGTGTAGCCATTGGCAACCATGGAATGGGTGGCAAGATTTGGTGTTACCTGCTTATGTTTTCACCGGAAGAGCCATAGACATCTGTCTTTCCAAATCCAATGAGCTAGATCAGTATGGGCGAAACACTTCTCTACTGTCCAAATCTTACTTTTTGCTGCAGTCAGCAGTTAAAAGTATTGGAATTATCATAAACTCATAATGCCTCCATCAGTGTGAATGCACATACGCCACTATATTTTCAATTGGCCTGAGACATAATCTCTCCCCCATCTACAACTCCATCCTCAGACCCAGAACAATAAGAACAATAGCAGGGTCGTTAAGGGCTGAACAGGGTAGTTTCAGCTGAAACTGGAGACAATAGATATTTACAGTTTCAGTGTAGTTAGCCCCTCCCTGCAGATAGATATAAGGCAGTGGTCACCAGCAATCTGATCAGAACTGAAGAAGCGGCTTGGATGAACAGCGAAACGTCTTCACTCCTACAACGATTTGTCCAGTTGACAGATTTGAACTTCGTCTTTTTTCTTATAATCAAAACAAGACTTGAAACAGACGATCTCAGATTTTCATCGGTGTTAGACTCAGCGTCAACCCAAACGTAAGTTTATTCTTTATCGCAAAATTTGTTATTTACAATCTGCACAATTCAATATCAGCATATACTGCCAATACTGAACTAAACAAACATCAGTAATATTACGTCTTGACATGATACTATCTCAAAAAATCACATAATGGTTTGTAGTAGTAGTAGTACCTGGACTACTACTTGTATGTAAATGACAAGGCTACATCAGCAGTAGTAGAGGTGGTGATGGGGTCATGAGGGAGACTGATATGACCTGTGGTCCTCCACATCAAAGTCATACATAGAGAAAACTGTGGACATTAGACACAGCTTGCACTACTCACTACATATAGCATAATAATTTAGCACCAAATTTAGGTAGTATCATATTTGCTAATGGAATAAATATAATGAATCATAACCACAGACTCTAAAATGTTAAGCTCTTTATAGTCTAGTACGTGGCTCTTAAAAGAGCCGTTGTGGGTCAGTCCTGTGGTGGACATGAGTACTCTGCGGGCTGCCATGGCACCGTTCCGTCTTCTCCCTCCCTCACCCTCGTGGCCTCTGACACACGTTGTCGGCTCCCATCCGCCTTACATCTGGAAGTGGCTTCTACCCTGGTGCTCCAGCTGCTCTCAGCACCCTCTGCTGGTGAAACCGAGTATTGCTCAAAACACATCACCCACGATATGATCCCAATAGATAAAAGCTACTAAACCAAAGAACATTTGGAAGCACTGACACTAAACCTACCAGACATCTGATAACTCCAGCATTCGCATCAAGATGGCAACAGTTAGGTTCTTCATCTTCATCCTGTTTTAGCTTCAGGGGCATCTCCTGCAGGTGGCAAAAACACTGTATTAGACAATTAAGGATCAAATGAATCACTGTAAGAGGCATATATGGTGAATACTTGCCGTGTTTTCATGTGGGATTTGCTTAGTGTGCAGAGTCCAAGCATCTTCTTTTCCTGCTGTGCTACAAACCTTAAACTCAAAAACTCAGATTAACACGTAAAAAGACACAGTATAACTCACCGGACCCCTTGTGACAATACCTACCTGTACCTGTCACTATAAAACAACAAGTGAAAGGTTAAACTTACAGTTCGCTGCTGTAGGGTGAGTGGCTCAAACTGGACGCCATGGTCTCCTGGACGTCATGGACAACAGAGGCAGGCGCCCAGGGAGGAGTCACCAGCATGAAGTCTGAGCCAGATGTGTAGAGCCAAACCTCCTGGTCCATGTGGTGCAGGTTCGGAAGCATTGTCTCAAAGAGCTGAAAGAGAGAACAGTTAGTTTATAGTATTGTGTCCGTGTTACATGTGATCAACAGTATTCTAGTATAGGATCTTGTATACCTCGAAAAACAGAGACAAGTCCCACACATGGACCCAGAGAGGGAGCAGGGACCGCTGCCAGCCTCCAGGCTGCTCCGGCAATATATAGACATATGTTAAACACAATGCAACAATGGAACATTGTCTCATTCAGAGTAACATTACACTTACCTGAGCACCAGGGTGAGGGGGCACGGAGGAGCCCCAGGGGGGAGGAGCCTGAAGGGGAGGAGCCCCATGGGGAGGGGCCCGAGGTGGCGAGCCCAGGGCTGCGGCTCTCAACAGGCTAAGAATCAAGAAAAACACCATGAGCCATTTGGACATTTCATACAGTTACGTGTCACTGTATCTTTAACTTACCTGCATATGAGCAGAAGGACCAGTCTGCACCACTTCTGCAGAGGCAGAGGGCTTCTGCTGCTGGCAGGCTACAAAAGTTCAAGTTTGGTTTAAAAAAAGTAAAAATTGGAAATGGTA
Source organism: Periophthalmus modestus (assembly GCA_019594935.1). Lineage (NCBI taxonomy): Eukaryota > Metazoa > Chordata > Actinopteri > Gobiiformes > Gobiidae > Periophthalmus > Periophthalmus modestus. Next base: position 17,752 of record JAIEZT010000307.1, on the reverse strand, counting down.
GAAAATTTTAGTTGAGTTAAGCGTCTGAGGCTCACCTGTTGAGGAACCGCAGGCGTCCCAGCGGGGGAGGGCCCAGGGCTGTCCACTCTCTGGAGCTGGAACATCAGGAACACACAGGTGAATACTAATGCCTTTATAACAACATTATAAAAAGAGCAAAGAGCAAATGTGACCAGGCCTACCGGAGCAGAAGAGGAGGGTCGCGGCGGGCACGAGTGACCCGAGGGGCAGGCGCAGGAGACCTCTTCCTCTTCCTGCCTCCCTGTTGGACACAAGATAATCAACATCAAATGTATGCTCAAAGACAGTATCTAAAGGACAAACTAATTAAGGTCTTCTTTCAACACCTCACTGCAGGAGTTTGTGGCTGGATAAACAGCAATCTAAAAAAAAAAAATACACTGCATCTCCAAGTTTTGAAAGACATGGGCAATCGGGGTTAGTTTTCAAAAGCTGAGGATCAGGAATCAGAAATGAGAAAGAAAAAACTGCGCACTGAGCTTCCCTGGCTCTCAATCAGTGACTTTTGTGACTGATATGTTGGAATCTTTAAGGATTTGAACATCATATCACAGCAAATGTAGCGCAACAGGATTTTTATTTTAATATCTGTGTGCATTGCCTATGTTTTATTTGGTTGGTGTTGTCAATTTATTGTAGTTTATAAACCATAAATAAGTTGATTAATGTTACTACATCAATACTCGAATCAAACTTTTTTGTTGAACATGCATAAATGAGAGCCATTTGGAGCGGACACTCCAAATTCAATAAAATTCAACCAAACATAACACTCATTTTCAGTAAGCAACATTAAATACAATACTCTGGGTTGTGGTAAATTCATCAGCTATTGAGCAGATTTAGCAAGAAACTTGCAACAGTACCTTCTGACATTTTGCCTTCTAATGGTATATTTACAAAGCAAACCCCTTTTATTTACTAAAAACATACATGTACACTGAGGATTCAGTCCTTTTGTGCAAATGCAGTTACACGTATCGTTAGTATACAATCACTGTTTTGGACAAATACAGAGCCTACAGAACTATATATTTATATTTTTTCAGTGAGTTAGCTAGTTAGCGCTAGCGAAGTAAATACTTAAAGTAGCCATATAGCTAACGTTGTTATTTATACTAATAATCAAATGATTTTTAAAAAGACAAATTTGCTTTACCATGCTGCAGTTGAACTTGAAGGCTGGTGAAGTTCAAGTGCTGCGGGAAGAAAAACAAGCTGCTGAGAGCTGCGGTGGAGCTAGTTTAGCTGCTATTAGCCGTTAGCTTATTCTGTGGATATCAGTCGCGTGGCTTCTCTCTCGAGGACAAGAGCGAAATGGCGGATCATTTCCAATGTTGTTATGATTTGAATGTTGTGTAGCCATTGGCAACCATGGAATGGGTGGCAAGATTTGGTGTTACCTGCTTATGTTTTCACCGGAAGAGCCATAGACATCTGTCTTTCCAAATCCAAATGAGCTAGATCAGTATGGGCGAAACATTTCTTTACTGTCCAAATCTTACTTTTTGCTGCAGTCAGCAGTTAAAAGTATTGGAATTATCATAAACTCATTATGCCTCCATCGCACATACGCCACTATATTTTCAATTGGTGTTATATACTTTAGTCTAGTTTAGTGTGTGGCTCTTAAAAGAGCCGTTGTGGGTCAATCCTGTGGTGGACATGTCTGCAGTTCAAAGTATTGGAATAATCCTGAACTCATAATGACTCCATCAATATGAATGCACGTACACCACTATATTTTCACATGGTGTCATGTCTTGAAGGGAGGAGGTATTTAGTATGAACACAATATCTGTAATACAGTTTGAAAGTATTTGTTTTAGTTGAATTCAAGAATTCAATTAATACAAATGGTCTAAAAGGAAAGACTGCCTCCTTCATTCATACTTTTTTTCTGTTGTTAAAACTTTATACACATTTACAGTATCTAGTAGCTTCATCTGGCAGGGCTCCAGACTAACTTTTTTTTCCCCCAGGAGCACTGTAGTCCATGTCATTCATCTTTCTGGAGCACAACTATGGCGTCATTTGACTATCTTTAAGCTGAGTGCGCATACACAGAAATCGAGGGGCGGTAACTAAAAATGAGCAGGAAAATATGAAAGCGAGCGCCCGGTGTTGGCGTCTCCGCGCGCTATTTACCCTCCAGCGCCCTCTCTCTTTCTCCCTGCGCACTCTCTCTTCTGCCTGCGCCATCTCTCTTTCTCCTTGCACCCGGTGCTCTTTCTGCCTGCGCCCGCTCGCTTTTCTTTTTCTTCAACTGAAATACGTCATCAAAACAAGATATCTGTGTAAACCCCCAGTCGTCCAGGTCTGATCCATAGCAAAAGACGAAGTTCAAATCTGTAAAACTGGGACAAACAGCAGATATAATGCCTGCTGTTTGATTCACACCATCCACTGCAGCACAAACTTGGAGTTATCCGTACATTACAACACAGAGCCCAAGTGGTGCCCACAAACACAGAGGGAAAAGTGAAGGAGGAGCAGCACGTGGAGAAAGCCCTCTCTGCTTGTGGAATATCCAAAATGGGCCTTCAATAGATCTAAGAGAGCTAAAAAACAACAAGACAACAGGGAATCTGAACCTAGAAGGAAGGGTGTTACCATTCCTTACACAGCAGGTGTGTCTGAAAAACTTCAGAGGATTTTCAGACAGTATGAGATTCCTGTCTTTTTCAAACCTACAAACACATTAAGACAAAAAAAAAAACTGGTGTACCCAAAAAGACAAAATCCCGAGCCACAAACAAAGTTATGTAGTCTACTCTATTCAGTGTAGTGAAGAGTGCAGTGAGCGTTACATTGGAGAAACAGCTACTCCACAACAGGATGTACCAACACTGGCGTGAGAGTTCCTCTGGACCCCAGTCCGCCGTACAGCTCCATCTCAAAGCCACTAACCACTCCTTTGAAGATAGTGAAATTCAGATCTTAGCCACCAGAAAAGAAATGGTTTGAGAGGGGAGTTAAAGAAGCTATTTTTGTTAGGAAAGAGAATCCTTCCTTAAACAGGAATGGGGGCCTGAGACATAATCTCTCCCCCATCTACAACTCCATCCTCAGACCCAGAACAAAGAAACAATAGCAGGGTCGTTAAGGGCTGAACAGGGTAGTTTCAGCTGAAACTGAGACAATAGATATTTACAGTTTCAGTGTAGTTAACCCCTCCCTGCAGATAGATATAAGGCAGTGGTCACCAGCAATCTGATCAGAACTGAAGAAGCGGCTTGGATGAACAGCGAAACGTCTTCACTCCTACAACGAATTGTCCAGTTGACAGATTTGAACTTCGTCTTTTGTTATAATCAAAACAAGACTTGAACAGACGATCTCAGATTTTTCATCGGTGTTAGAGACTCAGCGTCAACCCAAACGTAAAGTTTATTCTTTATCGCAAAATTTTATATTTTACAATCTGTACAATTCAATATCAGCATATACTGCCAATACTGAACTACTAAACAAACATCAGTAATATTACGTCTTGACATGATACTATCTCAAAATCACATAATGGTTTGTAGTAGTAGTAGTACCTGGACTACTACTTGTATGTAAATGACAAGGCTACATCAGCAGTAGTAGAGGTGGTGATGGGGTCATGAGGGAGACTGATATGACCTGTGGTCCTCCACATCAAAGTCATACATAGAGAAAACTGTGGACATTAGACACAGCTTGCACTACTCACTACATATAGCATAATAATTTAGCACCAAATTTAGGTAGTATCATATTTGCTAATGGAATAAATATAATGAATCATAACACAGACTCTAAAATGTTAAGCTCTTTATAGTTTAGTACGTGGCTCTTAAAAGAGCCGTTGTGGGTCAGTCCTGTGGTGGACATGAGTACTCTGCGGGCTGCCATGGCACCGTTCCGTCTTCTCCCCTCCCTCACCCTCGTGGCCTCTTGACACACGTTGTCGGCTCCCATCCGCCTTACATCTGGAAGTGGCTTCTACCCTGGTGCTCCAGCTGCTCTCAGCACCCTCTGCTGGTGAAACCGAGTATTGCTCAAAACACATCACCCACGATATGATCCCAATAGATAAAAGCTACTAAACCAAGAAAACATTGGAAGCACTGACACTAAACCTACCAGACATCTGATAACTCCAGCATTCGCATCAAGATGGCAACAGTGAGTTAGGTTCTTCATCTTCATCCCTGTTTTAGCTTCAGGGGCATCTCCTGCAGGTGGCAAAACACTGTATTAGACAATTAAGGATCAAAATGAAATCACTGTAAGAGGCATTATATGGTGAATACTTGCCGTGTGTTTTCATGTGGGATTTTGCTTAGTGTGCAGAGAGTCCAAGCATCTTCTTTTCCTGCTGTGCTACAACCTTAAACTCAAAAACTCAGATTAACACGTAAAAAGACACAGTATAACTCACCGGACCCCCTTGTGGACAATACCTACCTGTACTACACTATAAAACAACAAGTGAAAGGTTAAACTTACAGTTCGCTGCTGTAGGGTGAGTGGCTCAAAACTGGACGCCATGGTTCTCCTGGACGTCAATGGGACAACAGAGGCAGGCGCCCAGGGAGGAGTCACCCAGCATGAAGTCTGAGCCAGATGTGTAGAGCCAAACCTCCGGTCCATGTGGTGGGCAGGTTCGGAAGCAATTGTCTCAAAGAGCTGAAAGAGAGAACAGTTAGTTTATAGTATTGTGTCCGTGTTACATGTGATCAACAGTATTTAGTATAGGATCTTGTATACCTCGAAAAAACAGAGACAAGTCCCACACATGGGTACCCAGAGAGGGAGCAGGGACGCGGCCAGCCTCCAGGCTGCTCCGGCAATATATAGACATATGTTAAACACAATGCAACAATGGAACATTTGTCTCATTCAGATAACATTACACTTACCTGAGCCCAGGGTGAGGGGGCACGGAGGAGCCCCAGGGGGAGGAGCCTGAAGGGGAGGAAGCCCCCCCCCCGGACAGGGGGGAGGGCCCGAGGTGGCGAGCCCAGGGCTGCGGCTCTCAACAGGCTAAGAATCAAGAAAAAACACCATGAGCCATTTGACATTTCATACAGTTACGTGTCACTGTATCTTTAACTTACCTGCATATGAGCAGAAGGACCCAGTCTGCAGAGGCAGAGGGCTTCTGCTGCTGGCAGGCTACAAAAAGTCAAGTTTGGTTTAAAAAAAGTAAAAATTGGAAAAGGTAGAAAATTTTAGTTGAGTTAAAGCGTCTGAGGCTCACCTGTTGAGAACCGCAGGCGTCCAGCGGGGGAGGGCCCAGGGCTGTCCACTCTCTGGAGCTGGAACATCAGGAGAACACACAGGTGAATAACTAAAATGCCTTTATAACACATTATAAAAAGAGCAAAGAGCAAATGTGACCAGGCCTACCGGAGCAGAAAGAGGAGGGTCGAGAGCTGCCCCTCGCTGAAGGATCACCGCGGCGGGCACGAGTGACCCTGAGGGGTCAGGCGCAGGAGACCTCTTCCTCTTCCTGCCTCCCTGTTGGACACAAGATAATCAACATCAAATGTGTATGCTCAAAGACAGTATCTAAAGGACAAACTAATTAAGGTCTTCTTTCAACACCTCACTGCAGGAGTTTGTGGCTGGATTAAACAGCAATCCTAAAAAACAAAAAATACACTGCATCTCCAAGTTTTGAAAGACATGGCATCGGGGTTATTTTTCAAAAGCTGAGGCATCAGGAATCCAAAAATGAGAAAGAAAAAACTGCGCACTGAGCTTCCCTGGCTCTCAATCACGTGACTTTTGTGACTGATTGTTGGAATCTTTAACGGATTTGAACATCATATCACAGCAATGTAGCGCAACCAGGATTTTTATTTTAATATCTGTGTGCATTTGCCTATGTTTATATTGGTTGGTGTTGTCAATTTATTGTAGTTTATAAACCATAAATAAGTTGATTAATGTTACTACATCAATACTCGAATCAAACTTTTTTGTGTGAACATGCATAAATGAGAGCCATTTGGAGCGGACACTCCAAATTCAATAAATTAATTCAACCAAACATACCACTCATTTTCAGTAAGCAACATTAAAATACAATACTCTGGGTTGTGGTAAATTCATCAGCTATTGAGCAGATTTAGCAAGAAACTTGCAACAGTACCTTCTGACATTTTTGCTTCTAATGGTATATTATTACAAAGCAAACCCCTTTTATTTACTAAAAACATACATGTACACTGAGGATTCAGTCCTTTTGTGCAAATGCAGTACACGTATCGTTTAGTATAAAATCACTGTTTTGGACAAATACAGAGCCTACAGAACTATATATTTATATTTTCAGTGAGTTTAGCTAGTTAGCGCTAGCGAAGTAAAACTTAAGTAGTACCATATAGCTAACGTGTGTTATTTATACTAATAATCAAATGATTTTTAAAAAAGACAAATTTGCTTTACCATGCTGCAGTTGAACTTGAAGGCTGGTGAAGTTCAAGTGCTGCGGGAAGAAAAACAAAGCTGCTGAGAGCTGCGGTGGAGCTAGTTTAGCTGCTATTAGCCGTTAGCTTATTCTGTGGATATCAGTCGCGTGGCTTCTCTCTCGAGGACAAGAAGCGAAATGGCGGATCATTCCAATGTTGTTATGATTTGAATGTTGTGTAGCCATTGGCAACCATGGATGGGTGGCAAGATTTGGTGTTACCTGCTTATGTTTTCACCGAAGAGCCATAGACATCTGTCTTTCCCAATCCAAATCCATGAGCTAGATCAGTATATGGGCGAAACATTTCTTACTGTCCAAATCTTACTTTTTGCTGCAGTCAGCAGTTAAAAGTATTGGATTATCATAAACTCATAATGCCTCCATCAGTGTGAATGCACATACGCCAACTATATTTTCAATTGCCTGAGACATAATCTCTCCCCCATCTACAACTCCATCCTCAGACCCAGAACAATAAGAACAATAGCAGGGTCCGTTAAGGGCTGAACAGGGGTAGTTTTCAGCTGAAACTGGAGACAATAGTATTTACAGTTTCAGTGTAGTTAGCCCCTCCTGCAGATAGATATAAGGCAGTGGTCACCAGCAATCTGATCAGAACTGAAGAAGCGGCTTGGATGAACAGCAAAACGTCTTCACTCCTACAACGATTTGTCCAGTTGACAGATTTGAACTTCGTCTTTCTTATAATCAAAACAAGACTTGAAACAGACGATCTCAGATTTTTCATCGGTGTTAGACTCAGCGTCAACCCAAACGTAAGTTTATTCTTTATCGCAAATTTGTTATTTTACAATCTGCACAATTCAATATCAGCATTACTGCCAATACTGAACTAAACAAAACCTCAGTAATATTACGTCTTGACATGATACTATCTCAAAATCACATAATGGTTTGTAGTAGTAGTACCTGGACTACTACTTGTATGTAAATGACAAGGCTACATCAGCAGTAGTAGAGGTGGTGATGGGGTCATGAGGGAGCTGATATGACCTGTGGTCCCCACATCAAAGTCATACATAGAGAAAACTGTGGAAATTAGACCCACAGCTTGCACTACTCACTACATATAGCATAATAATTTAGCACCAAATTAGGTAGTATCATATTTGCTAATGGAATAAATAAATGAATCATAACACAGACTCTAAAAATGTTAAGCTCTTTATAGTTTAGTACGTGGCTCTTAAAAGAGCCGTTGTGGGTCAGTCCTGTGGTGGACATGAGTACTCTGCGGGCTGCCATGGCACGTTCCGTCTTCTCCCTCCCTCACCCTCGTGGCCTCTTGACACACGTTGTCGGCTCCCATCCGCCTAAACATCTGGAAGTGGCTTCTACCCTGGTGCTCCAGCTGCTCTCCAGCACCCTCTGGCTGGTGAAACCGAGTATTGCTCAAAACACATCACCCACGATATGATCCCAATAGATAAAAGCTACTAAACAAAGAACACATTTGAAGCACTGACCACTAAACCTACCAGACATCTGATAACTCCAGCATTCGCATCAAGATGGCAACAGTTAGGTTCTTCATCTTCATCCTGTTTAGCTTCGGGGGCATCTCCTGCGGTGGCAAAACACTGTATTAGACAATTAAGGATCAAATGAAATCACTGTAAGGAGGCATATATGGTGAATACTTTGCCGTGTTTTCATGTGGGGATTTGCTTAGTGTGCAGAGTCCAAGCATCTTCTTTTCCTGCTGTGCTACAAACCTTAAACTCAAAAACTCAGATTAACACGTAAAAAGACACAGTATAACTCACCGGACCCCTTGTGACAATACCTACCTGTACCTGTCACTATAAAACAACAAGTGAAAGGTTTAAACTTACAGTTCGCTGCTGTAGGGTGAGTGGCTCAAACTGGACGCCATGGTCTCCTGGACGTCATGGACAACAGAGGCAGGCGCCCAGGGAGGAGTCACCAGCATGAAGTCTGAGCCAGATGTGTATAGAGCCAAACCTCCTGGTCCATGTGGTGCAGGTTCGGAAGCATTGTCTCAAAGAGCTGAAAGAGAGAACAGTTAGTTTATAGTATTGTGTCCGTGTTACATGTGATCAACAGTATTCTAGTATAGGGATCTTGTATACCTCGAAAAACAGAGACAAGTCCCACACATGGACCCAGAGAGGGAGCAGGGACCGCTGCCAGCCTCCAGGCTGCTCCGGCAATATATAGACATATGGTTAAACACAATGCACAATGGAACATTGTCTCATTCAGAGTAACATTCACTTACTGAGCACCAGGGTGAGGGGGGGCACGGAGGAGCCCCAGGGGGAGGAGCCTGAAGGGGAGGAAGCCCCAGGGGGAGGGGCCCGAGGTGGCGAGCCCAGGGCTGCGGCTCTCAACAGGCTAAGAATCAAGGAAAAACACCATGAGCCATTGACATTTCATACAGTTACGTGTCACTGTATCTTTAACTTACCTGCATATGAGCAGAAGGACCAGTCTGCAGAGGCAGAGGGCTTCTGCTGCTGGCAGGCTACAAAAGTTCAAGTTTGGTTTAAAAAAAAGTAAAATTTGAAATGGTAGAAACATTTAGTTGAGTTAAGCGTCTGAGGCTCCACCTGTTGAGGAACCGCAGGCGTCCCCAGCGGGGAGGGCCCAGGGCTGGTCCACTCTCTGGAGCTGGAACATCAGGAACACACAGGTGAATACTAATGCCTTTATAACACATTATAAAAAGAGCAAAGAGAGCAAATGTGACCAGGCCTACCGGAGCAGAAGAGGAGGGTCGAGAGCTGCCCCTCGCTGAAGGATCACCGCGGCGGGCACGAGTGACCCGAGGGGCAGGCGCAGGAGACCTCTTCCTCTTCCTGCCTCCCTGTTGGACACAAGATAATCAAACATCAAATGTATGCTCAAAGACAGTATCTAACAGGACAAACTAATTAAGGGTCTTCTTTCAACACCTCACTGCAGGAGTTTGTGGCTGGATAAACAGCAATCTAAAAAAAAAAAAAAATACACTGCATCTCCAAGTTTTGAAAGACATGGGCAATCGGGGTTAGTTTTCAAAAGCTGAGGATCAGGAATCAGAAATGAGAAAAAAAAAAAAAACTGCGCACTGAGCTTCCCTGGCTCTCAATCAGTGACTTTTGTGACTGATATGTTGGAATCTTTAAGGATTTGAACATCATATCACAGCAAATGTGTAGCGCAACAGGATTTTTTATTTTAATATCTGTGTGCATTGCCTATGTTTTATTTGGTTGGTGTTGTCAATTTATTGTAGTTTATAAACCATAAATAAGTTGATTAATGTTACTACATCAATACTCGAATCAAACTTTTTTGTTGAACATGCATAAATGAGAGCCATTTGGAGCGGACACTCCAAATTCAATAAAATTCAACCAAACATAACACTCATTTTCAGTAAGCAACATTAAATACAATACTCTGGGTTGTGGTAAATTCATCAGCTATTGAGCAGATTTAGCAAGAAACCTTGCACACAGTACCTTCTGACATTTTGCCTTCTAATGGTATATTTACAAAGCAAACCCCTTTTATTTACTAAAAACATACATGTACACTGAGGATTCAGTCCTTTTGTGCAAATGCAGTACACGTATCGTTAGTATAAAATCACTGTTTTGGACAAATACAGAGCCTACAGAACTATATATTTTATATTTTCAGTGAGTTAGCTAGTTAGCGCTAGCGAAGTAAATACTTAAAGTAGCCATATAGCTAACGTTGTTATTTTATACTAATAATCAAATGATTTTTAAAAAGACAAATTTGCTTTACCATGCTGCAGTTGAACTTGAAGGCTGGTGAAGTTCAAGTGCTGCGGGAAGAAAAACAAAGCTGCTGAGAGCTGCGGTGGAGCTAGTTTAGCTGCTATTAGCCGTTAGCTTATTCTGTGGATATCAGTCGCGTGGCTTCTCTCTCGAGGACAAGAGCGAAATGGCGGATCATTCCAATGTTGTTATGATTTGAATGTTGTGTAGCCATTGGCAACCATGGAATGGGTGGCAAGATTTGGTGTTACCTGCTTATGTTTTCACCGGAAGAGCCATAGACATCTGTGTCTTTCCAAATCCAATGAGCTGATCAGTATGGGCGAAACATTTCTTTACTGTCCAAATCTTACTTTTTGCTGCAGTCAGCAGTTTTAAAGTATTGGAATTATCATAAACTCATTATGCCTCCATCGCACATACGCCACTATATTTTCAATTGGTGTTATATACTTTAGTCTAGTTTAGTGTGTGGCTCTTAAAAGAGCCGTTGTGGGTCAATCCTGTGGTGGACATGTCTGCAGTTCAAAGTATTGGAATAATCCTGAACTCATAATGACTCCATCAATATGAATGCACGTACACCACTATATTTTCACATGGTGTCATGTCTTGAAGGGAGGAGGTATTTAGTATGAACACATATCTGTAATACAGTTTGAAAGTATTTGTTAGTTTGAATTCAAGAATTCAATTAATACAAATGGTCTAAAAGGAAAAGACTGCCTCCTTCATTCATACTTTTTCTGTTGTTAAAACTTTATACACATTTACAGTATCTAGTAGCTTCATCTGGCAGGGCTCCAGACTAACTTTTTTTTTCCCCCAGGAGCACTGTAGTCCATGTCATTCATCTTTCTGGGAGCACAACTATGGCGTCATTTGACTATCTTTAAGCTGAGTGCGCATACACAGAAATCGAGGGGCGGTAACTAAAAATGAGCAGGAAAATATGAAAGCGAGCGCCCGGTGTTGGCGTCTCCGCGCGCTATTTACCCTCCAGCGCACTCTCTCTCTTTCTCCCTGCGCACTCTCTCTTTCTGCCTGCGCCATCTCTCTTTCTCCTTGCACCCGTGCTCTTTCTGCCTGCGCCCGCTCGCTTTTCTTTTTTCTTCAACTGAAAATACGTCATCAAAACAAGATATCTGTGTAAAACCCCCAGTCGTCCAGGTCTGATCCATAGCAAAAGACGAAGTTCAAATCTGTAAAACTGGACAAACAGCAGATAATGCCTGCTGTTTGATTCACACCATCCACTGCAGCACAAACTTGGAGTTATCCGTACATTACAACACAGAGCCCAAGTGGTGCCCACAAAACACAGAGGGAAAAGTGAAGGAGGAGCAGCACGTGGAGAAAGCCCTCTCTCTGCTTGTGAATATCCAAAATGGGCCTTCAATAGATCTAAGAGAGCTAAAAAAAAAACAAGACAACAGGGAATCTGAACCTAGAAGGAAGGGTGTTACCATTCCTTACACAGCAGGTGTGTGTCTGAAAAACTTCAGAGGATTTTCAGACAGTATGAGATTCCTGTCTTTTTCAAACCTACAAACACATTAAGAGACAAAAACTGTGTCACCCAAAAGACAAAATCCCGAGCCACAAACAAAGTTATGTAGTCTACTCTATTCAGTGTAGTGAAGAGTGCAGTGAGCGTTACATTGGAGAAAACAGCTACTCCACAACAGGATGTACCAACACTGGCGTGAGAGTTCCTCTGGACCCCAGTCCGCCGTACAGCTCCATCTCAAAGCCACTAACCCACTCCTTTGAAGATAGTGAAATTCAGATCTTAGCCAGAGAAAAAGAAATGGTTTGAGAGGGGAGTTAAAGAAGCTATTTTTGTTAGGAAAGAGAATCCTTCCTTAAACAGGATGGGGGGCCTGAGACATAATCTCTCCCCCATCTACAACTCCATCCTCAGACCCAGAACAATAAACAATAATAGCAGGGTCGTTAAGGCTGAACAGGGGTAGTTACAGTTGAAACTGGAGACAATAGATATTAACAGTTTCAGTGTAGTTAGCCCCTCCCTGCAGATAGATATAAGGCAGTGGGTCACCAGCAATCTGATCAGAACTGAAGAAGCGGCTTGGATGAACAGCGTCTTCACTCCTACAACGATTTGTCCAGTTACCATTTTTTATCAGGTATTTTTTGTTGGGCCTCAGAGCAGCTGTGATACATAAGTAGGATTTTACACCAAAGTTGTGTGTTTTTTAATATGATTCTGCTGTTAGTTACAACAGGACAGGACGTGAAATAAGCCTAATTTTGTTTAATATATAAAAGCAAAAGATAATAATAATTTAAAAAAAAGGCCTACATAAATGATGGTCAAGAAAGAAAAAAATCGTGAGAATAAAAATATGTGCAAATTCTGCGTAACATTGTGAGAGCGATGTGTGTAAAATTGCAGTTGTTTTTTACAGTTTGCAGATTTGGCTATGTCTTTCCACAAGATGGCAGAATCTCCCTTCTTTTAGTGGCGAGCCCTTCAGTTGAAGTTCAAGAACTGCATTGCACAAAAAAAGATATTTAAAGTGTGAAAGAATTTATAATAGCTGTGTCTGTCCACATGAAACAAAAAAGGCATGACTTCTCTGTCAGCACCAATTACTATAGTAGAGTTATCTTTTTCACTATACCTTAACCTTAAACTACAGATTGTCTAAAAGTCCAATCTCATGATCCACAAAATATATCAAAAGTTTAAACTAAAAGAAACTGGACTTACTTAGCTGATGTTTCGTTATCAGCCATGTAGCTTTCTGATCCACAAATGTTTGTTATAAGTGTTTGTAGGGATTCAGGCCACAACACTCCACTGTCTTTGGAGTTGAATAAAGGCACCATTTTCTTGTGAAAAACATATTTCACTTTTGCTTATTTATGTTGACTGAGACATTGAACCTTTCATGTGGATAGGCCCAGTATCTACAGAAAATATTAACCATAAACCCGGTCAACAATCTGACTGTTAAAAGCAAATTCCACCATAAAATTCTGATCTGTCCTCCACTTTTTTTTTTTAACTTAAATGACTAACTTAGATTATGTTATTTTAAAACGTTACAATTTCTGAGAAGCAAAACTGACTTCTTCCATTCCCAACATAATCATTTGCCAATATAGCTTCCTCCTCTGCTTTTCCAGACTTTTAATCAGTGTTTAATGTTCTTACCTCCAACAATGCACCAGACAGGAGTAAAGCCAAGGTCATTTCACTTAAAATACCCAGACAATGGCACCCCGCAGCTGCCCTACACACTTGGAGACACTTCCTCACTATCGCCTTTAACTTCCCATTTGTCCCTATGCAGAGGTGGGGTAGTACTCAGTTAGTTACATTTACTTGAGTAACTTTTTTGAATTAGTAGTTTACAGACTAAATATATATTAATATAATATATATATATATTTTACAGTATGCTTTTACTTATACTACTGTCCCCCAGTGTAAGTAGGTGTAGCAGCAAAAGTAGTACTTTCTTCAAATACTTCTTCACTCTAACTTGAGTAATTATTCAGGCCACTACATTATACTTCTACTTTAGGAATATTTTTTTTTAAAAGTACATTACTCTCTGGCTACTCTGTCTACCTCTGTCCCATGCTTATCATGAGGTATGTCAGTTATTCTCAGTTGCTCCTTGGATTCAGGTACTGTCCTTAAATGGTCATGCTCCCCTGCCCCCCTTCACATCCTCACTACTCCACAGCTGTTTGTGTTGAGTGTAAAGAGATGGTGTGGGCATGAGATCATAAGCCAGCTTCAAATGCGGCCATCTGCAGAATAATTAATAGAAGTGGTATGAGCACCTTTAAGTCATAATGTGTGGGGCTGACCAGTGTCATACTGGATACATTAAACCCACTCTGATCTTGATAATGAGGACTGTAAATGATAATAATAGCCTCAGATTCATCATTGGAAATAGTTTCTTTGGTTCCTTATTTTAGTGTATAGACATAAGATAATGTGACACAACTAATATAGGTTACATTCAGAGTACTTTTTCCTCAATGTATTGTGATACACTGTCCCTTAAAATCTGTACATTAGTCTGTTATTAATGTTCATACCACCTTGATTTATGGACAAAGTAGCAGAATAAAAAGCACCAAGATCATGTAGAACGGGTTAATACAAACATTTTAACACCAAAATGACAAGGCTCACTGCAGTAGTTACGGAGAGAGGGGTGACAAATTTACAATGTAAAGTGAATTGGAGCCAGAGTCGATGCAGCCGGAAGTCCGGAAGTTCGGAAGTCCAGAAGTCGATGGTGCTTGGCGATCACGGGTACGCTTAGCAGGTCAGCAATATCCGTTTATATATACAGTCTATATTAGGGACAAAACACAAACTCCTCAGACTTGCTCACTTCTCATCTCTCTAAGCAAAAATCCCTCTGTCTCATCTCTGAAAGTCTTGACACCCAAAGTTCAGAGTTTGTCAACTAGACCGATAATTTACTCATTAACTTGTCATTTTATAGATCACAAACTTGGAATGTAGAAAGCGACACACATAACATTTTTGTACGTATGCACACTTTATAAATGAAACCACTGGCTTTTGTTTCGGCTCAGTTGTGCTCTGGTCTTCTTCTGTCAGGCCAAAGGTGGTACACTGACAGACAGCAGTAACTTAGATAGTGGTGGTATGTGAGAATACAACCAATCCAGTTAGAGATATTAGCTTCAATTATTGTGTAATGTCATCAGAATACTTTTCCAATCATATAGCTTCAGATTACGACCACAATGGCTATTTATTTACAGACATCACTTCCTAGGAGAAAAAAAAACGTTCAAACCTGAGATCAATACCGTAGCATCTGAATAGCATTTGCAAGTGTTCTGTTTATGATACAGAAGCGATTTTGGTCGAAGATAAGCAGTTGGAGGATTTTTGCTGATTAAATATGGTACAGTAATTACAGACAAACAGGGGATAAAATTGAAAATTATGTGGAGAGAAAAGGGTCCCCAGAAACATTTTTTGCCTGTAAAAATGTTTTTATAAACTTGCATTCATGCTTGTCGTTATCTGGACATAAATTTACCCCATTGTTAGCCCTGTTCTAGTTCTTGTTTAGTTCTGATCTAGTCTATGTTTTAGTTTTGGATTTTGTTCCTTGGT
Organism: Periophthalmus modestus; assembly: GCA_019594935.1. NCBI lineage: Eukaryota > Metazoa > Chordata > Actinopteri > Gobiiformes > Gobiidae > Periophthalmus > Periophthalmus modestus. Next base: position 2,355 of record JAIEZT010000307.1, on the reverse strand, counting down.
TAGTCCCAATTTTAATGTGGTGAATGTGAAAGTGTGGAATCGACCCTTAGTAAACTTGAGAACATCTATTGGCTTTAACTGCCATTGTATTCACCCCAAATACATTTTCCAACATTTGTCCTAAACATCTCCCAAATCCCTGATCCCTTTTCTGTGCATGTTCTTTTATCCCTATACAGGAATCCCCTCTTCTCTTACAGCACGGTATTAGGTTATCCTGTGTGCCTCTTTAAATACACTCTCTCTGCTCCCCAAGGGGATGGGGCTATTACCTCTCGTAGAAAACCACTCCTATCATACATCTCTCATGAGGCTACATCCCCATCTCCTCTCGAAGCTCCCTACCCCGTCTCCTCGTGTCCTCCTCCTCAGTTCACCTTCACTCTTTCTCACCATCGCTTGCTTCCTTGTTCCTGTCCCCATTATCCCTACACTTCCTTCCTCACACTTTTTGACATCACAGCCAATAAGTTCCAGATGAAGTAAACTACTATTTTGTCTAGCAACCTGCATGAGAAGACGTGTTGCTGTTACAGATTGAAACATCATACAAGGGGAGGGAGTGAAGAAGAGGAGGAAGGGAGGGAGGAGGCAGGTGGGGGGACAGAAGGGACGGCGGAGGACAGAGGAGAGGAGGCAAGTGGTCGCAGAAGAGAGAGAGCAAGCTCCGGCCATGGCACCCATGACACACCTCTCAAAGGAACGGCACGGCAACCTCTTTGTAAGTCCCATCTTTATCCCATTCACCTCATCCACTATTAGCCTATTTATAGCCATCATTCCAGGCTCCATCTCCTGCTCCATCTGACCGAGCCGGGGTTGTCATGGGAAACGGCTGGTCGTCCGGCAAGGATGGCTGGCGTGACTCAGTCATGACTTGAGAGAGGAGACACGCGGCACACATTGTACACTCCTCACCCTCCATTCTTCCGCATGTCACGCTCGCAATGCAGACACTTACTCTAAGATGCAGAGGTGACCATTCATTTGCTAAGGTGCCCGGAGCAATGTTATTCAATGTGTCTTTATCTAGTTGTGTGTAACAGTGCAAAAGTTCATTGTAGTCATAGAGCAGTCTCTGCAAGATTGGTTCCATTGTCTGGGTCAGTTAGCCATGCTGCAGAATTGGGTCCATATGTATCCATTGTCCAATCACAGTTCAAAGGCATGCTGGGAAAACTGTTAGATTGGCATGGTACCCAGAGAGGTCAGGCTACTGCTGAGTCCCTAGCCTAAGGAGATTTCCCAAGAGCCAATGTTTCAGGAAGCACTTAGCAATTTAAATATAACATTTAAGCTGCTCTGCAAGTTGCAGTATTACCAAGTCTATAAAATTAGTCTTGCCAACTTCAAATCAATTTCTTATCGTTTGTATGGAGTGTTCAATATATTTTATGCAGTAGGTAGGGTGCTTGTTTGTACAGTTAGAATTAGCCTATGAAAAATCACACTCTGATGTACCCAAAAGGTTTGCCTAGGCCATCATTATATATTTTAAATGTTACTAAATAAGAATATATAATTAGTAGATAATGTTAAGCATAAACCTATTTAGCTTACATAAAAGATAGCTAGAGCCCATGCTAAATCTGCATTGGAAAGCTATTGAATATCAAGTCAGCAAAAATATAAGACAATATAATACAATTTTAATAAAAAATTAATTGTATAACCATGGATTTACTATAGCTGGTGTAGATTGTAATAGACTCTTTTATACCCTTTTGTTCTGTGCATGTGAACCATTCTTTAACCAGTGTTATGGGCACACTTGTTTGGAGTTGTACAGTGCACCCCAGGGCAGAGCCAAGGGACTCATTTCTAGATCTTGATTCAGTTCAGTTCAAATAAAATCAAATGTGTGAAGCCACATTGAAAAACAAACTTGCAGCTGACCAAAGTATTTCACATAAAAGTTAACAAAAAAAATATACAGATAACCACAATAAATAGGAAAAGAACAAAAAAACACCAAGATAATCCGTTCTAGATAGCATTAATACCAGGGAGAAGAAAGTGGTGTTTGCAGTCTACTCTTCAACTGTGTTAAACTCGGAGGGGATCTTGACGGCCGGGAGAGGCTGGTTCCATGTCTGGGCACTCCCACAGAAAAGTCTCGGTCACCTCTGATCTTGAGCCTGGGTTTGCGCACAAGCAGCAGGAGCTGGGGTCAGTGGGTCAAGGCTCTGGGGTGGAGTATAGAAGCTGCAGTAACTTCCCTCAAATAAAGTGGACCCCATAGAGTGCCGGACATTTTAAACACAAACCAATACCATTTTGGGACTTGTACTGATATGAAATAGGCAGCAGTGCAGGCTGCACAGCACAGGCATGGATGTGCTCTCCTCTATTACG